>OZ023262.1:202196816-202796816 GCA_964006375.1 Tillus elongatus | reverse complement strand
TTGAAAAGACTAAGGATGGAGGAAAAGAAGCATTGCAAACAAACATATGTAATTTTTCACAACTAATAGAAGTTATGCGAAAACAAAATGAATTGGTCACAAAAGTTAAAGTTTTGAAAAAAGTAATTAAATTATATTTTTAATGAAAGAAATAGATGATGTACAGGTGGCTCAAATTCGAGCCTCATCATTGGGATCTCGGAAACTGCAAGAGATATGTCGGTTAAATTATGATAAAGTTGCGTAATTGAATGCTCAGCAAAATGCAGTTTAGAAAATTAAAAAATTCCTAATACTTCCGGTGATAATCGGAAAAAATCGAAAACTCATAAAATCGGTTTTATTTTTTTCTGGCGTTATTTAAAAAGATATAACAAAATGAATGACACTTCATCAAGGTCACTTTTCCTCTCCTACAAGATGGCATTTTCAAATTTTAAATCCGATGTTTCGTCTTTCAGAAACCATCATCAACTCCATTTTTTCAAATACGGCCCTTGATTTTTTATTTCATATTTTGTTACCTTTGGACTACCTTAAAACAATGCCTCATCACAACTTTTGAATTTCAAACGTTTTGATAACAAAAAATGACATTTTCCGTCTTTCTTGAAAATATTTAATACGACTCTGCTTTTGAAACAAAATATTTCTTCAATAATATAATTTGATTAGGTAGGTAAAGATGAACCCGAATTTATGATTATGAGTCAAATATTTTAAGTTCAATCCAATGCAATGCAATGACATGTCTGTTCGTTCATCGCGGCGGCTTTAATATTCAGAAATATCAAGCTTGCTTGTCATAATATGACAATAGAACTTTTGACAATTTAACTTTCAAAATAAACATTAAGAGAACAAAAATGGTGTTTTCCAATTTCGAGAAACGTGATATGCTTCGGATTCATTATAGTAATAACAGAAACTCGCACATTTCATGTTAACGGTATTTACAGCAATACCCTGAGCGTCCACAACCCCATTATTCATATTTTAACAATTTCGACATAAATGTAGGTCTCTTTGGTACTTTTGGTAAACCTCGAAATTCGTACGGCCAACGAATGGAAGCTGAAGATGAAGAAGCTGTTTTAAATGCTGTAAGTATCGTTATAAAATGATGCTGTGTAATCTTTTATTTCTATAATATTTTGTGATAACATGTCAAAGATATTTCACCAAAACGTTTTGTCAAAGGTTACGGAAAATCCTCGTGGTTCAACACGGCAATTTGCTTCAGAACTGAATATGACTAGAAGCCGAATTCAGAGGGTTTTCAAAAAACATAAGTATCATCCCTATAAACTTCATGTTTGCCAAGAACTAAGACCAGGAGACAGGGACAAAAGGCTTGAATTCTGCAAATGGCTTGATGGAAAAATGCAACAAGATGATTTCTTAAATAAAATCATCTGGTCAGATGAATGTAATTTTTCCACAAGCAGCCTTTTTAACAGAAACAATGAGCATTATTATGCAGTAGAAAATCCGTACAAAAATCGGCAAGTTCGAAGACAGGGACGAAAATCATTCAATGTTTGGGTTGGAATGTATCGAACCAAAATCCTAGGGCCAATTATTTATGATGGAAACTTAAATACTGAACAGTATCTTAATTTAATCCATAATTATATATTCGATACGCTTGCCATTGAATATGCTGCGGCAGCTGTGGTGGCAACAGGATGGTGCACCACTCCATAATGGAAGGGCAGTAACTGAGTTTCTTAATGAAACATTTCCCAATCAATGGATTGGAAACCAAGGAGTGGTGCGCTGGCCTGCCAGAAGTCCTGATTTGTCCCCACTGGATTATTTTTATGGGGATTCTTGAAAAATCGCTTATTCAAGGATACTTTTCGAATGATATAAACATTTTGCGCCAAAAGGTAGTGTTAGAATTCACAACTCTACGAGCAAGAGGAAGAATATTCCACCGGGCTGTTACGAACAATCTGCGAAGACATGCTGTTACGAACAATCTGCGAAGACATATGCGAAAATGCATAGAAGTCCAAGGGGGCTTATTCCAGCATTTACTTTAGGTTTTTTAATTTGTCCATTTTAAAAGTTAAGTAAGCATTAAATATTTTAAGAAATACTGAAAATGTCATTTTTTGTTATCAAAACGTTTGAAATTCAAAAGTTGTGATGAGGCATTGTTTTGAGGTAGTCCAAAGGTAACAAAATATGAAATAAAAAATCCAGGGCCGTATTTGAAAAAATGGTGTTGGTGGTTTCTGAAAGACGAAACATCGGATTTTAAATTTGAAAATGCCATCTTGTAGGAGAGGAAAAGTGACCTTGATGAAGTGTGATTCATTTTGTTATATCTTTTCAAATAACGCCAGAAAAAAATAAAACAGCTTTTATGAGTTTTCGGTTTTTCCGATTATCACCGTAAGTATTCGGAATTTTCTAATTTTCTAAACTGCATTTTGCTGAGCATCAAATTACACAACTTTGCCATAATTTAACCGACGTTGTATCTCTTACCGTTTCCGAGATACCAATGATGAGGCTCGAATTTGAGCCACCTGTACATTAAATTTAAAAAACTCCAAATACTGGACACATAGCAAGTGAATTTAAAAAACTAAAGAATAGGTACAATAATATGAGGAAATCTTTAAAGAAAAAATTGGTTCAAAATAAATTGGAGGGTACAATTGGAGATGAACGAAGAATAGCAAATACATTTACTAATGGAAATAATAAGAAACTTGATTATTTATTAATGAATGGTAACAAAATCTCTGATGAACTAAAAATTGTCGATAAGTTAAATGACCATTTTAGCGAATTTTTATTTAAAAAAATTCGCTAATAGAGAGGTATCGATGGTGAGACTTTGCAAAAATTTTTCCAAATGAGCGCGAATTTGGGCCCTCAGAAAGTTATTAACCGATTTTAATGAAACTGCAAGAGTTTTATTAATGGCTTGGATGGGTTCCTTAGCCAGCCTTATCGGACCAGTTTTTCTAAAAAAAATTAAAAAAAAATTATCTCAAAAAATAGTTTTGTAAAATTTGGTTGGTATGTTGCCTCGTAAATACCTGCCTACATACCAAAACTCAACTCTCTAGGTTTATAGAAAATTGAGTTAAGCAAATTTGAAGCATTTAATAAAAATTCGCTACCATAACGCATGCTGCGTCCCGAAATTTTTATAGATATGAGCTACAAGATTGGCCAAGAAGTTGAAAAGGGTAAAACTGTACACTTTCATAATCAGGCTGAACAAAAAACTATATATCTTAAACAATGTGACGAGGAATAAATCCTTGCAATTAGAAATCATCTAAATGATAATACAGCTCCTGGGATAGATAATATTACTAAAAGACATTTAAAATGTACTTTAGAAATAGACCAGCTTTCTCAAAAAGAACTGCATCTCTAAAAATAACAAAGCTATTTTGATAAAATTATCGTACACATGTTGGCCTTCTATATGCTTTATTATATGTCAAAATTGAATTTTCTTGGTTAATTGAGAATTAATTTATTAGTTAGAATACTTTTTGCTACCACAAGGAAAATTTTCTGCCATAATGCACTTGCTGTGTCCAGACTCTTTTAAAATATTTGAAAAAGAGACAGGAGGGCATCTTCTTTAAAGGGCTTTAGCTCCTATAGGAAGTGTTTCTGGATTAAGATCATTAAGGTTAAATCGACATAAAAGTACTTCTAAACTGTGGCTTTCAGTTTGACAGTTGAATTTCTGAACACCTGTAGATGGAAATGGGACTATAAATAATTGCCACTTAAAAGATTTACAGTAATTCTAGTAAACAAATAAAATAAAACAATTATTAAAATCAACTTAAAAACTGAAAAATCATTTATGTAAAATTTTCTTAGCAGCTTTAATTAATGGTGTTAATGTTTTCAGTTCCATTCTTTCTTTCGTAAAAGAATGATTTAACAGCTCAGTGGCTGTAGCTCTTTTATCAACATCAACCTGCAAGCAATAGTCAATAAAGCTCTTCAACCCATCGGAAAGAGTATCCCATCTAGTAATGTCTGGTCTTCCGTTTGCTGTTATCAGATACAGCGCCCTCAGAGGCGGCTCCCTAATGTATGGTGGTTCCCCATCTAGCATCTCGACTATCATTATACCAAGTGACCATATATCAACTTTCTTTCCATACTTATGTCTGGATACAACTTCAGGTGCCATCCAGTAAGGTGTACCAACCATGGTTTCTCTTTGTTCGTTTCCATTAACTTTGGCACAAAAACCAAAATCTGTTACTTTAACAGTACCATCCATTCCCAACAGTACATTATCAGATTTTATGTCCCTGTGAATTGTTCCCCTTGAATGTAAATAATCAATAGCCTGAAGGACTTCGTAGCATACTGCTGCTATCTGTCCCTCCTTCATTACAGTTTCTGTGACTACATCCGTTAATGGGCCACCATCTAAGAGTTCCATAACTACCCACAAATGGTCATCATACATAACAAAAGCATCTAGGAAATTTACCAAGTTTTTGTGCTGGAAATTTTTCATTATATGAAGTTCACTCAATAAAAGTTCCTTTCGATTTTGTTTGGTCATATCGATATCTTTTATTGCTACTGTTTGGCCACTTTGTAAACAAGTTGCTACAAAAACAAAACCTGATGCTCCATGTCCTAAATCTTTGTTGCTCCTTTCATAAAACTCATTCGGGTCACCTGGATTACAAAGCTTGTGGATTTCTTGCATGTAATCTTCATCACTAAATTTAGAATATCTTCCTACAAATTCATCTACACAAACTGTTGTGGCATTGGATTTTCTTCGGATTTCCACATCTTGAGCTATGTTCAAATCTTCTATGCTTTTTGCAAGGTTTTTTGTAGACAGCAAATTGTTAACCGATTTTTTTGGTGGTAGGGCAGGCAGCGACTCTCGCCTAGAAATTAAATATTATCATTAATAAAAGTTGGTTGACTTAATAGTTATATCATTGTTTGGTGGCAGAAAACCTTGCCAAATATTTAATGTGAGGTTAGGTAATCATTTGCTTAGATGACCAATCACAGAAGGTGAATCAGTTTTGTTGCCATGCCAACCAAGTATATGGTGGCTATGATTGGATGTTTTGATCAATGATTAACTAACATCATGTTAAATATTTGAAAAGGCTTTCTGCAACCGGGCATATATATCTAATGATCAAGGGTTGCGTAACTCAGTGAAAGTTGGGGAAAAGACTGGCAAATAAAATCTTCAATATTAACAGAATTAAATGGGCGGTCCAGTTTCAAACCCTATAAATCCCCTGGCAGAGACTACATAATTCCAGCATTGCTACAGCAGGGTTTTGATATATTAAAACCCCACCTGTAATGAATATTCAAAGCTCGTTTAATCCTAGGCTATATTCCGCAAGCATGGAGAGAGACAAATGAGGTGTGGGACTCCCCATTGTGAGATGGACTGAGTCAATGCTAAAAAGTCGTGTAATCACGGCTACCACACATGAAACCAACACAATAGTAATGAAGGCAAAAGGTTGTCCTCAAGGAGGAGTGCCAACACCTCTGTTGTGGTAGCTTGTTGTTGTTAAACTTATGACTACATTGAGCCGAACAGGATTTATAGCCTGGTGATGAGCAGATGATATTGTTATAACAGTAAAGGGCAAGTATGATGCTTGCTTAATGCGAACAGCCTTAAATAAGGAACTGGTGTGAGACAGAGGGGCTTAATGTCAATCCTTATAAGACAGTTCTCATCCCATTCACGAACAGAAGGAAACTAAATTTGAAAGCTCCTACTCTGAATGGAACAGATACAATTTTCCAGTGAAATTAAATATATCAGGATCTTCTTAGACCAAAAACTGAACTGGAACACACACAGGAAAAATTTATACGATAGCGGCAATGGCAATCTGGACTTGCCACAGACTCATCGGAAAGACATGGGGGATGAATCCCAGGATGGTATATTGGGCTTGGTTGGCCATGAAGATCCTGGAAATTATTCCATTGGAGTCACTCGCCAAACCAATAAATCAAATGCTAGCTAAACTGGACATTCATTTGAAATGGTCATAAATGACCGTCAAGCATGGGAAAGAGACGGTAAAAGGCTGACAAACAACTCATATGTAAGCTATACGGACGGGTCTAAACGAACGAAAGGCGCAGGACTGAGAATAAGAGGACCTAACCTTAGACTCGTTAAGTATCTAGGAAAAACTTTCACCATTTTCCAAGCAGAAATGCTTCTATAGACTTAGAAATAGGGAGATCTACACCCTCTCAGACAGTCAGGCAGTAGGAAAGTCTTTGAGATCTTTAAAAACCGAGCCCAAACTGACCTGGGACTGCAAAAAATCCTTAAAGCAGCTGGCTATGAACAACAAAGTAACTCTGATCTGGGTACCAAACCATCAAGGCATTAAAGGAAATGAGGAAGTACAGCCCTATTCTGGACCAGCAAAAAGCCAGGTAAGAAATGAACCAAATGTTGTCATACTGGAGGAAAATGCCAGGCTTAAGGCAGGCAAAACGGTTCATCACCATATCAACAGAGTAGTTTGAACTGTTTCTTAAATTGAACAGGAAGAACTTGAGAATAATCACAAGATTTTTCACAGGACACTCCCCAATAAGGTATCACCAGTGCGAGACGCAATCACATCGGCCTATAACGCCAACTGCCCCCTAAAAATGAGGGCGTCCACCAGGAATGTCCCATGGTGGAACGAGGACCTCAGGCAAAGGAGGACTCAGGTTCGTAAGCTGTTTAACGCGACCAAAAGGTCGGGAGCATGGGATTAATATAGACATGCCCTAACCACCTATAACAAAAGACTGAGGGACGCCAAGAAGAAGTCGTGGAGGAGGCATTGTGATGAAGTGGAGAACACATCCGAGAGTGCTCAACTACACAAGATCCTGTCCAAGGGCACACACATCAACATAGGCTCCCTTAGAACATCCACGGGAGGCTTTGCAAGCTCGGGGGAGGAAACTATGGAAGTTTTACTCCAGACGCACTTCCCCGGCTGTAATACAATAAACCAATCACCTCCGGACTGGGAACACTCACAAATAGAGGCGCCTTATAGGCGGGCATCTAGAGTAGACTGGACAGTCGCTAAAGAGGTGGTTACTTTGAGCAACATCAGATGGACCATTAACAGCTTCAAGCCATACAAATCCCCTGGATTTGATGGAATAATGCCCATCATGCTCCAACAGGGTATAGATGTACTAGCGCCGGCGCTTACCCTCATTATAAGGGCCAGCCTGGCTCTGGGGTACATTCCGAGGGCATGGAGACTGGCCAGGGTTGCCTTCATTCCTAAACCTGGGTGTCCAACAGACCAGACAAAGTCCCTGAGGCCAATAAATCTCATGTCCTTGCTAAAAACAATGGAAAAACTGCTCGACCGGCACATTAGGGGCGGTGTACTGGAAGCATATCCTCTACACTGCGGTCAATATGCATACAGAGCTGGAGTTTCAACAGAAACAGCACTGCATCAACTGGTGCGACCTAGCTGGGCAGAATGAGGTCACCCTCATTTTGGTGCCGGGTCACTCGGGGGGGTCAAAAGCAATTAAGAAGCTGATAGTCTCGCGAAGATAGAGTCAGCAGAACCATTTATGGGACCAGAACCGGTTCTGGGCGTGACAAAGAGCACAGCCAGGGGAGCCAGAAACCAACACAAGGTGTACTGGGCAGACTAAATCTTAGCAGAGGACAGCTCATAAACATACCAGGTCTCTTGACGGGACACATGGCCGTCAAGAAACACCTGCATAAACTGGGGTGGTTCGAGGGGGACTTCACATGCAGACTATACGGAGAGGGGGAGGAATCAGCCCAGCACATCTTGTGCGAGTCTAAAGCTCTAGATCGCAAAAGACAACTGATCTACGGTCAGTCTAGACCGGAGACAGAGCAATATAAAACTTCACCCTACCAATCGCTGTGCAGACTCGTTCAAGGCACAGCGATTTTGGAATGGGTGGAGTAAAAAGACTGGGCATGCACAATAAGCGAAAGGCTGCAGTGCTATCGGGGCGGCAAAGTCGCGGACGAGCCCTGAGGGAGAAATAAAGGTATCACCTCATTAAGACAGGTAAGGCAGACAATGAAAACTGTATATGCTGCACTGAAGCAGCGGAAACAACAGAACACTTACTATACGACTGCATGGCACAGTTCTACAAAATAGCTTGGAGGGGTGACTAACACCCCAGGAAATAGGTAAAATAGCTCCCAAAAAGATAGTGGACTATATGAAAAGTCTGAACATTTTGGGCAAGTATTAGAAATAGAGTCATGCACAAAAGACCCATTAGGGTCGCAGCGCTGAGAGGCCAAAGGCCTATACGACTCATTAAACAATATACAATCTAGAACCGCCGCTGCAGCTCTTGCATGTTGAATTATACCCCTGTTACAGATTATGACGTGATCAGCATATCGTCAGCATCTACGTTTCAGCCCCTGATGTCACCACATCAGACTAGACATCAAGCAAAGAATGTGTATGCACAATAAGCCAAAGGCTGCAGTGCTATCGGGGCGGCAAAGTCGCGGACGAGCCCTGAGGAAAAAAAAGCCAAGAATGGTCTCTAACAAACCATCATGCGTAGAGCATTCAAAAACGATCTGGGCCGCTTTCAGTGAGATATGTAGACATATGCGATGACGCTGGACTCAGTTTGATACTGGAAAGCTAGCTGGGTTAGAGTTGACTTGCAAATAGCCAAAGCTAATTTAATTACAAGAATTATGGCAAGCAGTAGTTTAAATAATGACACCATTTTCATTCAGAGTGGGGGCAACAATACTTCTTTACAGATATTAAAGGCCAAAAAGGTATGTAAGCTATTTAACAGTTTAACACCGTTGCTAAAAAAAGAAAATACTGAAAGACACCATAAAACTGTCCATTAGACTTTTTGTTACTTTATGCCCCTAGAAAGGAAAATCTGTGTGGCATACATACATCCCAGATCACATTGGTACATGACCAATGTCCAGGCAGGTACTTACCAGACTCAAGAAAATGAACGATGGCCTAAACACTTGGAAGTGGAATCTTCTGCACCAAGAAGAAACAGGTTCATCAAGTCAAGTGTGGACATTTTTTTTATGAAATGTAAATGGCACACTGAAGAGAATCAGCTTCACATCATACCTTGGCTTTAGGCAGATACTATTCTAACCAAAAGTCGGGGGTTCTGCGACTGCACAGAAACCCACAGCCAGTACCACCAGTAAACCTGTAGAGACTGGAAAAAAGCATCCTCCTGCTGAGCCCTCTGTGAGCAGCACCAATAAAACTGACCACTAGAGGAGGAGGTAAGATACACCCTGCCGCACAGAATCTCGGGAGGAACAGACAAGGTAGAGGAAAATTCACCCATCGAGTTACTACTCAAAGTAGACCCTTCTTCGGGAATCAAACTTCTAAGAAGAACGACTCCAACACCAAACCCAAACCCTCAAAACATTCCTTACATCTAAGCACCCCTTTTCCCTTAACTCCCATCTCCAATTCATTCCCACCACAATTAGGTGCATTAAAACAAATTTTCATCATGGTAAGGTTGCAATATACGTTCTTGGCATGAAATTAAAAGAGTAGCAAATCGGTATTGCTTGTTCCAGGAGTCTTGGATGGTCAATTCTAACCGCACTAAAGGGCTAGGTAATACTGCTGGTAAGTAAGATAATAAATATCGGCTCTGGTATCAGCCCAAAAGCCTGTTTCTGGGTCAGAAAACATAAAGAATACTTTCAGGTTACTGTACCAAATATATTTATTCATTTATTTCAATCAAGCATAACAGTATACAACCAAAAACAGAGCCACTAATTTAGTAAGTACATTACAAAATACAATTAGAGAAATAAACAAAATAATTTATAATGCTGATGAAATAAAACAAAATCAAATCAAATGCAAAACAGTCAGTTAACATAACTAATAGAATAAGATTACATAGAAGCTATATCATTAGAGAACAGTAGTTGCTTCTTACAAAGTTTTTAACTGATTGTAAGTCATCACCACCATCCATCCGTCTCTCATGAAAATAGTTGCAGCTGTGACAAAATCCGCTCATCAGTGACCTCAACAACATGTTAGTCATAGCAAGTGGAAGAGCAAACAGTCCCTGTGACCTCAATAACACAGAAGGAACAGTGAAATGCAACCCCTCGACTACAGCTATACAGTCAACAGTATTGTGTAGCAACCCGTATAAAAAACTCAAATAATTAATTGCTTGCCTTAGCTCCAGGCTTTCAAGATCGCATCTGCCATATATAACAAAATTCTCAATTCCCTGTTGAGGATAGACGCCAGTCATGACATATTACAGGTACTTGGCAAACTTCCTCTAAACCGATTCGCGCAAATTATTATAAACTGAATAAAATGCACTCCACATCACACTGGCATACTGAGATGTGGTCGAACAAATGCACAGTACAAGCATCTCAAGCAGTCATAATTAGTTCATTATTCACCTCTATGAAATATTTTATGGCTATTGTAACTTGATATAATCTGTGAACTTATTTCTACTTATTTTTAAATAGGTTTTATGTTATTATTTGATAGAGAAGATATATAAAAATTAAAAAATTATCTGGGTGTCACTGATCCTTGATGTAAATCCATTTTAAAATATAAACAATGAACTAGTGAATATTTATCTTTACAATACCATTTCACTTTTATATCTGAAGACACTAAACGTAACAAAACGCTGTCATATAATAATAATAGTAATATAGTGTAGATCTTGTAATCATTTCTTTTGAGTATAACTAAATGCCCCATTTTGTTATTTACATTTTTGGTGAATTTTCCTAGAACAAATTCACCAATGGGGAGATCCCGACTTTTGAATGTTGAAAAAATCTTTTCAAGTGAGTGCGAACCGGGACCCCCTAGAACCCATATCGGGGGTCAGTTGCAATTTTTATATGTTTATATGTATATGTATATGTATATGTATATGTATATGTATATGTATATGTATATGTATATGTATATGTATATGTATATGTATATGTATATGTATATGTATATGTATATGTATATGTATATGTATATGTATATGTATATGTATATGTATATGTATATGTATATGTATATGTATATATATATATATATATATATATATATATATATATATATATATATATATATATATATATATATATAGTATCCCAGTTTATAGTAGCAGGACTTTAACAGTCAATAGAGCAGATCATTGTAAGACAAAAAGTTCATATAAACATAACCTCTAATTTGCTTCCGAACGGAGATACAGGGTGTTGAAATTAAATATTTTTGAACAGTCTTCTACAATATCTTTGGAACGGAGTCAGATATTTGCATGCAAAGCCGTACATGTTCTATGTAGACTGAGATTGTTATTGGGTGGTATTCTTGTTTCAAATTATATACTGGGTGTTACTTTTCCAGGTTCCATAGACTATTTGAAATAATAGAACTTCTTTTACATACGCCTGTGACCTTTTATAATACCTCTTTCTCAAAGAACAATCTCTTAAAAACAGCTTTGTTTCGCAGTAGTTTTATGCTATCTTGAGCGGTTATCGAAATATTACTAGTTTTTTGAAGCAGTTATGTTGTTTTTATAAACTTCAACAACCCCTCTTAGGAACCTAATTAGAGGTTATGTTTAAATGAACTTTTTTCTCAAAATGATCTGTTATATTGATTGCTAAAATCCCACTACTACTTCTTAAGGGAAATACAGGTGTTGATATTGTTTGTAACTTTGTTTTTCAAAATTTCAACACCCTGTATTTCCCTTAGAAACTAGTAGTAGGACTTTAGCAATCAATAGAACAGATCATTTTGAGAAAAAAGTTTATATAAGCATAAACTCTAATTAGCTTCCTTTGAAAAAAACTGCTTCAAAAAACTAGTAATATCTCGATAACCGCTCAAGATAGCATAAAACTACAGGGAACCAAAAATGTTTCTAAGAGATTGTTCTTTGAGAAAGGGGTCTTATAAAAGGTCAGTGGCGTACGTGAAAGAAGTTATATCATTTGGGGCAAGAATACCGCTGAATAATAATCTAAATCTACATATAACGTGTACGGAATTGCATGCAAATATCTCACCCCGTTCCAAAGATATTTTAAAAGATTGTTTACAAATATTAAATTTCAACACCCTGTATCTCAGTTAGGAAGCAAATTACAGGTTATGTTTATATGAACTTCTTGTCTTAGAATTATCTGTTCTATTGACTGTTAAAGTCCTGCTACTATAAACTGGGACAGCTGTGTATATATATATATATATATATATATATATATATATATATATATATATATATATATATATATATATATATATATATAAATGTATTTATACATGTGTGTATATATATATATATATATATATATATATATATATATATATATATATATATATATATAGTGTGAAACACACTTATGGAATAAAATTCATTATTCAGCAAAAAATAGTTTTTGTGTAAAACGCTGGGACACATGAAGTTTAATTTGTCGAACTGTATCTTATAATCATAGTTTAAAAAATTAAACTCCCACCATTTTACCCCCACCACTTTATCCTTTTTTTAAATAGCAACCTTACATTTTTTCATCACAATTCGATGGATCACATTTTTCTGAATGCGGAGATACCCCATATGTATGGTCTAATATTACAGTTTTCAATACAGGGTGGACATTTAATACCAGAATATTAAAACTAAACCGTTTACGCTGAAATTCAAATTTCGAAAATAAACTTAATAAAAACGTCCCATTCTTATAATAAACGTTCAAAATGTTCTCCATTCACTTGCACACAACGAAATAATCTGCTCTGGAATTATGCCCTAACTCTGTTCAACACGTCATGCATTATGTTCCTAATTTCTGATGTTATTTTTATTTTCAAATCCTCTAAATCAGCAGGTTGCTTTTTATACACGCTGTTTTTTAAGGTATCCCCATAAAAATAAATCAAGAGGTGTAAGATCCGGTGATCTAGCGGGCCATTCTACGAAACCTCTTCGTCCAATCCATCTTTGTGGAAAGACTTCACGTAAATACTCCCATACTTTAAGAACAAAGTGGAGCGGTGCACCGTCTTGTTGCAACCATATCCTTTCATGGGGATTATTAGGTGCCATTACATTTGGATACAATTCTGATAATATTGGGACAACCTGTTTTCTTAGCATTTCTAAATATCTTGGACCGTTTAGATTTTCTATAAAAACAGGTCCAACTACGTGATCGCCAATGTTACCAGCCAAAACGTTCAACTTCTGAGGACACTGAGGACCACATACCAAAATTTAGATCTCTATGTTATAAGAAAAAAGTTATAAGCCAGTTATAAAAAAATGTTTCTATGAAAATTCACCACCATAATGTACTTGTTGCGTCCAAACTTTTAAAAATTATTGCGAAATGAACAATTAACAGTGTAAAATAGACCAAAAATCCAAGTTTGTAACTAAAAAGAAAGGTATCGTTAACTTTTCTAAAAATGACTGTTCATTATCCACCTAGGCATAAACTTTAATGTTTTTTCTTATGGATGCAAGCGATATTTGATATTTATCATGTGCCAATGTGGGTATTTAAAAAATATATAACTATAGCATAGGGATTTGCAATGACCAATCAGGATCCAGGGTGACAAAGAGAGAAAGATATCTGCCATCTCTCTCAATATTGCCGCGCTGTTTGAATTTTAAAAAAATACTCAGAATTATTAAAATAGTTGTTTACAATGGAAAAATATATAGATATATGTGTGTGTGTGTGTGTTTATGTTTCTTTAACGTCGACCTATATCCGCGACTATGGCCAATCACCGACGCCAGGAAGCAATTCACCTCACTATTTTATAAATTTTGCTGAACCCCTGCCTTTCTGTAAGAAGGGTAGGGATCTTGAACGTGCCTAACATCGCATGAACACAGGACCGACGGCTTTACGCCCACACCGAAGGACGGAACATCCAGACATTCAACTGGCTCAAATACAATCCCACAACCTCGGTTGATGTTAATGTTACAGTATGTACTGAAATAGTGGTGAGAACTCTGGGATCGAACCCGATACCCTTCGGTTCAGAGGCACAAGTTCTTACCACTGAACCACCGAGGCAAAAATATAAAAAAAATCTGGACGCAGCAAGTGCGTTATGGTAGTGAATTTTCATAGAAATGATCTGGCACCAAATATTTTTTTATAACTTTTTTTTTCTTTTAACATATAAATATAGATTTTGGTATATACTTTTCCGTTAATATCGTAAACTTACGTACTAAATTTGGTTATCTTTGCTTTTCTGGTAGGTTAAGGTCCACGCATATGCTGATGTACTTGTCATAATGGTTAGAGGCAAATCTGAGGAGGAACTTGCAAGTACTCTTCAAGAGGCACTAAATGTAGAGAATGATTGGTGTCAGTGGGAACAGATGTCTGTGAACCCCCGCAAAACGATCATTGTTCCATTTACCAGAAGAAGCCTGGATAGATTAAAACCACCTATTCTTATGGGGGAAACGATTCCATTTATGGAACAAACAAAATATCTGGGGGTTGCCCTAGATAAAAAGCTCAACTGGGACGCACAGTTAGAGAATGTAATCCACAGGGCTAAACTGTCCCTGTGGACGTGCCGTAGAATCTGTGGAAATAACTGGGGAACAAACCCCCAACAGATGTACTGGCTCTATGTAGTGGTTATCAGACCAATGATAACATATGGAGCCATAGTTTGGTGGCCCAAGGCACTTCGTGGTATCACGAGAGCCAAACTGGCTCATCTACAGAGACAAGCTTGTCTGATGATAACGGGAGCGATAAGCACCGCACCATCAGCCGCTCTTGAGGTCCTCCTTAATATTCCACCTCTTCACATATGGCTGGAGAGGGTGGCGAGGTGGACAACGGACAGATTAAAACAAACGGCCGACAGCATGCTGGAGGAAATCAGTATGGGAGGGTTTGGACTCTTCGATGACATTGAGGGTCATGGGATTCTGGGAATGGTCTCAGACTTGATGCCTACAAAGATCAGTAGAGATGTGTCTTTCAAGACCGTCCTCCTGGAAAGGGGGGACTGGGAACGAAATCAAACGTCCCTATAGAGAACCGATCTCTGCTGGTATGCTGACGGCTCCAAAACCAATATGGGAGTAGGAGCCGGCGCATATGGGGACAACACCAATGCTAGACTATCAACTAGCCTTGGCAAGTATGCAACCATACACCAGGCAGAAGTGTATGCCATCGAAATGTGTGCAAGGGACAGTAACAGTATAGAAAACCAGTGCACACACAAATCGATAAAGATATATACAGATAGCCAAGCTGCAATAAAGGCTCTTGGTTCCTACCATTGCAATTCAAAAACGGTATGGAGTTGTAAATCTGCCCTCAACGAACTGGGCAGCTGTAATGAGGTGTCGCTTGTCTGGATACCGGGTCACTCGGACGATGATGGCAATGTTGCGGCCGACATGCTTGCCAGGAGTGGTGCCCAGAGGGACTTTATCGGACCAGAGCCGGTGCTGAGCATAACATTATGCAGAACGCAAAACGCACCTTAAAGACCTGGACAGAAAGAATGACAATCCAGTGTTGGCAAAATCTTCCAGGATTAGCTCACTCTAAGGCGTTCATAAATGGCCTGTCTGAGTCAAGGGCTAAAAAACTTCTAGAGTTAAACAGACAACAACTGAGTACTCTAGTCGGCCTGTATACAGGACACTGCCGCTTGCGTCACCACATGCACCGTATTGGGGTCGGTCAGGAGACCGAGTGCCGGCTGTGTATGGAGAGTGACGAGACAGCAGAGCACGTACTGTGTTCCGGTCCGGCGGCGGACAGGACTAAATACCTGCTCTTTGGCAAGACAAAGCTTGCTCCAGAAGATCTGGATCAACTTTCGCCTACAAAGATTATCGACTTCTGCAGGAGGCTGGCTTTGTTGAGCGAAATATAGACCATTAGGCATGAGCCACAATAGACCTTATGGTCGCAGTGGAGGGACCGGTATGGCCCACTCACATTCAAACCTAACCTAGCTTTTCTACTTTGTGAGATAAAATCATTTTCCGAAGGAAAACCCTAAATTTTCCCGGAAAACCTTGTTCGATTTTCCTGGCTAACGAACTTATCCAAGCCACTTACAAAAGGAAGGTACATGCCAAATTTTATCAAAATTGGATCATTATTTTTTTGAGTTATCAGTGTGATATATATATATATATATATATATATATATATATATATATATATATATATATATATATATATATATATATAAATCGAAACTGATGCCAGATATGAGTCCCAGTTAGTGCTCATTTGAAGACATTTTTTCAGAATTCAAAAGTCGGGATCTCCCCATTAGTGATTTTTTCTAAGAAAATTCACTAATATACAATACAAGGATGACATTGAGTTTTTTGTGCAAACCTTCAATTTGGAAATAGGAACACATAGTAGGTAGGCATTCAAAATAAAATGCAAACACTGAAAAAGAGGTTTTATGGATGATTGCATCGTAAAGTATTGTTTGTGGCACAGTTTCATGGCCATAAAGTGGCCCTATACAATACTAGTACAATTACCAATTTGTTTTACTTCTTTTTAATTAATAATTGGCAAAGGTTTTTGAGCATATCATGAAAAGGAGAACAGCTGATTATATCAATATATATCACATTTTGTTTGCTAAACAATTTGGTTTCCAAGAGTCTAGGTTAGCACAAGATGTGACGATTCAATTGGTGTCAAATGCTTATGAAAGTCTAGATAGTGGACTTTCATCTTTGTGTGCTTTTTAACCTGGCTAAAGCCTGCGACACAGTAAAACATGATAAGCCAGTATTACTACTGAGTGACATAGGTTTCAGAGGAACCTTGTGCAATCTAATTAAAGATTACCTCTCCAACAGATAGCAGTCGGTTAGAGTAGGACATATTGTTAACGGGCCCCGACCATTCATCTGTGGAGTGCCACAGGGTACGGTGCTGGGTCTCATACTATTTAATATTTATGTAAATTATTTATTTAGAGTTCAGACCATGGGAGAAGTTGTGGTCTTCGCAGATGATACTGTTGTATTTTATAGTGGCACAACACCTGAAGAGAAAAGTGGAGAACGATGTAAAGAACATTGTATATTTTTTTTAACAGCAGACTACTTACTACATATTATACTAAAAAAAGTTTATTCCATTCTCATCAACCTGAGTGTGAAAAATAGATATAATACACGGTTCTAACATTTTAAGCATCTCTTCTTGTGGGAGAGTATCTCGGAGTTGTACCTGATAACCACGTGAGATGGGACCATCACATAGAGTACCTTGTGAAAAAATTTAGTTGGATTTTGTACAGTGTGAGGACACTGAAAAGGGTATTCCCACCAGATTATTGATGGATTACCTACTGTGCTCTTGTGGAGCCACATCTCAGGTATAGAATTGCGGTATGGTAAGGAGTCACAAATATTCACCTATGGGGTATAGAAGTCATATAAAAGCATTATTGAAAGTAATGTATGTAATATATTGAATAAACACTTTGATTTGCAGCAGTTCATTTGTACTCTATTTTAACATGACAGTTCAAAAATAGAAATCCCTTGAATGGGATGGACCATCCTTGTGGTACAAGGATAAAGGAAAGCTAAGGAAGTATACAGAGAAGCAAGAAATCTATAGAGCAGAGACGTTCAATTACCTTGCTCCGAGACTGTACCTTAGGATTCCATCTGTGATTCGGGAATTGGACTCCGACAAACTTTTCAAAGCAAGAATCAGGCGGTGGATAGCATCACTACCTCGAGGCGAAATAACCCATGGGTTGTTTAACTTAACTATATATTTTGATTTTGGTTTAGAATCAGTTTCTACTTATTTGGAGAAACAGTTGCCAAACTCGATCGGTTCCGAAATATTTTTGTTTGAAATGTGTAGATGGGTGAATGCAAACAATATGTCTGCGTATTTGTGATTAAATGTGTGTCATATATATATATATATATATATATATATATATATATATATATATATATATATATATATATATACATGTGTGTATGTGTACGTATCTATATGTGCGAATGCATTTATGTTTGCACAGGGAAGGGCATTATGCATGCCAACTTTGGCTTTACTGATCTATGTGGAACCTGTATGGCTGATGGCAGGGTTAAGCAAGTGAGACAGAAAACAATAATGTACACTTTTAAATAGCTCCACTAACAAGGTTGGCCTTCAGTGGATTATTTGAATAATTATGTATTGTCTCATTTTGTTCAGTGTTACTTGTCTTGTTTGATTAACCATATTTTTTGCAATTTTCTGTAATATGTATTGGTTTGTATGTAATGTGCAACAATAAATATTATTATACATGCAAAATCGAGATTGGTAGTTGACAAGATACCAAAACATAGCACACTTGGCAATATATTTTGTAGATCAGTTATTAGCAGCCATTGTCAAATGTCATATATAACAATTTATAAACTAGCAAAATTCTGTTAAAATAGCTCTTTATAATAAAATCTGGTATGTACTGTGCTCATAAACTCTGCTTTGGACTTGCTGTGTCATTCGTCTTGCTCACAAGATCGCTCGATCATAAATATAAATTCCTCAATAAAGCCCTAGTTTTTATGTACTTGTTACATAAATAGCTATTATTATGGTATATTGCACACAAAAAAAGAACAGGACTCAGTGATATGTATTTACGCATCCAAGTTGCAGTAGATTTTTTCATTTCTTACCGCTTGGGGCATAACAGTGCTGTATATTCATTAATACATACCTCAAAAATATGTAACACATTATTAGGTAATTCTGCAGTTTATGCCCGCGAACGTTGGAGTTCACACGCTGTTGCCACACCCTTCTCGTAGTAGAAGGATGTGGCAACAGCGTGTGAACTTCAACAACGAAATTCTAGTGTGTGACGACTCTGCGGGTTCACCGGCATCAACTGCAGAATTACCCATTTTATGAAATACATCAGTTACTATAATTATTCTACATGCTTTCACCAAACCTAAAAGGTCATGCACTATTTCCATTGTGAGTTGTTTTATTTCCCATTATTCAAACAAATCTTTTCAGATTTCAAAATAATTGGTACAGTAAGTCCCTGCTTAAGGTCATAGTTAGGGACCTAACATTAGCAATGTTAAGTGAAACGGCGTAAAATGTATCATTGGGAATGAGTGTAATGTACATACATTATATGTACATATTTGTGACTGCGAAAAGATTAAGAAAAAAAAACAGTCTTCATTTACATATGTATTATGTAGATGCCTAGTCTACATGATATTATGTACTCCTTATTTACCTACTGTTTTACACTTTTTTTTTAGAATAACGTTATACCAAATCAGCTTCAACATTAAACGATACATTCACCAACAAACTGCGAAGCTATAATAAAACAACGTCAAATAAGATGACTTTATGCGAGGACTTACTGTATAAATAAATATATTTTCACCTTTTTAGATAACATGTTTCACACTGTATATAATATGTGCTGTCAATATAAACATATATTCACTATTTTAATCATTCAAACAGCGCACCCATATTGGGAGAGATGGCAGATATCTTCCTGGATCCTGATTTGCCATTGTAAATGCTATAGCTGTATGTTATTTAAATTCCAGCTATGTCAATACCAAAATGAAGTGAATCTCTTTGTATCTACTGGAACTGGAACCTATTGTTATCTCAGCGATGAAGCCAGAGCCAGAAATGAATAATGAATACAAGTGCCAATAGGGGGTCCCAGTCACTTGTAACTATGATAACGAAATGAAAAGTAACGGTTTAGTAACTGGACCAATGTATACTTTTACAAATGCATCCTTGAAACTACCACTACTAGGTTTTTAAAATGTGGTGATTTGGGTACTCCAAGTGTGCTTATTACTACTAGATACTTTCGAGTAAGGGATACTCAGTACAAATAGTCACAATACTGACATGCTTAACGTAACATAAGGAATAGACAAACTTACCTATTATTAGAATCTTCTAAGGAGTTGCAGGAGTCAGATGATAATTCAGAATCCTTACTTTTATGAGCATCTTTTGAATTCATATACTTATCTATTTCTTCAGACTCTTCCGCAATATCTTTCTCTGTAATAAGCTTAAATTCTAGTTGAACTTTTTCTTGCTTTTTCATAGAATAGTTATAATATTTTAAAGCTTGCCGCACAGCCAGGGGGTTGTTTTTTTGTTCGTCTTGTGTAATTTGGGTGCCGATTTGCCGAATCCATGCTGTCGGTAATCCTTGTAGTAGTCCGTCTTTACTAACACTTACATGAATATCGTGGTTGAAATTTGTCGGCGTGCCTATTACTGATACCCCAGAATTATCTTCTTTGTTTCTACGTTTAAAGTTGAATAAGAAACTCATTTTAAATTTGGAAAACTGTCACTACAACTGCAGGATAAAAGTTACACGTTTCGTAAATTAATCGCTTATTGAACACCTTTCCATTATTAATGTGTACGGGTTAGTAACTAGGAACAATTATTATTACATGATTAATGACAAATTTCAGAAATATTTAATTGAAGACAGCAATAATAATGACTTGTCATAATGACATTCTGATGACAAAACACACCCTCCTGGCAGCACAATTTGAATTTCGACTAATTATATTTTCGATTGTTAGCAGGGTTGCCAAACGTTCTTAAAGAACATAGGTATTTTATTATATATCTTTCATTATTGATTAAATGTTAAGAACATTTGATAAACAAATATTATGTCAAGGCTTTTCCGATATGACAAGATGGTAACCATAGAATATATTAATAATTATATTTAATAATGGTTGATTTTGCTACATAACTACACGTAGACCTGGGAGAGATCTGTCCGGGGTTGAACACTCTGAGACGTTTTAGAGACGATATCCAGTGTGATGTGTGATTTGGGGAGTACTCAGATTGAGGCCTTAGAGTTCACTTCCTTTCATATTTCCTGAACCTCTTGAAAATGTCTACAGAACAGCCGAAACGTCAAGTGTTAATAAATTCTAGACGTTGTTCAACCGAAAACCTAGTGTTCTCCATATTTTTATATAAATTATGGTCATATAAAAAATATGGTTAAAACGTTTTTCCTTTGAGTAACCAGCTCTTATATTACCCCTTTATTTTCATGCATTATTTTCTTCTACTTTAACACAAAACATGTAAACTGGTTTTTAATAACAAATGTCATATGATTAACACAGCATACGTATACGTATGGTTTGGTTAAGAGCCATAGTTAAAGGGTAATTTTGTTGATTCACTTAACAAATTTCTAAACTTTTCAAAGATCTAGTAAAGTAGAAGGTAGATCCATAAAGTTAATCCACAAAATATAATGAACTCGGACATGGATCTAGTCAATTCACCACTTTTTGAAATAGCTCGAAATAACCCAGGGTTGCTCTCAACATCAACACAACAACCGATTAGGCGTGTCCACTGACAAAACAGTACTCCTTGGATTATGTCACCCGGTGTAACGTCATCTGGTGTTGCATCATCCGGTATTGCATCACCGGTATTGCATCTTCTGGTATTGCATCACCGGTATTGCATCTTCCGGTATTGCATCACCCGGTATTGCATATCCTTGTATTACATCATTTGTAGTGTAGATAGTTTAGCGTGGTGCCCACCGGCAACACCGTATATCTCGGTGTTACCGTGACCACTCGTCTGGAAAACAGGGTAAATCGGGAAATGTCAGGGCATTTGTAGGAGGAAAAATTTTGTCAGGGAAATCAGGGAAAAATTGAGGAAAACTGCGAAAACTGACTGAGAGTTAGGGAATTTTTGTCCGTGTCACTGAAAAATTATTTGATTCATTTTTATGATAAATAATTAACACCATGATAGGTGCATATTTGTATAAAGTAGCGTTTTCTTTTATATGTTACGAAAATGGTGTACAATTTATAAATATAATTTTGGAGAAGTGTCTTTTCCGCCATGAGGCAAAGACCTACTGTATTCTGTAGGGGTGTATTACACATTTTGGGGGTAGATTGTAGATTAAAATCAGGAAAATAGGCCTTGGCATGTCAGGGAAATCAAGGGAAAGTCAGGAAATCGATAATCAGTTTTAAGTGGGTATGAATGTTAATTACATCTCGCACTTGTTGATCTTGATTACCTGGGATGGTGATATTAAATCCATAGGTAAAGATTTAATATAACTTTATTATTTCACAAATTGATTAAACTTTATGCACTAAATATCTACACGTGATACACTATACATGACTCGAAAAGAGTGTGAACAGATAAAGCTTGCCAGTGAGTTGTTTTGATCAGGTTAACTCCGAGAAGAGAGAGATCGCCTGGTGTTTCTTAGTTGCCGTAGCTCTAGACAGCTGGCTGTCGCAGAACATAACTTTCAACTGTCAAGAGTATTTACGCAGAAACACAGAGTAGTGTTGGCGGAAACACTGCGGTCGGAACCACCGCCACAGTGGGAACCCTGCTTAGACATATAAATAGGATAATTTTGCCAATCGAGTTAGTTTAGCGACAGCTACTGATGAAAACAGCTTCGTTGTCGAAATACGTATCTAGAGCATGACTCTGTGTTATTATTTTGTGGGTTTCAGGGTGATTTGGCTTTTGTTTCAGTTTCCAATCACAGTGTCCAAGCTCGGTCTTGTAATGCATGATTGATTTAGCTTTGTTTCCAGAAACCTAATCAGTACATTCTACTACACAAATTGATTATAAAAGTTCATATAAACATAATAAATAATTGATTAGTTTTTGAAATGTAATTACCGGAACAAAAAAAAACAGATCCATTATTTAACACAGCTCAATAATATTTATTCTCTAGTTATATTAAATCAATCACAAAACTGAAATTCAGCAACATCAATAAATTTTCTGCAACGTCCAACTAATGAATCACCCAGGTTATTTGCGGTGGAATCTGTCTCATATCATTGGAGAGGAGGTTAAAATCTGCGAATCTTGGAGGCCAGGCTATACTGACCCTCCACGTATAAACCACCTAATTCTAATGGGGTCGTAACACATAATTTTTTTATTGCATATTTCGAAAGTTCGTATAAATACGAGTCTGAGACACCAGTTATTTTTCTCCAGAGTGTTCTAATATCGCAGAAAAAAATTATCAAAGATTGCAATAATCGAGTCCCTAAATTTGCCCATCTAACTAGGGTTAAGACGTCACAAAATATAGATAGTGCGCGTTTCCGACTGAAGATGGCGCCGGCGCTAAGCGGTTTGCGCCGTTACTTGTGTCACAGAATATTTAAACGATACTTTGCGAGCGCCAGAGGATCATCCTTGCGACGTTGCCAGGTTCACAATTTTTACCTTGGATTTGAAGAATGTTAGGTCAAAGGACTCGTGTTAGATTTATGAACCAGATTCCTGTTCTGTGCTCTATCATTCATTTTCATTATTCATTGTGCCCAAAGAGGTTGTATATGTTAGAGGGAACAAAGCCGAGTTTGCAGCCTGTCGATTTCCCACTCCTGTCACCGTCCAATCACAAACAAAATTTTGAATAACGCGCTAATGTGTTTTGTTTTGATTCGTTCCCCCAACCGCTCTTGAAGTTATTGTCAGCTGTCAACAAGTATTTGAAGTGTTTGTTGATTTGCGATTAGAGGTTATCTTGTGTGTTTTGCCGTTTTTTAGCAGTGTTTTAAGAGTGTAAAAGTTAAAAAATGCCAAGGTGTATTGTGAAGAACTGTATGTACAATAAAAGTGCCAATTATGAAAAGGATAAAGCAACTGTGCATTTATTTCGGTAAGTTGTTTACATGTCTTCTGTTTCCTTGTTTGGCGCCAAATGTTTATTGGTTTTCACAGGTCCGTATTTACACATTGTATTGCTTTTGTTAAATCTTTAGCATTTATTATTGTCAATTGTGTTTTTTCAAGAAATAAAATCTTAATAATGCATTATTTATTGAATATTTGTAATGAAATTAGGCATTTTGTTTGGCAATTATTATTCGAATTAGATGTATTTACCTATGTAGTTCCAGTAGAAGCAGAAAAAAAGTAGAATAGTTTTGTTTTATCTATTACTGCATCTTTCTAGAGGTTCAGTCACTGATAAAGTAGATAATTTGAGATATTATTTTCAGATTTCCCAAAGCTGGTGAAAGATACGAGGCTTGGAAACGAGCATTAAATTTAAGCGATGAAGATATTTTTATGAACTCAAATGTGTGCAATTTACATTTTACCGAGGAATCTTATGATTTAGAAAAATCACCTTTTGCAGTATACTTAAAAAAAAGTTCTATACCTGTATTGGTAAGTACTGAATCAAGGTTATTAATTTATGTAACTATTAGTGATATATATATATATATATATATATATATATATATATATATATATATATATATATATATATATATATATATATATATATATATATATATATATATATATATAGCCAAACAGCGGTTTTTCAATGGCACTGATATCAGTGATGGCTATTTTTAAATAACAGGGACTTTAAACAGCTACTGCGATTGTGGTTTAGCCATTTACAATGCTGCATGTGCGTATGCTATTATTTTAAACACTTACAAGGTGTTAGTGTTAACCGCTTAATTGAAACCACAATATGATCTTCAGATAACTTTTAAATTATATATTAATTTTAAAACTACTCAGATTTTTACTATTAATAGAAGTTCTATAAAATTAGCATATTACAAGAATATACGATGAGAGAAATCTACATATTATTTTTATTTTAATATAATGAAAAAGTTGGAAGGCATATATATGCAACAGTTCGGTGCTGCTTTAATTCTAGATTCAGCAGGTTTTTCCATGATATAATGACTTACAAGATATATGATATTGCGCATATGCCCCGTCCCCTCCTATGACATCACATGGTGAGTAACGTTATAGAAGGCCAACTACACACTTAACACAAAGTCATTCGCAATCAAAAAGTTTCTATACGTCACTTTAATGTGGTTGAAGTTACATTCCATTCCATTTTTATATTACATATATATATATATATATATATATATATATATATATATATATATATATATATATATATATATATATATATATATATATATATATATATATATATATGCACAAGTGAAGTATAATAATTAAGGGGAGCCCTGAATTAGCATTGGTGATACACAAACTTAAAAAGTAGAGAAGACGTTCGTAGACATTTACAGGGGGCCTTAACATTCATAAACTTGATTTGATCATCATGTCACATAATCATAGTATAGTATTCTGATCTTAAAAAGTTAATTCCAACTGTATGCACTCAAATATCAGTAAAATACCTAATTTGTTAAGGGGTTGTGATGAACCGTCAAACTCCACTGTACGACAGCATATTATTATTGCATTGGACTCACCACATGACGCCATGCGCGTGACGGTTCTAAAAATAGATAGTCTCATTATCATATCTCGCGTTATTTGTATCATGAGTTTTTCGTTTTCTACCTATAAGAAAAGGAGAAATGTTGTATTCTAATAATGGCGAGAAGGAAAGTATACAGATACTTCTACTCGCTCGCACAAACTGCGATTGCGTGTATTATGAATACAGCAATTGCTGTTTGTCATGGAGTTTTTAGTATAAGATGAATTTCATAGAAATAATTACTCTAATGATTTGTGTAAATCTCGGTTTTCACAATCGCTGTTGTTTTGTGTTTTAATAACAGCTACTAACAGCGATCTTTTAATAGAAGCGATTAAATCACCGGTAGCTATATATCGCTCATCTCTAGTAACTATGCTACTAATTACATTCACGTAATATATTGTTATGATATTTATCGTAATTTAATTAGCCCTGCAAATTTACATTAATGGTATTCGTTTCAAATTTATTTATGCAGGTAACAAACAAGCCATCAACACAAGTCGTTTTTGGCGAGCAGCCAATGACTGATATAACTGCTATCAATGTGCCATTTGCAGCTAACCCGTCAACTAGTACTTGGTCTGGTAGCAATGTACCTGTAATGGATTATTCTCGGCCATCAACAAGTGCTGGTTTTTATGAAGAGAAAACTGTTGTAGAGGTACCGCAAAGATCGTTTAGTAGTTTAGGATTTGCTGAAATGAAAACACCTTCAATGCCACCCACTTTGAAGGACATGGTGAGTTAAATTCAGTTTTTGCCGTTTATGAAATCAGTATAATTTTAAAAAACCTAATATGTTATTCCATCACATTTTATATGGTGTTTAAGTTTGTATAGTCCATGATTAAATAAGTTAGAAACAACTGTTTTGCAATTTATCTCAACCACTATTAACCAAAATGTGTTGTTGGAAATTTTGTTTATATATTCATTTTACTTGAGAAAATAAATGGTTTATCACTGAACTTTTTTTATAGGTTGTTACACCGCGCAAACGTAAACTGAAGAAGCAGTTATTCGATGCACGAAAAAAAATTAAACGGCTCAGCAGTAGTGTTCATCATTATAAGAAGAGAACAGCAACCCTTGCGAATATAATCAAACAACTAAAAGGTAAAGTAACCGACGAAACATTAGAAACATTAATGCAAATAGGACCTAATGAAGAATTTTTACAAAGACAATTAGGTCGTAAACATAAGTATGAAAATCAACTTAAAGCTTTTTCTCTTACGCTGCATTATTACTCTCCCAAAGCTTACAGTTTTGTCAGAAACACATTTAACTCGGCTCTTCCTCATCCAAAAACTATATCTAGATGGTATCAAAGCGTTAATGGGGAAGCTGGTTTTACGTCAGAGGTGTTCAACTTATTAAAGTCAAAATCAGAAAGCACAAATGGAAAACTTATATGTTCTTTAGTCATAGATGAGATGGCAATTCGCCAACATATAGAATGGGATGGGGTAAAATATTATGGGTTTGTAGATTTTGGTATAAATCTTGAGACCGATTGTAACCCTGTAGCCAAAGAAGCTCTTGTTTTTATGCTTGTTAGCATTAATCAATCATGGAAGCTTCCTCTTGGATATTTTTTAATCGACTCTTTAAGGGGTACACAAAAACAAAATTTGGTATTACAGTGTTTAACGCTACTAAATGAGTCGGGCATATACGTGGTCTCAATAACTTTTGATGAGGCAACAAATAACCTAACGTTAGCAAAAGAACTTGGCTGCGATTTGAATTGGAGGAACATTAACTCTACGTTTGTTGATCCTAGTTCAGGTAGGAAAATTGCAGTCTTTTTTGATCCATGTCATATGATCAAACTGATAAGAAACACATTAGGCGATAAAAAATTAATAATTGATGAGAATGGGGAAAATATAAAGTGGGATTATTTAGTAAAATTAAATGAGTTACAGGATCAGGAGGGCGTTCATTTGGCAAATAAATTAAGAAAATCGCATATATTTTATACAAACCAAAAAATGAAGGTTAAATTAGCCACACAACTTTTTAGCCACTCAGTGGCACATTCTTTGGAATATTGCAATGAAGTTTTACATCTTGAGGAGTTCAAAGAATGTGAGGGAACTGTGAAATTTATCCGACTTATAAACAATTTATTTGACATTCTTAATTCTAGAAATTTAAACAATTCAGATTTTAAGAAAGCAATAAACGCAGAAAATTTTGAAAACATTAATGTATTTTTAAAAGAGCTATCACAATATTTAACGTCACTTAGGATAATTGATGGACCGCTTCTGTGTGAGAGTGGTAGAAAAATGGGTATAATTGGCTTTTTATTTTGCATACAAAGTTTGCAATTTGTTTATAAAACTTTAATAGCCGACAATAATTTTTTGCTGTATTTTCCCACTTACAAAATCAGTCAGGATCATATTGAGCTTTTTTTTGGGCAAATTAGATCCATGGGAGGCTATAACAATAACCCATCAGCAAAGCAATTTAAAAGTGCATATAAAAGGATGATGGTGCATCTTGAATTAAAAGATTCATTTAAAGGAAATTGTATCCCTTTGGAAGCAATTCCTATTCTGTCACCCATTGAGGTAATAAATAAAACTTGTGGGCGAGAACGAATATCTGAAGAACCAGATGAAGACATGAGTCAAATAGATAATTTTGACGACGACACAGTTCTTCAAATATTAGATATGAATATATCAGAGTTTAAGAAAGAAGTCGTGACATATATATCTGGCTATGTAGTAAGGAAAATAACAAAAGCTCTGAGATGCGAAGAATGCGCGGGTGAACTTGTTGGGGAGAGGTCTGTGTTATTAACATCGTTTATAGATCAGAAAGACAAAGGTCAACTCCTCACATACCCATCTGACGATGTAATATCTATTTGCACTATTGCAGAAAAAGTTCTTCAAACATACTTAAATGAATCTGCGGTGATTATAAATGTAAAGGAAATAAACATGCGAATATTAAAAACTATAATAAACCAAAACAGCATATTTAAAAAACTTGAAGTTCACTTTCGAGAACAAAATCTTTTGACTTGCCATTATGGCCATCTAATTAAACTAATATCTTCTATGTATGTTTCTATTAGAATACATCATTATAACAAAAATCTATTTGATAAAAGTAGAAGTTTAAGGGCTGTTTATAACAAACTTCTCTTATTTAAGGGCCAATAATTCAGTGTACATTTCAAGTACTCGTATGTCCTTCAAATAATGTTATCGGAAAGTTATTATGTCTTATAATATGACCAATAAATTTTAGCTTCCTCTCTATTTCTTTGAGCAACCCTCTTTATTCTTTCACCTCTCCTAGCACACTTTGAAGCGTCTTTCTATCAACCTGCACTGTCTTTGAAATTTTTCTTGTCTACATTTCAAAAGCTTATATTGTCTTCATATCCTGCTTAACTACAGCCCAAGTTTCCTCCCCATACATTACCATACTCCATACACGTACGACTTGCATTTGTTCCTCATGTACAGGTTAAAATGTTTATTAGTGAGAACAGTACTGTGGTTATTGAATGCTTGTTTTGCCATCGCGATCCTCTTCAGACCTTTCCTACACTTACCATCATCTGTGATAATACTTCCAATCAATTATTTGAAATAATCTAATAAATCAAGCGTCATGTTCTAAGATTTAAAAGCTACTTTTGTATTTGTATAGGTATTCAAAATTTGTGAAATGCACACGTAACGCAATCTACATCGATCAAACTTCTAGAAATTTTAACACCCAATACAAAGAACATATTTTTGCATTTAGAAATAACCATGCTGACAAATCTACATTTGCAAAACATATTATTGATACCCAACATAGACCCACAGTAAATAACGGCATAAAACCACAACATTTTTGTCATGACAAGTGTAAACTAGACTTGTTTTAAGCTTTAGAAGTAAAAAAGCATATACACGCCAATATTTAGGATTTCTGAGATATTCTTCTTCCTAATTAAATAAATCAGACAACATAAATCTAACTATTTTTTCCAAAAAGTTGTTATAAGACATGATGTGTGTCGATATTTTCATTGTATAGTCTGCTTTATTAATGTGTTTGTTTAGTTATTTTATTGTTGTAATTGTTATTATAGTTATTACTGTTATAGGTTTCTTCTATCTTTATGTTAAATATTGATATACATCACGTAGACATTTTAAAGGCGTCATCCGTCATATTTGTTTTACTTTATTTTCACTTTTAAAGATTTTTTTGATTATAACATCATAAAATAGCAACAGATCTTTATTTGTAATTGTCATGATTTCGTATTAATTCAATTTTTTTCTGTCTGAGGATACTATCAAGCAGCAAAACCAGTAACAGAGACGTTGAAGAACATCTAGAATTCAGAAGGGCCACTTGCTTCAGTTAGCTTACGCGCTGGCTACGTCCTTCACCTACAAAAACGAAAACCAACAGTGAAGCCAGAGAAGTAGTCTCCAAGTCTGTATGAAGTATGGACCAGTTTCACGAAGTAAGGGCAACAGCAATCAATGAAATTAATCTCTATTTCTTTAAAAAAGACAAGGAATGTTAACATTAATTTGTAAACAGTACAATGTACTTTATGTTGTATTTTCTTCTGTTGTTGAAATAAAAACTATTATTATTTATCTAACCTTTTGAATATAAAACTTTATCCAATATATTCATCCAACAATTTATCCAACCAATAACCCAAAAAATATTTCACTGATTTGGAGAAAATTTTGGAATTATGCTTATTTTGCTAATGGCTTGGATGAGTTCGTTCATCAGATCTTAACACATAGTTTTTCCTTACAGAAAATTAAATATATTTTTTTAAACGCAATAGCTTTCAAATTGTTTAAGTGATTGGAACGAAAATTTACAACTTAAAAGAACATACAGAGATGTGGTTGTGTACCAATTTTCAAGTCTTTTGATCAAAGAAAAATGAAGTTATTCGAAATTAATAATAAAATAATCCTCGACATCACTTCAAATTCTGTAATGCAATATCTACAATGTTGGACAAAGGCAGAGCAATACAGCTACCTGTACTGTTATGCTATTTAAATAAATTGTAGATAAAATCTAAATAATGGAAGTCACAACCATTGCCAGATGTCAAGATGTTGCTGACCGGGGTTGCCCGATCTTCAGAAATTTCATGTAGTTAAACCTTTCATGTATAAACATATGAAATTTTTACAACTTCTGATAATAAAGAAAACATTTTATAAAATTTAATTTTATCAGTGAGTTAAAAAATACTGTGTTTAATACCTGCAAATTTCGAATTACCCATTTCTCATGATTTTCAACTTAGGTATCCCTCCGATCATAATTTACTCTATCCGACAACTTTGTTAGACTGCGTATGTGCTGAAGCTCAGCTGTCATTTGTCATTGTGTGGTAGTGTTATTTATTGACAATATCAAATTGGAAATTTAGGACAGTAGAAACAGACACCATAAACAAAGAAGAAATTGGAAATTTAGCCTCTAGTGTAGGTTTTTGACATGATACCATTACTAGAGAGATATGATAATGTGGCAGCATAATAATATTATGCTAATGCTGTGGTACAGTCAGTTTGGCGTTTCATCACATCTCGTAACACACCAGCTGTTGTGTGCATACAGTTAGATGTAATTTTTTATTATCAGAATACTACTGTAACATGATGAAATCAAGTTTATAACTGTTAACATACTGTAAATAATTTCTCCACTTTTCAAGTTTGTGTTGCTGCAATGTTAATTAAGGGTTCCCTTAATTATACGCATATTGTGCGTATAAATGTAATATAAAAAAAAATAAATGAAAATGCAAGTGAACCTATTTAATTTAGCTCTGTATTCTACATTATCTGAAAAAGACATTATAGGCGACGAAGTAGAATGTAATTTCGGTAAATTTGCAGTTGACTGCATGAGGGTTTTAGATATTTTTTTCCAGCAACATGCTTAAAACCTTCCTCGCCCACAAGGCAAATTTTCTGGCAAACAACCCCCAAGAAAATTAAGGGACTTTGAAAACATGCGTTTTTCACATTTTACAGCAATACCTCCTTTAAACCCTGTCTACCCCATATTCGCCCAGGTCCAGCAACCTTCTTGGGGGTTGCTCACAAGAAATTTTTCTTGTGCTTTATGCTTTGAAGGTAGTTGTATGCATGCACAAGGGGAAGGAGAACCCCCCGAATTTTTGGGTGAGGAGCAGAAACCCTCTTCCTCCTGGGGTTCTTCTCCTGCATGCACACAATCACCCTCAATGCATCAACCAAAGGATTTTTTTTCCAGCTTTCTAGTTTATTTTTCTAGAGTATATTTCCTGTTTATCAATTGCTTTGTTTGAGTTTTGTATCCAAATTACTCTATAAATATATGTCATAGATCATGTTTTTGCTTGTCCTTCTTTACCTTGTTTTACTGTTCCTAATTAAATTAATTAATTTTCATAACTTTTAATATAAGGCTAAATCTTACAGCTTATATAAATATATTATTTAATATTGTTATGAAAATTCACTATCATAACGCACTTGCTGCGTTCCGAACCTTTTTAGGTTACCTATTTATACAAAAGCTTAAGAAATTCATGAATAAGCATTACATTTCAATGATTGAATAATTTCAGTTTTATTTCTAACCAAACTAAAAATTCCTAAATACGTCCCTGACGTTTCTCCCACTCAAGTCACCGAACTCCGCCCAGTTAGGAAAAGTGTACAGGCTTCTTGTATTGCAAAACTGCACCTTTGTTACCTCTATCCCTTACAACCTCTTTGATTGTGCCCTTCACTTTCGGTTCCGCTCTTCGCCGTTGCGCTCCAGTTTTAAATCATCCTCGCCTTTGTATAAGTTAACTTCCCTTTGTTGTGAATTTTTATTGTTAGATAGTTAGAATTTGTATTGTTCATTATATTGTGCTATATTTAATAATTATTTAGATAAATTCATATTTAGAAGTAGACTTTATTTAATAAATTCCTTGTTTCCTTTATTTTTGAGTTGCCTTTGTGGCAGCTAGTTTTCCTTTGTTGTATATTTTTATTGTCATATAGTTATAATTTGTAGTGTTTCCTTAGTGTGCTAGATTTAATAAATATTTACGTATATTTACATTTTAGAAGCTGATATTTATTTAATAAATTCATTTTGTCCTTTGCACATTTTAGATATATTTGTGATGTAAAGGCATTACAAAAAGTATCAAATTTAGTATTTTTTTAAATGAAACACCTGCCTATTTATTCACGTTCTACTATCAAAATAAAAACGAATTTCATTTTTTTACCTCACCTTAACATTATAGTTTTCCAACTATGAAGTATTTTGTAAAGATGTAGGGAGTTTCTGTTTTCATTCTCAACAAGTATCCCCTTCGTGAAACCAAATTTAACATTGACACTACTAATTTTGATCAGTGACTTCCCTTAATTCCAAAAAGGGCTAAAAGAAGAAATTAACTCGATACTTGGGAGAGGAATCACTGTCATACTGAAGGAAAACACCGCACTTAATGCAGGCGAAATGATATATCAGCAGATAAGTCTTAACTGTTCCTTGAATTGAAGAGGAACGACTTGAGAAAAATCACAGGAGACTCCCCCATAAGGTAGCACCTTATGAAGATAGGTAAGGCAGACAGCGAAAACTGTCAATAATGCAGTGAAGCAGCGGAAACACCCGTATATTTGTTATGCGATTGCATGGCTCAGTTCTGCAGAAGGCTCAAATACCTTGGAGGAATGACCTTAACACCACAAAAAATAGGTAGAGTAGCCCCCAAAAAGATAGTAGGCTACATAACATCTGAATGTTTTGGGCCAGTATTTTTTTTCCTCACTTAGGGCTCGCCCGCATCTTTGCCGTCCCGATAGCACCACAGCCTTTGGCTTATTGTGCATTGGGCCAGTATTACGAAAATAGTCATGCACAAAATATCCCTAGAGATTCCAGCGATGAGAGGCAAAAGACCTACATGACTTGTTAAGCAATCTACAATCCCTTAATTGCACATTTATTAAATTGCCTAGTAAATTTCCTTGATAGTTGCTTTTAACCTTTCCCTTTATTGTCAGTCATTCATTTGCAGGAACATTTGAAACACATCTTAATGAATTTTGAATATGTCTATATTTATTTCTAAGCTAAATAAAATGACAACTAACATTAACCATACCAAAGTTAGTACAAGTCCAGAACTTTATAACATTAATTTAGATTAATTAATTATATCTAAGTTATCAGAACCACTTAAGGCTTTAGACTTTAGCCTGTAGAAGATAACATATCCTTATACACATATATACCCTGCATCTAGATTTGGTAGTGAGTGAGTGAATTGAATATCACTCAAGGAATGGCCATTTTTTCTAGTTTACTGTTCAAATACATTATTTTTCAAAATAATTTCTTGAACACTGAAAACTATCATAACGTGGGCTCAATCTGAGATTACATATAACAAATACATTATTTTTCAAAATAATTTCTTGAACACTGAAAACTATCATAACGTGGGCTCAATCTGAGATTACATATAACAAATATTTAAAAAAACAAACACTTGTTTGGTTATGATATTTTCAGTAGCTCCATTCATAAAATTCCTACATGAATTTAATTGTAAAACTGTTCATAATCACGAATATGTAGATTTCTTTAAAATGTTATGCTGCACAAATAAAAATGAGGGCTTTTGCAAGATCAAAAACTGAAAAAATACATATGACATACATAAGAGAACCAATTTTTGTTTCACTGACAGGCCAATAATAGGTAATATAAATCTATTATTTATTTAAAAAAAAAAGGCTCATTTCATATGAAAAAAATCCTAATACTATTTTCTTTCTTATTTTATTAACTCATTAAAATAGAATATATTACATCACTCCAAAATACAGAAGCACCACGTAATAAATCCAGACATAAAGCTTCATCCAAAGTAACTTCGTATTCTGTGACTTCTTTTGTAGCCTCAAAATCGGGATCTGCCACACAAAATAGACCATATTGTCGTTTGGCAAAATACATTTGAAGCTGTATCTGAGCCAAATATCTAGGTTGAATACTGTTGTCCACGATATAGTTTTTAACTGTCTTTTCTTTAAAGGGACACTTGACCTCAATGACAAATGTGTCAGTTATGCCATCTGGCGAAGCACCAATCACTGGATATTTGCTGCTCAAAAATATACCACATTTTTTTATGTTTATATGTCTTATCTGTTCTATTATTCTAATCACGTCATCTTCAAGTAAACAGCCTCTCTTTATCGCTCGAGTTTCTGGCAATGCTACAGCACCCATTATAGCTTCCGCTAATGAGCCACCCGGAGTACGACATCTTGATGGTTCATAGATTTTTGAAGCTGTTATTTGCCCATATCGGTGCTCATACCAGGCAGAGGATTTTGATTGCTCATGAGTGGAATATTCAATTCTACTGCATAGGTGTTCACTTAGCTTGGACGAAATGAATTCCAGAAACTTACATACACTCCTCTCTTCCAAAGAAACTTCTTCTTTATAGGATATTGATAGCTGATGAAGGGAAGTGTTCAAAAACTTCGGTTCTTTAATTATGTCAAAAATACCTCCGGCTTGGCCTTTAATAAGACCTTTAAAACTTTCAACAAATGTAGAGTCCTTGGATTGAAAAGGTGGTATGTTTTTTCCTGTCAATGCTGAAAGGTTCATAAACTCCACTGACTTCCCAGCTTTGGACAAAGAAGTCGCTTTCCAGTAACTTTCAGTTTCCGTTACAGAAGATTCTTCACCACGTCGATGGAGCCAAAACAGAAAGGCAACAGAATGTTTGCAGCCCCCTGAAAATAAAAACGTTAATTATACATTATATAAGAAATGAAAGGTATCATCTGAGCTAAATGTTATTTGAAACATAAAAAAACTATCATATTCTCTTGAACAATTTCACACTTTCAGTTAATAATAAATTGAATGTAGGGTACGATAAAAATGCACACAAAAGTATCCCTCTTAGTTTAGAAGAGGTCATGTAAAATAAAAATATTCTCTAATACTGGTAAGTATCCAAGAAAACATGTCAATACAAAGAAAATCTGTGTCAAACAATCAAGATTCATAGCTTCTTCTTTTAGGAGTTATAAATACAAATAACATCTTATTAGAAACAGATAATGTTGTTTTGTTGTTGTTATTTAATGTTACATTAAATGTAGATGTGTTCTGTCATTCCATTGATGTAAACAGCATGATTTAATAAATAACAAAACAAACTATATTTATGATGGAATATTACATAACATGATAACTACTGCTCTGTTGGAAAGATAAAAATAATTTGGAAGTTACAACACAATGTGCTTATATATGTAAGGAACGGGCCTATAAAATAATTAATTAACTACAACAAATAGATGCAAAAACCAGACACCTACCAAAACAGGGAAATGGTTATTCCGAGACTAAAAGACTATTAAGACAGCATTAGTTATCTCTGTAGTTCCACCGAGTAGGTTATTTGCATCTTTGTCACTTTAAGTCAAGTGTTTCCCAAATATTCAATCTTCAGTACCTTTGTAAAGAATACGAAATTTTGAGTTACCTTTTAAAGCAACTTCATTATTCAAATATACAGATTGAAATGTTATAATCAAAGTACATCTTAAATTACCTTATCCACCGCTTTAAGGAGTAGGCAGATTGAGGTCTTATAGTTCATTTCATTTCATATTCCTTAACCTTTTGAAAATCAGGTCCAAAAGAAAATAACAAAAATAGTACAATAATTAAGTTTAACGAATACTACTTGGGTGACTTAAAGTAAAGGTAATTTAAATAATAAACATATTACCTTCTGATGCTGTGCAATCTTCACAAATACAATGTATGACAGTTTCCTCCTCTTCATCAATGGTGATTGTCACATTGTAGGGAACTTTCATTATGCTATGTTCGGGCGTAATTTTTGCCTTAATAGTACAGATGTTCAGTTCTTTTTACCTGCACGTACCCCACTGCATTGTCTCCATAAGATTCCTTCGTAGCCCTAGAAGTAGAAGGTGAATTTGTCATTTAAGAATATTACTTGCAAAAAAGGGATGATATATTTCAACATTTCCCTGGCGTCTCTTAAATGATGACAACCTTTGCTTTGGTTTACCCTTCTAATCTTTTGTTCTTCTGCTTTTTGGTGCATTAATAATGTAACCAAAAAGTAATTTGGAGACTTTTTTTTTTTTTTTTTGTTCCCTCAGGGCTCGTCCGCGGCCTTGCCGCCCCGATAGCACCGCAACCCTTGGTTGATTGTGCATAAATTTGGAGACTTACATTACATGGAAATTATGTACAAAATACATGTGCCTTATTTTTCCCTTCAAATGAACGCTAACATAACATACTGTAAGTCCCATTATCCTGAACATGAATGTTGCCAAAAATCAATTAACACCTGCACTTTGCGCATTAAATTGACGGGAGTATATGTACTATACAAAAAAACAAAATTATACTGAGGTAGTCAAGTTAAAACATTACTAAAATTTCAATAGTAAAAGCCTTGATTATTAAGCCCAAACACCTCCAGCGTTTATCTTCCTTATTCAAATTAATTTCAGGTGAAAAAGCTGTTTTAAAGTGTGTATTTGCACACTAATCAGCTAATTCTCTTAGCACAGATCTAGCATTGCAAAGTTCAAAACATACCTATTAGATGCACGTCCGTATATAAAATTTCATAAAAATCAAACACATGCGCGGAAAGTAGGCTTTTACCTAGTGTTTTATTATGCAGTGGTTTCAGGAGGACACTGCATTGCTTCATTTATATTTTCAGGCTATTTTCGCTGTGCCTTGATATCTGAAATACTGAGGAAATCAATTAAACCAGATATAATTAATTTACTCACTTTTAATTTTATTTAAAAAAAATGAAAAGAAATTTGGCAACCATGTAAACCTCGCATTAAATCCTGATTCTTGACCTTGGCGTATGTTTATGTTTACTTTATGAGTTTTGAAAGTTGAAATTGAAACACAAATTAAGGATTGGATAATAGAAATAGTTGCAGTGTTCTAATATAAAAATCATGCTTTTTACTCACCTTCTCATTCTTATATTGCGTGATTCAGAGAGAAAGAAATCTTGATTAGCTGCATAAAAACTGTGAACCATGTTGCTGTCTACTTTAGGTAGATTGCGTGCATCCGCTTTTTCAAACCCACTTTCCATTTTTTTGTACACAAACACTCACTAATATCACAATAAAGACACCAGCAACTAACAAGTTTTACACACAGTTCCAGAATGTTTATTATATTTTACATTCCCTACTTCCGTGCGTTAGGTTAGGTACTCAGCCATTTTGATTTTAATTAAAATATTTGAATGACTGATGGCGTTTATGACAGCCTAGCAGGGACACTGTTGGTAATTCAGAATCATATTTGTGTCTAAAACCTGGACCAATCAGATGCTTTGAGGTTAGCACGTCACAAAGTACGGGCTTTAAAATGAGCATTTTGGCGGGCGAATTTTCATTTCTTTATAAAAAAATTTCTATAAGGCAAAACCTCAAAATTTCTACGTATAATTATTTTATTACCACCAGTCTTTAAGTTATATACTATAAAACTGTGATTTTTGATTGTGTGTTACGACCCCATTGCCAATGCAAAATGTGGTAAAACAATCCGTCTAGTTGAATTTAACTTCAATTTCTATAGTAAAGTGCGATACATTATTTATCAAATCGTTCAAATTATTGTCAAGAAATTCGAGGAAAAATCCCGTTTAATCTTGTAAGAAAAATATGCGATCACAGAGTGAGTGTGTTATCGAAGATACCGACCAGAGCATTAATAGCAACTTTATTTTGCAAACCTCGTAGTTAAATTTTACGCAAATTTTCGTATGGGCATTGTATATGAAGATTCTTGTAATTCACTGCACTAGCTCTAGTAAATGATGTGTTGTCTGTCCATAATATTTTATACCAAAATTCTCGATTGTTTTCCACTTGATGGAAGCCACTCACATAACAATTCGTCTCTTTGGATCTCCAGGTTGTAAATCTTGTGCAGGTTCTAAAACAACAAGTGGTTTTAAGATCTGCGTGTAATTAGCTGTAGTGGGAAAAATGTAAATCGCTTTTTGCTTGTTATTTAAGTGTCTGCAATACAAACAACACATCAAGTCAGCTTATGGCTAAACGAAGCGGTTTGGGCATAATATGTTCACATTAATTTTTCTATTAATATGTCTGTATAGAGTGCGCTGGTGAAATTCCCGGAAATAAAACTAAATCACCCTGTAATATTATAAATAAATGCAATGTTATTAATCATAACGTACGCAAAATATTAGCACACTGGTTCTATTAAGTATAGCAGGAGACACAGACCCGTTTCGTCCTTCTTAGGACTCCTCAATGTGCCGTACCTGCGCTCCGCCAAGTGGGCCTAAAAACGCAGGCCCATTGAAATGTAACCGTAAACTGGAACGGAACCCTAATGATCTGCAGTTGAGATAATTTTCAACAAAAGAGATGGGGCATAAAAGGCGTTGCTGTATTTTTCTTGCATATTAGTCTTTTGGCGATATTTAACTGTAGTTATTTATTACTTCCACATCAATACGTATGGAAATATGCCCTCGGCAACAAAAATAATAAAAAATTCGCCTAAACGTCATAAAATGTGTCAAAACATGTAGAAAACATGATTTGGGAACGAAAATTTTTTGTGACAGTCGGCCTGTATGTCTGGCTGTTGCCACAACATTAGAACGAATTGAGATATCATCTTCAAATTTGGAATACAGTTAGCACACGACAAACGAACGTTTGGGCTTGTTTTGGGTAAAATCGCTGCAGGGGTTAGGGGATGAATAAGTGGTGCTTTGTTGAAAGTTGAGAGTTTTTCGTGAAAATTTGAGTAACATTCTGCGGTTTGTTTATTAGAAAACCTTCAGTTTCATCAAACATCTGGTATTCTGTGCTAAAATTAAATTAGGGGTTGAATGTATGAGGTATTTGTGCTAAAACGGTGTAAAATGTCTCAAATCATATCGAAAAGTCGATTCAGGAACAACAATGTTTTTTGTCTATTGGTCGGTCGGTCTGTCCGCCTGTCTGTGATTTGGCGAAAATTATCGTTTTGTCGTTAAAAATCGAGTAATATAACGTTTCTGATGTTTATGGGTAGAGTAATACAAATAATCACTTTGTGGTCAAGCCATGGACCCAAAATTCGTTTCATGAGAATGTCTTTTTGAGAAGAGTAGATTATCACAGCTATGTGGAAGTTATGATTCCATTTGCGGCACTATTTTTTTTTACTATTTTACAACTCTTGGTAACGTTAGCAAACATTTCAATCTACGGATAAACAAAAACCAGGCCTAAAAATTAGAAAATTATACAAATATTACAAAGGCGGCATGTCTCTCATCATCTGGGTGTGTGCGATAGAGATAACCACACTTACTATTGTCGACCTCACGTTGTGCTAAACGTGCCTCAGAAAATCGATATTGAAAACACAGCCGGGTCCCTTCCAATTCATGGGTACATTTTAATAAGGCAACCATTGCCATAACAAAGCAATAGGGAATAGCGCAATATCTGATGTTATGTGGCGGTTCTAGGCTTCCACAGCAGCTTCTTCGCATTATATAATGACTTACAAGAGATATGATATTGCGCATATGCCCCGCCCCCTCCTTTGACGTCACGTGGTGAGTAACGTTATAGAAGTCTAACTACACACTTAAAACAAAGTCATTCGCAATCAAAAAGTTTCTTTACGTCAGTTTAATACGGTTGAAGTTACGCCTATATTGTCCTTTTCAGATAATATAGATCGCAGCACTAAATTTAATCTTTTTCATTTTTATTACTTACAACTGTATGCACTTAAATATTAATAAAATACGTAATTTATTAAGAGGCTGTGTTTAAACGTCAAACCATACTGCACGACAGCATGTTATTGTTGCATTGGACTCACCACTTGACACCATGCGCGTGACAAGTCTAAAAATATATAGTCTGAATATCATATCTCTCGTTATTTGTATCATGGCTTCTTCATACATACACTACAGGAAGGAAGCTGTGCGTAAACAACTACTCCCCTGACCAATACCGCGACGGCCATTGAATTGGTTATATGACTTCTCTACCAGAAGATTAATAGTCAATGAGTTTAAGAAATTGTGTCATATATGATACAATATATAGATACAAGTACAAATTCATGCTTATTTCTATGGCACATTTAATACGTGATTAACAGACAGCAGTACTTATTATTATATGTTTGTAAATATTTCCGGTGTCATTTGTATGTCAAATTTAGGGGCAAGTGCAAGCCCCGTTCTTTATTTAACAACTGAAACCGATGAGAATCTTTAGCGCTTGCGATTCTCCTGATTTTATTAAAAGACATATGTTCAACTATGAACGACAAATTTTATGAGATCTCTGAATAAATATCCGTAGCTGGATCTATATAGCATATTTAATCAAATTAATTTACTAAATACAGACGTGAGTATAGTATTTCTCTGGCTTCACATATGTTTTTTTTTCTGTAGTCGGTTTCGCTGCTTGGCAGTATACTCAGACAAATTGATAAAAAAAGTTCATAGCCATAAACATAGTATGAAGCATTCTCATAAGGATGCAGTCAAGCAGCGAAACCGGTTATATAAAAGAAAACCAACATTAGTGAAGTCTGAGAAATATTCTCCACGTCTGTATTTAGTATAGAACGGTTTGACTAAGTAAGGGCAACAACAATTAATGAATCAAATTTATTTAATAAAGAGCCGATCAAAGATTAACCTCATTCCTCAGTAATCTTTGGAGCCGATATTTAAGGACAATTTGTCAAAGGCATTTACAGAAGTCTGGCAACATTAAAATAATTAATAGTATCGAAACTCGAATGACTTTTGAAGGATAATCTTTGCTGTGACAGCAGACAGAACCAGTGCTTTGTTCTACTGTTCTGTGGTTGTCATTTTGTTAAGTTTAAGTCGTTGTCGTTGATTGTTGGGTGTTGGGCGTAACTTAAATATTGGTGTGTCATGTAGAATAGAAATGGAAGTTCTAAAATTTGTTTATTTATTTACATTTACGTTACCCAGTGTAGTATTATCAGGTAAAAAATATCTTTTTGGCGATATTCGTAATATTAGGTATTCATTTTTTTAATTTTAATTACCTACATTCCAAATTGCACCTGTGCAATTTCGGAAGCAGTAACCATGGTAAACAAATCAATTGAACTGGAAAGGTTGCTCTTATTCAATAGTTTTCTACATATCTTGTAGTGTTTTTTCCAAAGAAATCAATTTTTATTATCATTACGTATTACAGTTTACCCATTTTCTGTACATATTTTTTAATTTTCTTAAGTTCAAAAATATGTAAAATGAGTCATACAACAACCAGTTGTCTTATGTTGATTCATCCATTCACCTATATAATTTATGTTAATAAATTAATTAAATGGAACTTTTCTGATAATTGCAGATTACTATTATAACGAATATGAATGCAACCAACCTCTTTTGGATAGAGCTGTATTAAAAGCTACTTCATCTTTGAGTGAAAGAGGACCTGAAAATGCTAGACTTTACGGTAAGTTAATCGTTCTTTTATTGTTACTTTTCAACGTATTGCAAGTTGAAAAATAAAATAATAGGACAATAACTTCTTAGTTGTTTTTTTTTGCATTAATATGCATGTGCAACTTTTGAGTCATGGTTAATAACTTTTTAATGACATTCATTTAACCTACAAAATAGGTGGTATTGCAATTAGGTGTGATAGCTTTTTGATATGTCATATAATTGAAAATTCACATCTTCAGGTGTCTAATTTTTCATGGACTGCTGGTGATTAATAATTTGATGTTGTGTTTTTTAATGCAGTGTGATCTTCTAAATTGATTCATGCATTCGATATTCACATAGAATGCAGCTTAATAAGGAGTGACTAGGTATATTTGATAAGAGTTCAGGGGAACCATGAAGTGGGTTAGGGTTTTGTTGGGAGTTTCTCTCCTAAATTTGCAGATTATCCCAGTTAGTTTTCATAAACATGCTTAAAACCTCCGCTGTATATATAACCCACAAGAGAGATGTTGTGGTTTAAACCCCCAAGAAAGTTATATGCACCCAGAGCAAATAGGGCTGCTGGACAGGGAACAAGATTAAAAAGGAATATAAATGCAAAATGTGAAAAAAACAGCTTTGTAGGAGTTTTATAAGCTGTTTTTTTTCCAGATTTTGTAGTTATACTCCCGTTTATTTTGCTTCCCTGCACAGCATCCCTGTTGATATTGGGTTCTGTAACTTTCTTGATGATGGGAACCACAACATTTGCCTCATGGTTTATGCATACAGGGGTGCATTTTTAGAAGTTATGGAAAAAATATTTTGTCAATGGCCAACAACAAATTTTCTTGAAAATTTATTTGTACGACACCACTGTAGTCATTTGCATTCAGACTTAGACAATCTTTACAAAAGTATAACTGAAAATTTAAACATTTCAAAAATAAAGCTCTGATTTTGCAAATCAGCCTATCATCTACTTGCAATAAATTAAGAAATAAGTAAATTGAAACAAGATTTTTTATTGGATTTTCCTGGAAATTCTTTATTTCTCGTAACCATGATTTAAAAGTTTTTAAGCTTTATAATTATGCTTTTATGAAATGATCAATAATGAATTTATTCATATGTTTCATTGTATATACCACTTGATAGCTTTCCATGCTACCATTGTTAGCGCTCACATATGAAACTTAAAAGCAGCATATAAATTTCAATGATTGTTATAAAATGCACTAAATCTTGTAGAAAATTATTATAACCAAGCCAATGGAAGTATGTTTCTATTGTGGTACATTTATTTATGCATAAATGGGATGACTTATGATACAGTGAGGGAAAAATATAAGGATAATGTTTTACGTTATGTCATGTCATGTGGAGATTTCTGCCCCTGTTGTACTGTTTGGAATATTTCAGTTAATTTGTATTACCTTAAGTTCGAGTATCTGTTGCTCTAATTTTACCAGGTACTTGGTATTTTCTGCTTGTGTCTAAATGTGGATTATTAAAAGTTTTGAGTTTATAAAAAACACTAAGTGACGATTGGAACTTGTGATGAGCGCTGATAAGTACACTTGCAGAACCCAAATCAGCACAACATATCGTTTTAAAGACCTATAAACTTAGAATTTTTCATTCTACAATGACACTAACTTTGTTAGTGAAATGATCGTCAGGTCTTTAAAAAGATGTGTTGTGGTGATTTGCATTCTTAGAGTGTACTTATTATAATAAACATTTGAATATGTTAAAAATGTGTAATACAGTCCCACCTTGATAATTCGGATGTGTGGTAAATCGGAATATTTGCTGATCTGAATGTGAGATCTCTACTTTTTATAAAAATGAAAATGTTTAAGACATATTTACTAGCATACCACCACCTTTATGTTGCCATGGGATATATATATATATATATATATATATATATATATATATATATATATATATATATATATATATCTGCTTAGACATTTTATCATTATTTGCCACTAACGTATATGCTGTATTCAGCCCTGTGTTATTTTATATGCTATATATTTTTTATACATATTATGCAAATTAAAATGTCTTCTAATAAAAGAAAACATATTACACTGTTAATAAAACAAAAATATGATACATTATAAAGATTAAACCATGGAGAAGTGGAAAGCATTGGTAAATGATACATGGTAGGAACATCAACAATTTCTGTTATTGATAAAACAAAGATGAGATCAAAAGGTATGTTTATATTTTAAGGACGGTTTATTATTTTTACTGTGAATATGTACCTTCTTTTAGATGTGTTGGCAAATATGATTCTGGCCACAGCCTTAGAAAAACATAAGTAAGGCTGATTATGCAAAAATGGAAACATGCTTGTATTCTTGGATTTGTACACCATGAGCAGACAGACCTCTATTTTGTATGAAATTTTATCTGCCAAAGCGAAGCAGTTTTGTGCTGAATCCTATGGAAAGGATAATTTTTAAGCAAACAGGGGCTGGATTTTTAATTTCAGAAGGCATGGTCTTTGTACTTCAAAACATGTGTGCCAAAAACTATCCAATGATCAAAGTGGCATCCATCCTTTCAGCATTTGCAAAAAAGATCCAACATAAACCTTACACCTAGTCAAATATAAAATATAGATGAATCTGCCCCATACTGGTAAATGTTGCTTGAGAAAACACTAGGTCATTAGTAGGAAAAAAAAACACACCAGATTGATAAATGAATAATGTATTTATTGCTTAAAAATTCATAGTTCCTTCATAGGAAATGTTTGCACCAGATCGAAAAATAAATAAGGAATGGCTTATTTTTCTAGCTTGTTGTAGTGCTGATCATTTACAAAAATAAATTGATAGTGATGAGAAGGGCAGCAATTCAAGGCATGTAAAAATGTGAGCATACCTGTTGAATATGAATTATCTATCAATGCTGAATGACAACAGCAATTTTTGTAGATTTGTTTCATAGTTCATTCATTCATCATGTTAGAACCCTTCTAAGAAGTCTTAATTTGCTGAAGCCCACTAGGGAGGCTGGACAATTCACAATATTTCTTCTTCTCTCTGTACAGCACTGTTGTAACCAATGGATCAAAATGCAATCAGTCTGATGAAACTATTTTATTGGAAATGTCTTTAAATACATATTTTATTTAGTGAACAATGAAGAACATTGTTAAATTATTAAAGAGGCATTCTGTACAAGTACTGGCACAAAAATATTGCTTGTGCAAAAAATGAAGGCACTTAGATGCTGAATATAACATTGAAGATCTAATTCCTATAAATTAAGAGGGACACAATATACTATCTCTGAGAGTAGAGATAACAGATATTACAAATATACTTGATGTTCTCAGTACACCTCACAAAGCAGGAAGCAAATAAGTCAAAACAAAATGATGAAACCTTGCTACTACTCGAAGATATAAAGTACATATGAAGACGGTAAGAGTTAAAATGAGGATCCAAGGTTAAATACAAATACGAGTGTTAGGAATGATAACTCAGTTAAAAGTTTTAGTGTTACCTTAAAGGGGACAGAGAAAGCTATTTCCTTCTATATTGTTCTTGTGAGATTGAGAGAAATGGTATTTATAATGAATCGGGAAAAAGTTAAGCGAACAAAAAATAAATGAATTCACACAATAATATGTTTTTAACTGCTTTCTATATTGGTATGTATTGCCTTGTATCGTATGTGGGACCAACGGCTTACTACCCCATTTAGAGGGTGAAACGTGAAAGCATTCAATTTGCACAGAAACGTAACCTCAGTAGTTTGCTGCAATATGCATTGAATTAGATGAAGGTAAATGCATATTCGGCTGCTGAAATGGAGAGCCCAAGTTCGATTTTTGGTGGTGGTGATTTCTGATGCTGTTTTTTTTATGTAACTTCATCCAACACAATCTGTTCACATCTTATGAACAGGATGGTGTCATTTTTATTATGTCATTCAAGAGTGGAAGTACCAGTGACACTAAGTGCCAAATTCATAAAGTTTAAGATAATCAAGAGAATAATTTTGCAGTGTATTCTTTTATTGCTTACTTCATCATTTTATAATTTTTCCTAAGTAGAAATAATAATTCTCCATGGAACACTACACACTTCAGCAACACGTAGAAATTGTTAAAATTTATTATCAAAAGTGCAGAGTCCACAATCCGTCGTTTGATGAATAAATTTGAGAAAAGCGGGTCGGTTTAGGATGAAGCAGTGCCTGTACGTCAAAGAAACGCAAGATCGTTGCAAAATATTGTTGCCGTTTGGGATAGTATGCGAGAAAACCCCAGACAGTCCATTCCGCGCTGTGCTCAAGAGTTGGGTCTTTCTGCAACATCACTTGGCAGATTTTGCGTCAAGACTTGAGTTTTCATCCATACAAAATTCAATTGACTTTAGAGCTAAAACCCAACGCCCATAGACAACGCCGTGAATACGCGGGTTGTGTCTTAGAGCATTTTCGGCTGACGCTGATTTCGGGAAGAAAATCATCTTTGGTGATGAGGCTCATTTTTGGCTGAGTGGTTTTGTCAATAAACAGAATTGCCGGATTTGGAGGGAGGAAAATCCACAGGAGATCCATCAGGTGCCTCTACACTCCGAAAAAGTCACTGTTTGGTGTGGATTTTGGTCCGGTGGTATCATTGGCCCTTATTTCTTCGAAGATGCGCTCACTGTCAATGGCGACCAAAATCGGACGATGATAACAAACTATTTGTGGCCTAGAATCAATGGTATGGATCTTACGAACATGTGGTTCCAAGAGGACGGCCCCATTTGCCATATTATATGGGAAACATTAAATTCATTGGATGAGAAGTTCGAGGGTTTCGTCATCTCACGTGGTGGTGACATCAACTGGCCACCGAGATCGTGTGATCTAACACCGCTCGATTACTTTCTGGGGGACGTGAAATCTCGAGTCTATGCTGACAAACCACAGACAATTGCTGCCCTGAAGGCCAACATAAGTCGCGTTATCCATGAGATTGAGCCCCATTTATGCGAAAATGTCGTCCAAAATTGGTCCACCAGGATACACCACCTTCAGCGGAGTCGCGGTGGCCATTTGGCTGAAATTATATTCCATACATAATGTCAACAAATGTTTTTTAAAATAAAATAAAAATTGTGGCAACATCCCTTAAACAGGTTGTTTTATTCCATTTCGAAGTTCGATCACTCTTAATGAAAAACCCTTTATGTATCCCCAGAATATAATGAGATAATTGAGACAGATAAAGCATGTCTAAGTGAGTCAAGATAATACAACTGGGATCTGCTGTAGATTAAATGAAATACAGCATTTGTCACTACCAGGAAGTTGTGAATCAGTGGTTTCGTTTCTCATATATTCCATAGATTATTTCACTTTTCACTGGTGAAGTTCTATTTGTTTCTTTTGCAGTTGTGCTGACAGTTATTCTGCTTGGCCTCACACTCTAACCTATCACACATATGGCATGTATCAACTCTACAGTGACGAAAGTTTAAATTCGGGAAATTTCCAATAAAACCTCGAACATTCTTTGTTTCTTTTTCCAAAAATGCTTTATGTCTGTGAATATTTAGATCAGGACTCAAAAACTGCTTGTTTGATTTGGCATGTGAATAGTGCAATACATCTCTAGGGATGGCGTTTATATGTTGATGGGTCAGTCGATGGACATTTTCTGTAAATTTGCTTAGCTGATTGGTAGTAAACTAGTAAATGTGATATTTGTAATATCGAAAATATTCATACAGGTTTTTCTGCATACTTAAAATTGTTATATTGATCTGGAACTGTGTAGGATATAGAATTTTGTCTTTTGCTATCCAAGGCATTTTCACAATTCTCGTGTTGACGTCTTTTTATTAATTAATTAATTTAGCCCCATCAAGTATGTCCCTTGACTTTCAGCATAAAATTATCTCGAAAAGTTGAAGTTTTCTATCATATGTAATTTTTGTGCAGCAAAATAGCCCTGGTTAGTCACCTCAAGGAAAAATATATTTAAGTGCAATTCAATAAAACACTTATATTTTTATTGGTAAGAAAAAACGTCTTCTATTTCCGTTACTAAGCTCTTTACACTGGCTGGCCTTTTATATAACTATTATGTGTTTTGTGACTTTGTAGAAATATGACTTGTGAAAGAGATGACTATATACCTTTTTGTGCATGGTGCCGATAACTACAGGTTATTGTCTTCACACACAGTATATAGCTATCTCTTTCACAAATCGCTTACAGAGCCACATGCCACATGTACTTCTCCCATAACCGAAAATTGCTTACACACCTTGATTAAGTTGATTTTTAGGACCAATTTCAGTCTTTTTCCTGTTAACATGTGCCTGTCCAGCATGCCTTTTTTGCAGGTCTATAAACCTTTCTCTAGTCTTCTCTTAAACAATTTCCCTATTTACACTGTAATTTTTTACCCAATAAACACAAAACTAAGAAACATAATTCTCCTTACTCACACGATTAAACCCAGCAGTTGGCACTTATAACCTCTCTCAATAAAACCTGCCAGAATATAGTACCATGCGCAATTTTATTTTATTTTCTAGAAGCTTAAAAAATTATATTATATTTAGAACCTTTGTGGAGATAATGGCAATGGCATATCGAACTTTTTAAAGAAAATATCTACAAAATTAAGATTTTGGCACTTAGTGTCTTCAGTAGTTCCACTGTTCAATTAGTAATAATTTTGAAAAGGCACAAGTTGTGACGGATTCGAATTAAGGACTTTTGCATAGCATCCTGACGTTACACCTGCTTAACCTCAGACCATTTTCTGTATGCGTTAAATATTTGTTATGTTCTATTTTCTGCTAGTTTGTATTTATCGTTTTACTTTCTAATAAAAAAGTCTTGCCTGACTAATACAAATTATTTACTAATCCGGATCGCTAGGGCTTTAATTATCGAGGTTGCACTGTGTATGTGTACCTATTAACTTGGGTGATTAATTTAAGCTTTATTGTAATATGGAAATGTCTCTTTGTCTCTCTGTACCCAAAGAATTTAGTGTAGCAATTCTTTCTAAATGCTCTAATTCCAAAGATGGCTGAATTCCACAATTGAATATATGCATGTAGGTTTTTTCATACCTATGTAGAACTATTTGGTGAACATGATAATTTTCATTCGAAAACCCTGAGCTAATATCTTCATCATTACTAAATTCAAGCTTTGCAATTAATTGTAAAATAGGGAGATTAGTAGAAACCCAACCAAATCAGAATACTTTTAAAATGTTGTTTGTTTTCTTTAAAAAAAAACTAACATATCTTCTCTTGCAATTTCTTGCCAAATCTACTTCCTGCAAGGCGACCACCATCCATTTGATATTTTTCCTCTCATTAGTTGATTAACATTTTTACCAAAATGTACTTTCCACTTTGAGGTTGTGCTTAAACAAGGGCTAAGAGTAATAATTTTCGAAGCAATTGACAAAGAACAAGACTTAAGGGCATAAAAGTTATTTTCATTGATATTTTGTGCTTAGAGATTCTGTGACCGATATATAAAGTATAATTATTTGGTAGAAAAACACCAACAAATTGTTGGTCTTTGAAAAGAACGTGTCCCAACTTCAATTTTGGTATTTCTAGGAGAGTACCGTATGCACCAAGCTGGAGGGACTCAAAGTACCCTGTATTAGTCCCGTGGATTCCGCTGCAATAAACCTGGCTCCGTCTAGCCCAGATATGGATAGTGGAAGCTGCAAAAGACAACCCACAAGGGTTTTTAAGAAAAGTTCACCAAACGGAAAGATAACAGTATATTTAGAAAAAAGAGATTTTGTGGATCATATTTCACATGTTGATCCAATAGATGGAGTAGTTTTAATTGATCCCGAATATGTCAACGATAGGAAAGTATTTGGGCATGTTCTTGTTGCATTCAGATATGGACAAGAAGACTTGGACGTATTAGGTTTGATATTTCGTAAAGATTTATACTTAGTAGCTGAACAAATATACCCTCCAGAAAGTAGTAAGACTAAACGGCCTCTGACTAGATTACAGGAAAGATTAATGAAGAAATTAGGACCAAATGCTTATCCATTTTACTTTGAATTACCTCCTCACTGTCCTGCATCGGTCATGTTGCAGCCTGCACCAGGTGATACTGGAAAGACGTGTGGTGTGTGTTATGAACTGAAAGCCTTTGTAGGAGAATCAGAAAATGACAAACCTCAAAAACGTAACTCTGTTAGACAGACCATCCGTAAAGTAATGTATGCACCAAGCAAGCAAGGAGAACAACCTTCCATTGAAGTTAGCAAAGAATTTATGATGAGCCCCAATAAATTACACCTGGAAGTTTCCCTGGATAAGGAGTTATACCATCATGGCGAGAATATTGCTGTTAATGTGCACATAGCTAACAACTCAAATCGAACAGTAAAGAAAATCAAAGTGTCAGTTAGGCAGTTTGCTGATATTTGCCTTTTTTCCACTGCACAATATAAATGTATTGTTGCTGAAATTGAAAGTGAAGATTGTCCCATCGGCCCAGGATTTACTTTGAGCAGAGTGTTCAATCTCACACCTCTACTGGCAAACAATAAAGATAAGTGGGGCCTTGCCTTGGACGGACAGTTGAAACATGAAGATACTAACTTAGCATCGAGTACTTTAGTCACAGATCATTCTCAAAAAGAAAATCTGGGTATTATTGTACAGTATAAAGTAAAAGTCAAACTGTCACTAGGTCCTTTAGGAGGGTATTTGGCTGCTGAATTACCAGTTATACTTATGCACCCTAAACCCCAAGAAGAGCAACCATTAATAAGGTTATCTGCATCAAGGCGTGTCAGCAAAGACACAGAAAGTGATGTGCCAATTGATGTCAATTTAATACAGTTGGATTCTGAAGATAATGATGATGATATAATATTTGAAGATTTCGCTAGACTTCGATTGAAAGGTGAGGACCCGGTGCATGTAAACAAAGACAAGTTAGGGATGTGATGCCTGTCCGTTTATTTCCATCCATATGTACTTATGTGTGTGTCCGCTGTGATTAGGTGAAAACTAGAGATTCCAGTGTGTGCCCTAGTCATTGCCTGCCACCATGATTTTGTTGGATTTAATGACAATAGTGTATCCTTTAATCCATTATTAGTTTGATCATTCCATTTATTTCAATAGAATACCACAGCTGCTAGGTAGTGCCTTCGAAGGGTTTTAAACAACATAACTGATTTGAGTTTAAAGCCTGTAATAGGGTGTGAAGTACAATTAGGGGCGTGATACAAAGTTCACCACCATGGTATTTTCACTTTCATTCTGCCAAACAGCTGACTGTGCCAAACAATGTATAAATAATAAAAAAAATCAATTTTTAATTCAGTCAACTTCCTTGGCGAAACCGTTTTAGGTAAGTGAAGATTGGATCCTGTGATGAGCACTGATAATTACAATTTGGAGAACCCACTTCATCACAATACAATTTTTAGACCTGTGGATCGTGTCGCAAACATAGCTAGGGTCATCAGAGGGTTGAATAAACTAAGCGAATAAAGACCAGAACTACTATTTATTAATTAATTGCCAAACAGTTGCGAACAGCGTCCTCTATGAAGCTATACAGACAGACCCCCTGTGTTGAGTCTTAAATCTCTCTAAATAAAACTGCATACCTTCTTTTGTGATACTGTGTCGTTATCAAATATTCCTTCTAAGAAGGACACACTGATTATTAAGATAACAATTTGAACAATGGATTACATAGAACCGGACCTATTCTATTCATCGAAACATTTTTGTTTAAATTTCTAATTATATATATATATATATATATATATATATATATATATATGCATGTATGTAAATACTTTCCTAAGCATCTAACTGACGCGATAGCCTGTCATTTTTGATTAACTTTATGATTGTTTTTTATGATTGTCATCCCAAATAAGCTGAACAACACATCATTTATCAATAGTGCCCTATCTCAGTTGCGCCAAATGTTCTTTATATGTAGTTTAAATGGTTCTTTTAGTTTGCCCAACATATTTAAGTTCACAATTCTTACAACCTATTTCATAGATTCCTGTGGTTTTATCTTTATCTTTTGGCGTACCTAGCAAATTTTTTAATGTATTTTTTTTGTAGAAAATGTTAGCTGTATGTTGGCTTTCTTAAAAATGATAATAAAACCTCTCTTAAATCGCTGTTGAAATGGTAAACAGGCAACGGTTTTGCCTGGTTTATCTTTTCTGAAAGTTCTGTGTTTTATGTTTATCAACTAATTTTTCCACTAAGCAGCCAGAGTAACCATTATATTTAGCTACATTTTAATATATTCAATTTCTTTGTTGTATCTTTATTTATTTTAAGGCAACTGTATTAATCTATGAAGCAGAAAATTCAAACTGGCTGTTTTTTTTTTTGTGGGAAACTATGGTGTGAGTCAATCAAAATGTAATTCACGGTAGTGGCTTCCTATCTGTGGATGTCAAATTCTAAAGTGTCTCTTTTTATTGACTAATACATCAAGAAAAGGTCATTTGTTATTAATTTATATTTCATGCGTGAATTGAATGGAGTCAGATTTACTGTTTAATTTGGCAATAAAATCATTTACTTTGTATACATTTGTATTAAATACTGCAAAAACATCGTCCACATAACGAAACGATACTCTAGGAAAATAAGTAATTTTGCTAGGTCTGTTTCAACTCTACTCATGAAAAGGTCTGCAATGAATGGGGAAAGGGGGTTGCCCATTGCTGTGCCATGGGTTTGTACAAAAAATTCATTATTAAATTGAAAATATTCTGATTCATGTATTGTCTGCCAAAAATCCATAAACCCAGAAAATTGGTGAGACCTATTGTTTCAGCTATAGATTCCCCGACATACAATATAGCAAAATGGTTAACAAACGAATCAAAAGGCTTGACGATCAAACAAAAAAGTTGTTTAGTTTCCAATTCACTTGAATTTATTAACAAAGTTAAAAATATAAAATTGGTTAAAGGCGATGTGTTAATATCGTTTGATGTGACCTCGTTGTTTCCCAGTGTTCCCATAAAAGAAACTCTAACGTCTTTAAACCATTTGGTAAAAATGAAGAACGTAGATGAAGAGGTCTGCAAGGAATATATGAATTTAACAAATCTTTGCATGAATCAGAGTATTTTTCAATTTACTAATAAATTTTTTGAACAAACCCATGTCACAGCAATGGGCAACTCCTTTTCCTCATTCTTTGCAGACCTTTTCATGAGTAGATTTGAAACAGACCTAGCAAATGAAAATGACTATTTTCCTAGAGTATCGTTTCGTTATGTGGACAATGTTTTTGAAGTATTTAATACAAATGTATGTGAAGTAGATGATTTTATTGTCAAATTAAACAGTAAATTTGACTCCATTAAATTCACACATGAAATAGAAATTAATAACAAATTACCTTTTCTTGATGTATTAGTCATTAAAAATAGAGACACTTTACAATTTGACATCCACAGAAAGGAAACCACTACCGTGAATTACATTTGGATTGACTCACACCATAGTTTTCCACAAAAACCAGCTAGTTTGCATTTTCTGGCTCATAGATTAATAGTTTGCCTTAAATAAAGATGCAACAGAGAACTTGAATATATTAAAAATGTAGCCAAGTATAATGGTTACTTTGTCTGCTTAGTGGAAAAATTAGTCAATAAACATAAAACAAAGAAAATGTTAGCGGAATCTACGACTTACAGAAAACATAAATCAGACAAAACCATTGTCTATTTAGCTTTTGAACCGCGAATTACGGGAGGTTTTAATAGCACTTTTAAGAAAGCCAATTTACAGCTAACATTTTCTACAAAAAAAATACATTAAAAAATTTGAACTTAAATATGTTGGAAAAGAACCATTAAAACTGGATTTAAAGAACATTTAGCGTAACTGAGATAGGGCACTATTGATAAATCATGTATTGCTGAGCATATTTGGGATAATAATCATCATGTAGATAAAGAAAATTTCAAGTTAATTAAAAATGTCAGGCAGTCGCGTCAGTTAGATGCTTACGAAAGTATATACATACATACATACATACATACATACATACATACATACATACATACATATATATATATATATATATATATATATATATATATATATATATATATATATATATATATATATATATATATATCTATATCGTTCGAAATTTGAACAAATTTTTTTCGATAGGGGAGGTCCGGTTCTATGTAGTCCATTGTTCAAACTGTTATCTTAATAATCAGAGTGTCTTTCTTAGAAGGAATATTTGATAACGACACAGTATTACAAAAGCAGGTATGCAGTTTTAATTACAGGGATTTAAGACTCAACAGTGGGGGTCTGTCTGTATACCATCCTAGAGGACGCTGTTCGCAACTGCTTGGCAAGTAATATATAAATAGTAGTTCTAGTCTTTGCTTAGTTGGCGAAACGATCGTCAGGTCTAAAAACTGTATTGTGATGAATTGGGTTCTCCAAATTGTACTGAACAGTTTAAGGGTGAAATATTTTTGTGGTGAACTGACTCTCTTTCTAAGCTCTGTTTATGAGTACTTCTCAAAGGCTTTGAGTATCACAATATAAATGCCATTTCTAATGTACTTCAAATTTGCTAAGCGTTTCAAAATGAAAATTGCATAAATTATTTAAAAAAACCCTGGGCCAGTTGTAAATAAATTTCAAATTTTTAAGCAAATAGGGTAAAAGAAAGCAAGTTAAAAAACCATTTGTAAAAAAATTAGTTTTTATTGTAGGAACCTCTGAAAGTCACAGGTATATTAGGAAAAAAAGAACAATTTAATATTTTAAAACATTGGCGTTATAACTTAATGGTTTTTGAAATAAAAATGCGTAGGTAATACTTTATTTCTATTTTAAACTTTATATGTTTAATAATTTGATCTGATTTTTTTATCACACTAATCGTCAGTTGGCAATGCCTGTTTTTTTAAATCATAATTTGTTATTGTTTTTATTCATTAATTAACCTGTTACCAGTGTTGTAGCAAGGGTCTTCCGTGCCTAAATCGTGCCATCAAAATGTGTTTACTGGATTTATCACAGTAAAAGAAGCATATTCTTTACAGCATTCATTGTTCGTAATTACTTAGTATTCTCTTTTGCCGATAGTTGCAAAATTCTTTACTCAATACTTTGCTGGTTGCACTCCTGGCTCATGCCTTTATTGCCAGACCCTAGCTACTGTGCTGTCTGCTGTTGCATGTTTATATTTTGATAATATTTTCCAATAAGAGTTACCGGATTCCAACATTGAATAAAACCACCTTAACTCACAAAATTTGAGTATGGTAATTTCAATGAAAAGTGTAAATGATTACAATTGCTTATGGGAATATCGGCCAGATGATCACCATGGCTTCTTTGGCACGAGACCATCCTTTTCTCAAAATTTCCAATCACATCTGAGCATAATAGTTGGCTGATTTGACGAACTATGTGTCGAATCTCATCTTTGAGCTGGTAGATTGTTTGGGGGTTGTTGGTGTATACTCTACTTTTTACATAGTCCCAAAAAAACAAAAACAGTGGCGTTGTCGCATGACCTTGGTGTCCAATTAACCATAGCATTTCTGAAAATAACTCTGGTCATTGAACTTTGATCTTAATAATGTCATCGTTTCTCTGGCTGAATAGCATATCACATTTCACTCAAATCAAAATTAGTGAATTCTGGCCATAAAAAAATATTAATAACCGTGTTGTAGCCTTCCCCATTCACCGTAAGCACTTGGTCATCTTCACTAAAAAGAAAATAAGACCCAATCATACCACCAGCCCATAAACCTGACTAAATAGTAACACATGAAAAATGCATGGGCTTTTCAAGGATTTCTTTTGGATTTTCACTGATTTCTTTTGCATTCTCACTGCCCCAAATGTGACAATTTTGCTGGTCAACATAGCCACTGAGATGATTGCAAAAAATTAGGTTCTTACAAGAATCATCATTAGTTGCTTTATTTTGAAGCAACCAGTTAATAAATGTGCGATGTTTTCAGTGGTCTAGTGGGTTCAACTCTTATATCAACTGAATATTGTCTATTATTTTACTAGTTGTTGACATATTGACCTAATCTTATCACAATTTTCAAGCAGTGTTGCCATATGGCTAATGAAATCTAAGAACAGCTGGTAACTCTTATTGAAAAACGCATTAGTACACCCTCTGTTGTTTTTTCTTTGATTAGAATAAATTAGGAGAAACTCTGCTCTCAATTGATGTTATGGTTCTACAGGGCGAGTATGAAACTTGCAGATGGGGTAATACATTTCTTGTGATTTTGTAAGCAGCTGCTATCTTACTCTATATAACCATCATATATATATATATATATATATATATATATATATATATATATATATATATATATATATATATATATATATATATATATATAAATAAAGATAACTAAGTTTTCAAGTAAAGTTTTTTAAAATTAAAATGACTTCGTCCCTTTTAATAATAAGGAATTTAATTAAAACTTTCGTGTCTATTTAATCTATTGTCACTTGGCAGAAATTAATATTAGGTTGTGTGTGTGTGTAAAATAGGAATTTACAATAATAGAATTGAATCTATTTTTAAAATGTAAGAACCTGTTTGCAACTGTTCATCTAAAATACTGCCTACAAGTCACATATAGGTTTCTTGTGTTTATTAAACAAACCTTTGTTTTATTCGTATTTTATACTTTTTTGTAGATTTTATGTACATTATTCTTTTAATAAAAACTATTAGTAAAATTAAACAAATATTATTTAAGGTTAAAATTGTTTCCACTGTATTTCCATCACTTTTAAGTACAGTCGAGTCTTTTGTGTGGTAAATTGAAAAAAAAAACGCCCAATATAGTTTTACTTATGTTGGAAAATTAGATATACATGTTATATTTTTTAAACCAATCAACCCAAAGAAATGAGTTTTTATTAGGTTGTAGAGTGTTTGAGTCGTATAGCCCTTTAGCCTATCAGCGCTGAGACCCCAATGTGTCTTCTGTGTGCATGACGCTTTTTGCTAATAATTGCCCAAAAAGTTCATACTTTTTATGTCGTCTACTATCTTTTTGGTAATTTTTATCATTAGTAAGTGTAAAATATGTGAAGTTTATAGGGACAATCGTATACCAGAGCCACTTATTTGTCATGAGATACCTAAACTTCCTTTTGAAATAGTTGCTTCAGATAACTTGGAGTTTGGAGGACATTCTTACTTGGTTTTAGTTGATAGTAATTTAGTAATTGGATAGAACCACAAAAAATCAAAAACAAGTCAATAGATGAGGTAAAGTAAAGGAATATTTTCAACACATGGGTTCCCTGGAAAGTTTGTTTCTAACAATGTCCCATATAACAGTTAAAAAATTCAAAGAATTTTGTAAAATAAATAATATTAACTGTATGTTCATGGGTCCAAGATATACGAGAAGTAATGGTTTGGCAGAAAAAAACTGTTCATATATGTAAGCAAATGCTAAGAAAATGTGAATATGAAGATAATCCTTATCATTATTTGCTGGAGTATAGAAACAGCCCATTGTGTGATATGAATGTGTCACCTGCTGAACTATTGTGTGGTAAAATGCTACAAACAAGACAACCTGTGGGAGTAAATCTTTTAAAACCAAAAATTGTTGATGTTCGTGAAACAAAGTGTCAGAAACAGGCCAAAATAAAAGACCATTATGATGTGTCGGCACAGTCAAGATGTGAGTTTGTAAAAGATGATGATGTGCTAGAGAAACTACGAAAAGAAGATTCAGGGGAAAAATAGTAGAGGCTGATGCCTCACTAAGGTCATATAAAGTTGTAGATGGAGAAGGGAATATTTACCGAAGAAATTCGTCTTAAAGATACAAAAAACAACAGTTGTGAACCCTGATTGTGAAGTAAATTTAAGTTTAAACATAGAAAGTGAAAACAATACTCTTAGTGTTAGTAGTGAAACGAGTCAAAATATAACTAACAATAATTGTGGATCAGATGCAAATATAATTTTTTATCCAGCCCAAAGTGTCAATTCAAATAAAAGGTGGGGACGAATTGTGAAGAGACCAAAATATCTGGAGGGCTATTATACATAATTATAATGTCCATCTGTACAATTAGTATATTGTTAAGTTTGTCTTACTTATGGTTAGAATTACTCTTTAATTTTAATAAGAGGGGGATGTTGCATATAATAGTGAATGTTCTGTGGTTGTAAGTGTGGCAACATTGTAGGAGCTGGGGGACGACGATACATGACAGACAACGACACGAGACATCACAGACCACATATATGAGAGAGGACAACAATGTCATGATTGTACTGAAGCTCTTGATTAAAACAAATAAACGTCATATTATTAGTCTAATAATACATTCTTTTATGTTTCGTCTAAATACCAAAATATAACAGTAGCAGTAGCAGATGTCGAGTCCAGACTGTGGTTGAGATCTCTACAGAGGTGAAGAAATGCATAAAGATTGTAACCTCTACTGAGAGCTCTGAAATAGGCAAGTGATTTTGCTTAGATGGCAGTACCTAAGCAGCAGGCAAAAAAGCCCCAGCACGATCCTGCCAAACCAACATTTGATGCAGTGGCTGGAGTGGTGTATCGTCCACCTTGGAGGATCTCACCTTTATTGGATAATGAACAACTGGAACTTGTGCAGCAATTCAGTGATCTATAATGGGGGCTGTAGAAGATATCCCAGAGAAGGCCAAAGATTTGGGAATGAATTTAGCAGCCACCCTTTTCATCCCCAAATTTTCAGTTAAAATTTGCTGAACTGTCACTCCAGACAGCTCCAAAATTTCGTCAATGGTCCGTCGTCGATCTTCCAGGATGATTCCGCGAATTTTTTCAACATTTGTATCTGTCTGAGCCGTGGAAGGACGACCAGAGTGAGGTTTGTCATCAAATGGCATTTCTTTTGAATCGAGAAAACCACTCAAACAGTTGAGTTTTCCCAATAGCATCATCCTTGTAATGCGTTTTTAACATTTCAAGACTTTCTGTGCCAGTTTTTCCGACAAGAAGCAAAACTTTACAGCTGCGCACTGTTGCGAGAATTAGTCATTGCAAAAACAACTCTCACTAAAAAATTCATACAAGCCGAACGGAACCTTCTTTAGAGACGACGCTTGGCTTACCGACTCTGCAATGGTAGCTCTATATGCTTCTAGCAGCAGAACTACAAAAACTTTACTTATACATCAGCTCAGTTTCTTAGTTATATATATATATATATATATATATATATATATATATATATATATATATATATATATATATATATATATATATATATATATATATATATATATATATGAACATATAAAAATTCAACTGGTCCCAGATATGGGTTTTAGGGAGCCTAATTTGTTCAAAAGTCGGGATCTTCTCGTTATCGAATTTTTTCTACGAAAATTCGCTAAAATTACAATTCATAAGTCAGTATCTATATCTTACCTTGCCTCATAACCATCAAAATTGTTAAATTTTTGTTAAAAAGACCTCCCTTTCCGCTAGTAAAACATTAAACAAGAGGTGATCTAACAGTTAACCTACAAATTGCTTTGGACGATCACCTATTATTTTAAGGGTGTCTTTGATATTTAATCTTAACAAGATATTTAATCTTAACAACAACAGGATAGATGGTGCATGTTGTCACGTTGGCAAGATGTCACAGACGATAAAACAGCACCAAAACATCTGTCCAGTGTAATTATAAGCAAAAGAAAACATTTAAAGTAGCGCATTAGAGTAATATAGTTACAGATTTAACGGTTTTTCTTTCAAAATCCCCCTCTTAAATACAGTTTAAGTTATATGTTATGAACAAAAAAACAAAACAAAAGCGCAACGAGTTTGTGTCATTTTAAAGGCTAAATTCTGCACGTAATGTCATTTAATTAGTATATAATAAAATTTGAGACAGAACGGAAACTCAATATGTTTATTTAATCCAGAAGGCTAAAATCTCCACATGACATCACAGTTCAGAAAATCCTTATTACATAATAACTACATATACTGAGGGAACATTTTTTAGTTGTGTTGTTGTAAGAGGTAGTTTCTTTTCATACCTCCTTTGAAAATAAATTTTCAATTTTGAGTGAGGAGAACATGTGTTGTATAATCAGGGTAAAAAGTAATTTATTCCCTAATCTGTTTTCTTGCAAATTATCAATCTGAAGATTTAATGTGCTCATTAATATGTATCTCAGCTTGGGGACCACATAGCATGAATGGATACATTTAGGTGCAAATATTCTTAGTTTGTTGAAATAACATTTAACTATAAAGACTGTCCCAAAAGTCTTTGAATATACATTACTCTGATCATTAACTATTGAACAATTATATATATATATATATATATATATATATATATATATATATATATATATATATATTGGTAAAGCTGGATTCAATAACTGTATTATATGGCATCGTAAAATGACAAAGGTTAAATAATAAAATATTAAGAGAGCCTCGGTGATCCCGGGGAAAGAACGTGTGCCTCTGAATCAAATGGTACTGGGTTCGATTTCCAGGATTCCTCTTCCACGGTTTCAGTACATACGATAAAATTAACGTTAATCGACGTTGTGTCATTGTGTGTGAGCAAGTTGAATGTCTGCACGTTCCGCCCTTCGGAGAGGGTGTAGAGCCGTCGGTCCCGTGTTCATGATGGGCACTCCTACCATAGTTACAGAAAGGCAGGGTTTAAAAAAATTCCAGGATAGTGAGGTGCAATTGCTCCCTGGTGTCGGTGATTGGCCATAGTCGCGGAAATAGGCCGATGTTAAAGTACAAAAAAAAAGAACGTATTAACTTAAAAACATTAAAAATAGACAAGTTTAAGGTTTTTAAAACAGTTATTTGCAGACATTTAACTTGCTCAAACACAATGCCACAACCTCGGTTGATGTTAATTTTACAGTATGTACTGAAAAAGTGAAAGGGGAACCCTGGGAATCGAACCTAGTACCCTTGGGTCTAGAGGTACACCTTTGCACCACTGGATCACCGAGGATCTGTAGACAGGCAGATAGCATCTCGTTCACAAAACACAGTCAAAAATAAATACGTAGTGTAATGTAATCAAAGGAAATCTTATGTTAAAAACATCAGTCTTATTTGTTTTTGGATAATAACGACTTTATGTGTATCAAAAGCTGAATCTGGAAAGTGCAAAAAATATGAGAGCAGGTTTGGATGCTTCGCCCCGCGCCTAGTTATAGGTAGTCTATATCATATGTTGACATTTTAATGCTAGGCATGTGTTAACATTCCTATCAAATGATGACACTTCTAAATCAGATAGTAATCAATCTGCCCGACTTAAGTGGAGTAATTACACTGTATCAGTTGGGAATGGAGTTGGGCAGAGAGCAATGACGAACAACTCACAAAAAAGTTCAGAGTCCAGCAAAGATTCACAAAGATTTGGTGGAAGCATTGGGAGAGACTATTGTATCTTATGATGTCGCCAAACATTAGCTTCAGGAATCCAGATGTGGTAGGACTTATGCGAAGATGAAAATGCCGGTGGCCCTCCCAAAACACTCACTACTCCAGAAAATATTGAAAAAAATGCCAATTTCTTGTACTGAATGATCGACGCATTAGAATTAGGCAGATATCAGAAGAAACGTCTTATCTTACCGTAGAGTACAGTAAAATACATATCAAAACAACATGATATGGAAAGCTTGTCTGTAAGATGGGTTCCACGAATCTTGACAAACGATCAACAGAGGAACTGTGTTTTGATTTGTCAGCAAGTGTTTATTAATTGACCATTTTGTAACTGTTGATGAATCACTATGATCCTGAAACCAAATGCCAAAGTATAGAATAGAGGCGCAATAACGCAGTCAAAAGTTTATGCGTCACTCTTATCCAGGAAATGTGATGCTCACTGTTTTATGCCATTTTGGCTGATTATTTAAGAAAAGGCTTCACAATAAATGTGCAGCGTTAGGCCGACTTCATAATTAAGTTCGTGAGGCTATAAAAAAAGCATACTTCTTCCTTTTTGTTTTGTTTTTTGTTTCTTTTTCTGCCATTTTTTTTACAATGAGTTATCTACGTCATTTTTAAAACTGTCATTGTTTAGCAGCTTAATGATCAAATTTTTGTCATTTATTTGCTTTTCCATTTCTTCTATAAGTTTCTGTTGACTTAACCACCACTTGAGTAACTTGCAATTCATTTTAAAGTTTAATCACAGGTAAAATAACTTGCAGGTCAGCCATCACACCCTTCTCTCTTGCGTTATTCACTGAATCCATAAAGACTTCCTGTTCACCTTAATGCACCAGGCACTGTTACACCCTTTGGAACAGATGCTGTCAATATGATGCCTGTAAAATATTCTTTTGTAAGTTTCAATAACTCACTATCAAAATAACTACTGGTACTAATTGTTGTCCTATCTATCAAGACATTGCAACAACACATAAGCCAGTTATCCCAATGTTTGCCATCAACAACTCTGTCTTCAAATCATGAGAGCATTCAGCCTATTTGGCAAATCAAAAACCAAGCAACTAAAGACTGTTTCCAGAACCCAAAGAATACTTGAGTGGAAGAGATTTTCGACACATAATACGAGGGTGATCCTGATAGTAAGATGTCCTATCTTTTTAGAAATAGAAAGAAAAGTTTATGTTCAATAATTAATATTTCATCTTAAAGCGCGAATTTTATTTTTTTTATCAACTGGTTTCTGAAATACAAGTCCGTGTAGGGACTTTTAAACTTAAATGTTGTGTTATCATATTTCACAATCAATATAAAATATAAATCTGATATTTGGAGGTTTTAGTCGCAGTAGACAATAAAAATAAGGTGGGTGCTGCATTAAAAAAACACAAAGTTGCCCACATTATCTGAAAACTGTTAACTTGGCAACATTGCCGATATCTTGTTTAAATCAGACATTCTCAATAATCCACCTGTAGCAAGTTTTAGTTTTATGCAGCGAGTGGTTTCTGAAATATGACACCATCCCCGAACTTTTGAAACAGTGTATACATAACCATCTACATATTTAACTTTTCCTCCTACCACCGTGATACAATTCTTCCAGGTAGGCTTGCCAGTGTTTGGCAATGTGTTACTTTTATTGTTGATTGTGGCTGTGGCTTTTTGCAATTAGCTCATTTGTCTAATTTAGAAGTATAGTCAAATATTTTTCCACATGCACAGCTTGGCTCATCTAAAAGGCTTATTTTATATTTATGGCATGGGAATAAAGCATGGTTGAACCTCAACCTACATATTGTTACACATTTTTTTCTTAATAGCAATTGATGAACCATGGTACCTTAGGTATTGTGGGCTGAATGTCTCTGTAATACTTTCCTTTTGTCTCTACAACAAATCTTCAAGTTGAAAGATACTCAGTCGACTGACCCTATTCCAAAGCTTTTTTTCCTAAATTGTCTACAATTTCATTTGGTACAATACCATCTTATTACCATTTGGTACAATACCACAGTGACCTTTGATCAACATAAATCTCACCATTTCGTCGTTAAGTACTAGAATATGTAATCACTTCGTGAGTTCACCAAGTAAATAGTTGTTACAGATGTGACTTCTTACGTTTTATATTTTTTGTAGTACAGTTTTGCGGTTTGTAATTATTTTATTATAATTATAATTCAATTTAGAGATATAATTTTTGTCTTCAACTAAAAAAAGGCACATGCTGTTTTTTCATCCGTTTTATATATCTGACAGCCATTTGGTGGTAGTAATTTTCTAAGGTCTTCCTGGAAGGTGTTGTTTCTTAACGGCTGGGATATGGACGAGTAATCTGCCAGGTAGTCAATTTGTACATTTTGCAATACTGCATATTTTATATTGTAATACAGCTGCATATTGTAAGTATATGTATTGGGCTTTAGGTACTTTGTGTGCAGATAAGTAAGCTTCTACTTTAAGTAGAATTGCTTTTTACTCCAATAACAGTGTCTTGCTGTTTTTTTTTTAATTTTTTTATTTCAACAACACCACGAGGGCTTACAGTCTAAATACTATCGTACCGTGGGTGTCGACAATGAGGAAAGAGGCAACTTGTTAACTCTGGACTTGAAGGTTTGGAGGGTCGGGAGAGAAGGAAAAACATGTGCCGGCAAGGAATTCCACAACTTGGAAGTCCTCGGTAAAAAAGACTGGGCATAACAAGATGTTCTATGTCTGGTGACCTGGACAGTAAAAGAGTGCATTCGCTCTGTTCTCCTGGTAGATCTGTTGGGGGCAGCAGGTGGAGGAACTATGGAAGAAAGCTTCTCTGAGCACTGCCCGTGCAGATATCTATAAAAGAGAGTGAGGTCACCAACGGCACGTCGGTGGGCAAGGGATGGCAGCCTTTGGGTGAGGGTAGGGTCACCACTGAGACATATAGCTCTCTTCTGAATGGAGTCCAGGATAGCGAGTGTAGAAGCGGAAGCAGCACCCCAGATGTGGGAGCAATATTCGAGGTTTGTCCTTATTTGTGAAGTATATAAGGTATAGAGATTAGCTGGTGAAAAGTATTTGCGAGCCCGGAAGAGGAAACCTAATTTCTTAGCAGCCGCTTCTGCAATTGATGTGACATGTTGGTGCCAATTGAGATTAGGAGTCACAGAAATGCCAACAAGTGAAAAGGACTCATTACTTTGAATAACTTGGTTGTTCATTGTGATGGTTCTAAGACTGGTGTATCTTTTATGAGAAAGAAAGGAAGACTGAGATTTGGTGGGGTTGAATTGTACAAGATTTCTACTTCCCCAGTCTAGTATTTTTTGGAGATCCTTGGAGACAGAACCCGCCATGTGTCTGCGATCCTCATCTAGTTGGGCCAAATATACAGGCTTAGAATATTGTATATTTGAGTGGAGGGTGCTGTCGTCCGCTTAACTGTGAACTGGGTTGGATGTGCTGGAGAGGAGGTCATTGATGTGGAGAAGAAACAAAGTAGGCGCTAAAGCTGAACCTTGAGGAACTCCTGCATTAATTGGATATAGTTTAGAGGAATGGCCATCCACAACAACAGAGATGCTCCGGTTGGAGAGGAAGTTTGCTGTCCAGGTACAGAGTTTTGTTGATAGGCCATAGGTCGGAAGTTTATTAAGCAGCGCTGCGTGCCAGACCTGGTCGAAGGCTTTGGATATGTCTAGAGCGACAATCTGGGATGCACCGTGTAGTTCCATAGACTTGTTCTAAGAATGGGTGACAAAGGAAAGGAGGTCGGCAGTTGATCTGCGCTGACGGAATCCATACTGCCTGTCGTGGATAAGACTGTGTTTTTCCAGAAATTTTGATAATTTGGTGTTTATATACTTTTCCACCACTTTAGAGACGACTGAAAGGAGAGAAATAGGCCTGTAGCTGCTAGGAAGTGCTTTGGATCCTTTCTTGGGGACAGGTTGTACTCTAGCAGTTTTCCAGTTACTAGGGAATATGCCTCTATTGTTAGATGTCTGAAACAGACGAGTCAGAACAGGAGCAAGTTCTGGTGCGCATTTTTTGAGAACTATTGCTGGGATCTCGTCAAGGCCAGAGGCTTTCCTGGTATTAAGAGAAGAGAGCATCTTTCGTACCTTTTTAGTTTTGAAAATGATATCCGTCATTTTATGCGCGACATTGGGGACTGTTGGTGGTTGAACATTTGGAGGTGGGTTGAGAGTGGAATTGCCGGCGAACAACGAGGCAAAAAGTTCAGCCTTGTCCAGGGCGGTAGCAACAATTTCATCCCCTGAGACAAGTGTTGGGATCGTGCTCTTGCAGAAATTATTCCCAATAGATTTAGCAAGAGTCCAGAAGGGTTTGCTGCCCTTGGAGCTTAAGAGGACTTTGTTTTTGATGTGGTTATTAAACGAGTTTTTTGCCTCAGAAAGAATGCGGACATAGCGGTTTCTTGCGTCGTTAAATGCTTGACGGTTTTCTTGACTGGGATTGTGTAGAAGTGTTTTGTGAGCTTTGACCTTTACACGTCTGGCCTTGTCACAAGATTTAGAGGACCAGGGTTTTTAAGTGACTGAATAGGTTTTCTGTGTACGTGGAATATATAATTCTATACCAGCTTGGATAATTTCGGTGACGTTTTGTGAGATATCAGAGCGGTCAGGATGATAGAAGCAGACAGACGCACATGGAAATGAGGAAAAGTAATCTCGCATTTCATTCCAGTTCGCGGAGTTGTAGTGCCAAACGATACGTGAGTGTGATGTCTGTGTGACCTCGGGTTGCATTGCGCAGGAAGCGGTGACCATGCCATGGTCTGAGCGACCGAGGGGGGCGGTGACTGTTATTTTATAGCATTCAGGATTTGTAGTAAGAAGGAGATCCAAGGGATTTGAGCTGTGTGTTGGGATGCGAGGAAAGTAAGTAGGTTGCTGAACCATATTGGCTACAGAGTTGCTGACTGCAAAGGCCTCCGCTGCTCTCCCTTGTGGATTGGTTTTTGAAGATCCTAGCCATTCCTTATTATATATGTTGAAGTCACCAAGAATAGTGACCTCGGAGGAGGGATATTCAGAAATCAGATGGTCGGTTTTTTCAGAAAGGTAGTCAAAGAGCTGGACAAAGTTGTTGTCAGAAGGTGACCGGTAAATCCAACAGATGAATTTAGTTGCAGCCCTGAGAGAGAGTTTTATCCATAGTATGTGTTTTCTTCCAGCTTCTAAATTGGGGAGTCTGGTGCAGGGTAGATTGCTACGGACGTATGCGCACACGCCTCCTTGCAATCTAAAGGAAGTAAGGAGCTCATACCCCCGGAAATTAAGGTGATTAGTGGCTGTTTTGGCACTGATTTGGGTTTCAGTGAGGAAGAGGAGTTGGGGCCTATTAGCTTGGAGTAAGTGGTGGACGGAGTTCAGGTTAGAATTTAGGCCACATATATTCGAGAAGGATATGTTGAATTTTGATGTTGGCGCCCCCTGTACACCCCTCTCCCGGAGATCCGAATGGAGGGGTATTTTACGTCCGGAATGTTTTGCATAAGGAGGAGCCATCATCATTTTTGCCTATAAGGGAAACCGACTCATACACCAGAACCGGAAACGTCCGTTGGGACTTCACCGGCCCCTTGATGCATGGGGTGGTACCTCCTCGGGCGTGGAAATCATTTACTATCACGTAAAGGAGTGGTTATGTAGTTGGTTCAATTTAACTAGAGTTGGCGCTGCTTTTGCTTGTAGCTGTAATATGAATCTTATTACTATCACTTTTCTTCTGAATTGAAGAGGCATCTCACTATATTCGGTTAACAAATTATAGTGCACCTAATGTCAACCTTATTTTGGTTGGTATTGATTTCATTCAGATGGGTTTTCGCCGCTTGGTCATACAGAAATGAGAGGTAATCAACATGGCTCTAATATGTGTTACTTTTCTAGTAATAGATTTCCATCGTTGCCATTTTCCACTAATCTTTGTTCCTGATTGATATTTAAGTTTTTTTCACATGCTGGTCATCCTTATTAGCAGACAGTCTTCTATGCATTTTCTACAAGCTATTTTGCTTCTTGCTCTTGTCAACCTAAAACACATACATTTAAAATATACATATAAAAAAGCAGATAGTTAAAAGAATTATAAATATGATATAAATTACATTTTGACTCTAATAACAGTATTATCTCCTCTTTGGTTTATGGCTAATGTCAATTTGAAGACTTCTGGGACATTTATTTTAAATTATAATGAAAGATTAGAATGGCACTACATACATATTTTCGTCCTTCAGGTCATCCCTGGTAAATACTGAACCCGCCGCTTTGATTTTAAGAAAATACCTTAAGGAAAATACAAAATGTCAAAAAGAAGCGTTCGATGGTTTTTTAACATTTCAAAATGGGAACCTACATCCCATGAGATATTTTTAGCCACCTCGTGCATACAGCCAGAAGAAAAAGAACGTCTTGGTAGATTTGTGTTTAAAAAAGACTTTAAATCTTCGCTGATAGGACGTCTAATGATGCGCAAGTTTATTAGTGAGGCCCTTAACAGGCCATACAATGAGATTAAATTTAACCGTGACTCTAAAGGTAAACCGTTTCTCTATGACACAGCAGATCTTCCTAAAGTCGAGTTCAGTGTCTCACATCAAGGTGATTTTACAATTCTGGCTGGGCATATTGGCGAAATAAATTTGGGAGCTGACGTTATGAAACTAGAATACACTGGTGGTAAAAGTTTAAGCGAATTTTTCAGAATAATGACCCGTAATTTTGCTCCACAGGAGTGGGATACTATCAAAAGTGCAAATAATGAACTTAAACAAATAGCAATGTTTTGTAGACATTGGTGCTTAAAAGAAAGTTATGTGAAGGCTTTAGGTGTTGGAATCACAACAAATTTGCAAGATATTGTTTTTAAAGTTCACACAAAAGAACTGAAGTTAGATACAATAGTGAAGGATACAGAGCTTTATGTGCAAGGAGAAAAAGTTAAATGGGAATTTCAGGAATCGCTCATAAATGATGATCATTGTGTAGCTGTAGCAATGAGTTGCAAAAACACTGAACAAACCATGTTTGAGGAATTAAGTTTCGATCATTTGATGCAAAATGCGGTGCCTTTAATAAATCGTGATGAGGACTATTGTATGAAATATTTTAGTAAGCTGGAGAAAGCATGAATATAGTTAATTATTTAAGAGTAGAGGACAGGAGCATTTAGTTATAAAATATATTTTTTGAATAAAAATTTGCTAGGTTTAGGAATAACTAATTAAAGCTATTTCTTAGATCTAGGACACTAGTGGTTAGGTAACGAATGCAGAAATAATAACAAATGAATATTTAAAAGCAAAAAACCGAAAAGAAATAGTTGCAGATGGCTAAAAGCTCCCATACCAAGGGAGCATTCGGCCAGAGGGAGGCGAGCTTTCAGCCATGTCTAAAAATATGGAAAATAATGTAAAATTAAAGTTTCATTCAAGACAAATTTTAACTTCACAAACTAGTGATACAAAATAACAAAAAAATAATACCTTAAAAAAGTCAGTTGACAACCAAAGTATTGAAATTGTAACAGAAGTGGTAATATGATGCTGTTCTTGTAGGTCCAGACTTTGGAAGACATTTTAATTTGCTTATTATATCTGCGTTGGCAACCTCAGTTACCTACAGTATTGTGCAAATTAACACAGGCAGATTTACATTAAATATCGTCTATCGAAAGAAAAAATACAAACAGTACTAGCTTATAAATCTTTTAGTATTATTCAATAGGGTATATCCCCCTTTGGCTTTTATAACAGCTTCAACTCGTTTTGGCACAGAATCAATACATTTTTTGCAATTCTCCTTGATTTTGTCATCCTGAAACCACACCTGAATGACAGCCTCAATCATCTTACTTTTTGTTGTACAATCCATTTTTAGCAATCTGGCCTTGCATATAGACCATAAGTTCTCAATAGGATTAATGTCCGGTGAGTTTCCAGGCCAGTCTCGAAGGGTAATCTTTTTCTCCTTGAAATATTTCACCATCTTCTTGTAAACATGACACAGTGCTGAATATTGCTAGAAGATTGGATGGCCAACTGCTTGAACTTTTTCCAGTTCTGTAGACCAACACGTTTCTAAGATCTCTTTATATTTTTCACTGTTCATCATGCTTTCGATATAAGTTTCCCTGTTCTCATATGTGAAAAACAGCCCCAAAACATCTTGTTGACTGAATATTTCATTGTCTGGACCAAGTGAGCTGCAGTTAACTTTTCATTCACACCTTTTAGAACGAATTTTGATCGGTATCAATGCACCAAAAACTGTGCCTGATCTGAGAACAATCATAGCATCCAAAGAACATCAGAAACTCACTCCAGCATTTTTTAGGTCTTGGTGAAGGTCATAGCTTGTCTTTCTGGGGTTCAGCTTGCTGTTTCTCAAAAGAAACTATCATCTCGGGAAGTTTTTTCCCTTTTCTCCCACATTTCCCCTTCTGCTGAACTTCCACTGATGCAGTCTCCCTTTTTTGTTTAATTGTCTTATTTACAGCTGCCAAGCTCATGGAACAGTTAGAAGCAATGTCTTCTTGCGCCATGAATGTGTGCTCACTAAGTGTAATTATCTTTTCTCTTTTCCTTAGCGTAATGTCCGTGATGCCACAAACACAAAAAACTAACTAAACGTGTTATTTCTCTCAAAACCACAGAAACACGTGTAACTTAGTCAAATAACCGGAAAAACGACTGGCATAGGCAATAACTTAATGCAAAATGACAGGTTATGGGATATGTCAAGAAACACCTGCCAGAATTGTCACAGCAGTGTTGCTATGTTGAAATCATACAGAAATTGCCAGTATTCACATTAATTTGCACACTACTGTATGTCATCAATAAGAGGAAAATACAAAGTAGTTCCTTTCTCTTGAAAAGTTTATTTTTGTAGTCTTTTAAAATTTCTAAAATCTGGTCAACAAATTTCATTTAGTTTTGGTTTTAAATCTAACTAAAATAGAAGTCCCATTATTCAGATCCCCTCTGTTGACCTCTTTAATTGCTTTCCACTCGTCACTCTAATCTTAACGGAGCTATCATGAAGGGATATTGCATTACTTTCGGCATACCACGAATCAGAATGGATTTCAATCTTTAACTTTCCTTGGGTTGCTTGTTTTCTGTTGTCTCCAAAGTATTCTTAAAAATATTTCTTATGAAGCCTTTCTTGTATTCTCTTTTCTTGATTTAAGGTTTTTCCACCTTTTATTCTTCCGGAGTGTCAGTATAAATTCATGAGGTATGTGGCATGCGATTGCTTCTGGTTTCTATTCTTATTTCCGGAAGGCAGACTTTGTCCAGGAGCGTTAGTGTTTCCCACAAAGGTCACCAACTTTCTTTTTCTACCCGAAGCAGCTTGACAGACCTGTTTCTTCTCTGTGGTAGAGACAAATTTTACCAGCTTCATCCTAGTAAGTGACTCCGTTCTCATCGATATTTGATATTCTTTCTGGAGAGAACTTATAACATCCCAGCCCGTTATGAAGGTTTTCAAAATCTGATCTAGCTCAAACTTACTAAATTTTGTGTTTCTGCTAAGGCTGGTGTTTACCGGTTTCTCTAAAGAAAGCATTGGGTGACGTGCCATGAACTTCCGCCATCACCTGTCTCTTGCCTGCCTTTGCTGGTACCACTCTGGAGGAATTTGGTAATTAGGCAAAGCAGAAGCATATTCATGTGCTAACTTCTGGATATGGACATATTATGTAAATCCATAATTTAGGTCAGAACACCTCCTAATACATGTTTCTAACACAGGCTCTTCTCCACTGTACATACTTGGCTATTCGTGTATTTTGTCGAATATTTCGATGAATCTCCTCCACTCTCGTTGCCAGTCATGCAAGTTTTATAAATTTTGCCGCAAATACTCTTCCTCGTTTTCTTTTACTCGACTTTGTAATGTTAATACCTTTATTCCGTTGACCCTGGCGGCCTATGTTTCACAGTAGATTAGAATATATATTAATTGTGTGATGCTAGTTTCATCTATTTGGTTCCTACTGGTTTTTAAAATTCGCTTTCAAGGCATATGTGGGTATTTGAAAATAAACATATTTAGTTGCGTTTTAAAATATATGGGGATCATTTGGCCAGGGCCGAAAGTACACCAAGTACAGGCGGACGAATGCTCCCCAGTCTACCAAAAATGCATAAATTGTTCTAGAAAAAGACCATTTCAAATTTTCCGGTTAGAATGGTAAATGTTAATGATACTAGAATATTTGAAATTTCTGTGCACAAAAAAAACTTAAATTTAAAAACCGATAGGCATTTAAAAAAAATGTAAAAAAATTTAACAAAAATTCTCACCTGTAGAGACTCTTTTAAAATGTATTGCTTCGAAATTCAGAAAACGCAAGCGACTTGCTTATTTATACTCGAATGGAGTATTAATATTGTTTAATTATGTTTTGTGCTGATGTACCACATTTTATTTGTTTTTGTTTCTTGGTTAACTCGAAGGGCCTGATTATGTTTTGTTAAATTAAACGCTGACTTTAGTAACACTTAACGTTTAATAATAACTGTAAACTTATACAAAATTATTTATTTGGTATGCTTTAGAGTCCACAAGAACTCAACAAAATGAGTAGTGATTATGTTAGCACAGGCTTGTTGCTTGTTTCGAGTCTATAGAAGAACTAAGTTAAATAAATATCGAATTTTCCTACGCTATGTAATTCTACCTGAGAGAGGTTAGCATACTTATGGTCAATTGTAAGCAGAAAATGACCCTTGTTGGGTTATTTCTAATCGCCCTTAAAATTGTATTTTACAGATGGTAAATATTATAACAAAGAAGGCTACTAAGAAATATCTAAATTTGAAAGATGTTATCCTCCAGACGAGACGCTCTAACAAATATAATGATTCGACAAGCTAAAAAATCAGTAAATTTGCACGGGAAATTCAAAGCACATTGAAAATAAATGCTTGGTTGAATGCTACTCGCGGCCGAATGCTCCTCTTCGTCTCCTACTGGGTTAATTATTGGTCATTTTAGATTAGTATCCTTGTTTTTAGAAAACATTAAAATTAGATTAATCAGTTTTATTTACTTATTAAAGTTTCCTCTGTATATTATAATTATTTGACTAGTTGTAAGACCCATATGTCGATTGTACATTTTTAATTACCAGAATAAAATTAAAAACCCTTTTAGGTTTTTTTAAATCTTACTTTATACGAGGGTGGATTCCTATGTTTGGCCCCAGATAAATATAAAAATGGTAGAAAAAATTCATTATTTATATTAACATAATCAATGTTGACTCTAAATCAGTTTTCTCAACAATGCAATAATATTTTTACAGCTTCTAAATAAAAGGTTTCCCGGATTCTTCAAACCACTCATAGTCAGCTACCTCACCTTTATTATCTGTCGAAAATATCTTTTTCCATATGAACCATATTCTTTTAGATTGCGATCTAATCCACGAGTATTCGTTGAGTTTTGGAAATATCTTGTAGTCGCTTGGTGCCAACAAAATAATAGAAACTCTAGAATTACTAGTAAAAACTATTTAAATGAATATCCGGATAGGTGGCAACCACTTACTATTCTTATTTTAATGGATTAGATCGCAATCTAAAAGAATATGGTTCATGTGGAAAAACCAAAAGCAAGTATGGTAGTAGAATTAGTGAAGTTGACGAAAATCAAGTACTACAACAGGTAGGCGTTTAATGGATTTAATTTTCGTTCTTATGAATGAAGAAAATCGTTATCAATATTGATTATTAATTCCACCTCCTCAATACATGAGGAAAAATGATATCGCTGACAGAAATTTCGATTCTTTTTTTTTCAGAAAATAAGACTTTAAAAATGCAAAAATTCAATATGGCGCCCATAAGAAAAATCAAAGTTAAGTATTGTAACACTTGCATCAAGAACGCTTTGGAAAATATGATTTAGATTGCCCATAAAAAAGTGTCCTAACAATGTCAAAGTCTAGCTCTTTCGGTATTCGTTTGAAAAAAAAAGCAAACTTGAAAATTTAGGTTTTTCCAAACAAATAATTAAAAAATGAAAAATGACCGCTAATTTTCTTTCAGATAATTGATCACCATAGAAACGCGCAACTTTGCCCCAATTTAACCATCATCGCATTTCTTATGCTTTACAAGATCCCAATGGTGAGCCTCGAATTTGAACTACCCTGTATACAGAGATTTTGATTAAATGTATTTATATTTTGAGGCCTTAATATAACTAGGTAATGTGACTTTTGAATTTTTGATTCTCAGGACTTAATTATAAAACTGAATTTAAATAATTGACGCAGAAAATGGGTTTAGGTAACGAATGAGGTATCAATAATACTTATCATGAAAGAAATACGAAAAGAAAGTCAAAAGTATGGACGCAGTAAGTGTGTTGTGGTAATGAATAAGACATCAATATGTATTATGAAAGGAATGCTGATGCAGGAAGTCTGTTGCGGCAATGAATAAGACATCTATATGTATTATGAAATAAATTATGATGCAGCAAGTGTGTTATGGAATGAATAAAATAACACTTCTTATAAAAGAAATACTGAGGCAGGAATAAGATATCAATACCTACTATGAAAGGGTACTCACACAGCAAGTGAGTTATGGCACATAACGAATACAGTTTCATTATATATATATATATATATATATATATATATATATATATATATATATATATATATATATATATATATATATATATATATATTACAAATCACAAATAAATAAAAAATTAAATTAAATATTTGTTGAGAATTTAAAGTTTGAAATTTTTGCTACATTCTTATCAAATACCAAATATTTCAATACCAAAGGTGCCCTTTCTGGAAGAGTCGCTCACTAGTCGTTGACAAGCGTACCAAATTTGGTTACACTTACTTTGTTATTTCCGAAGATACAATTTTTTTCCTGAAGAAAACACACAATTTTCCGGGAAAACCAAAGCCGATTTTCCTGGCTAACGAACTTGTCCAACCACTGGCAAAAGGAAGGTATGTACCAAATTTGATCAAAATCAGCTCATTATTCTTTGAGTTATCGATGTAGTACATACATACATACATACATACATACATACATACACACACACACACACACACACACACACATATATATATATATATATATATATATATATATATATATATATATATATATATATATATTACAAATAAATAAAAAATTAAATTAAATATTTGTTGAGAATTTAAAGTTTGAAATTTTTGCTACATTCTTATCAAATACCAAATATTTCAATACCAAAGGTGCCCTTTCTGGAAGAGTCGCTCACAAGTCGTTGATTGCGTGTAAACAATTGATAAAATTGGTTGACCACCCACCTCTCCGGATTTAGCACCATCATCTTAGTATTTTTTCCCAAAGGCCAAAAAAACATTTGAAAGGTAAACAATTCTTGATAAAAAACGAAGTCATCTGTCGTTGAGAATTCGTAGTAGACCAAAAGAATTTTTAAGATTTAGAATTAGATTAGGAATATTCTGCTAAATTTGTAAGTTAAGTATCAGAGATCATGTGGAATAAATAAAATGTTATTTTAGACAATAATTATTGCATTTTTTATTGTGTGCTAAGTACTTTTTAATACCTCCTCGTATAATATAATATTTTGTTGTCTTCATTAGAGTGACAATCAGTCACTGGTTGCTGTAAATTCTTAAATTCAATGTTTTATATTTTGCAAACGACTGAAGCAAATATAGGACATGTATATATTGGCACGATCAGAAAAAAATACAGATTAGAAAAATGTGGTCTAAATCCAGCATAAACTGCCACACACAATGTTCCATGAATCAGTTTTTTTTTTCTAAATCGAAAAACAGTTAAGGGTGTAAAATCTGATGTGAAATACCATGTACATGTGTTAAAACATTTTGTGGTAAAATCTAATCTTGTTTATTATGAAATATGTGAGAAACATTGTATTTACTGTTACTTTAAGCTGCTTTTAGGTTTCACTTGTATGTTGATGATTTTAGCTTTTTCATGCTCCCTTGGTGGTAAAAAGAGAACAAAACTTTATTGATCATTCCATAAATCTGTTAGAGGCCTTCTTCTTTCAATATGTATAGTTGTACCACCTGTAGGAAGGCACCATTTTTGTGTTCATCCTGCATGCGATATGTTAATTTAATTTATATACAAATTATGTTTGATTTGTTGCATGTTTTAGAGTTTCTGATACCTTTTAGATTAGTGTTATTGATAAAAACTTTAGTATGTCATGTAAAAAGGAACAGGAAACCTTAACATGTAAGCTTTCTCCGGAAAATCATTTTAATAGTGTGTCACTTTTATTTACTAAACGTTTAAAGCAAAACATCATGCAAACAATTTTCTTTTTAAAAGTTTTAGTACAGGCAATAGAGGAGCCCGTTACTCTTGTCCACAATGCACTAAATTACAGGAGTTTTTTTTTTTTGATACATAGGTTCAGAATGACGTACTAAATATAAACACACAAAATCCTTACAAATTAGGAGGCCGGAAGTGCCGCCATTTTGAGAAAAACCGTTTCGGTCTATATCTCCGTAACGGTGCACTTTAGGTCAAAAATGGTAATGACCTTTATTGTAGATAATTGCATTTCTCATCTATGCTCATTATGATAAATATTTTTTTTTTGTATCACTCACCGTTTACAACTTATACGACTATTAGCATTCATTTATTGACTTTTACCTATATGCTTGTTAATAATTGTTCAAAAAATAAAATGCTTATAACTTAACTTTTCAATCGACAAATTTCCTACAATTTTTACTAAAAACTTTTTTTTCTAAAATCAATATTTTTAAAGTTAAAACGCGTTAAATGTTGCACTTTTCAATCGCCAAATTTTTCTGGAAATATTTTAGTAAAATGAAGGACAATGACGGTTGCAGCTAAGACTTCAGGCTTTGTAAAACATTCTTCTTGAGACATTTTCTTTCCATAGCTTATATTAGTTTCAGGTTCTTTGCGTAAATGTTGCCAATTTTGACGTTTTAATTCGCGACTTTGACGTTTTGAGGAAAACCCCAATTTATTTTTCTTTAAATGACTATAACTTTTTTGTCTTTGAACCTACAGACCTAAATTTTGGTATGTAATTTACCTATAATGACGTAAAACCGTGTACCAAATTGCTGTAATAGTTGCCCTTACTTTGTTATTTCCGGAGATATGATTTTTTTTCGAAAGAAAACACAAAATTTTCCGGGAAAACCTGGGCCGATTTTCTTGGATGACGAACTTATCCAAGCCACTTACAAGCGGAAGGTATTTACCAAATTTAATTAAAACCAGCCCATTCGTTTTTGAGTTATCGGTGTGATATATATATATATATATATATATATATATATATATATATATATATATATATATATATATATATATATATATATATATATATATATATATATATATATATATATATATATATATATATATATATATATATATATAAATTAAAACTGACCCCGAGTATGTGTTCTAGGGGGCATAATTAGCGCCTATTTCAATTATTTTTTTCAAAATTCAAAACTCGGGGTTTCCTCATTAGTGAATTTTTTTTTAAAGAAAATGCACTAATAATTTTAGAAAAAAAAGTTTCAAGTGAAAATTGTAGGAAATTTGTCGATTGAAAAGTTAAGTTATAAGCATTTTATTTTTTAAACAATTATTAACAAAGATATAGTAAAAAAGTCAATAAATGAATGCTAATAGTCGTATAAGTTGTAAACGGTGAGTGATACAAAAAAATATTTTACAAAAAACATGAGAAATGCAATTATCTACAATAAAGGTCATTACCATTTTTGGCCTAAAGTGCAAAGTTACAGAGATATAGACCAAAACGGTTTTTCTCAAAATGGCGGCACTTCCGGCCTCCTAATTTGTAAGGATTTTGTGTTTTTATATTCAGAACGTCATTCTGAACCTATGTATCAAAAAAAAAACTCCTGTAATTTAATGCAGAAACAAATTCTCCATTGCCTGTACTATTTGTGTTTTGAGAAATGTTATTGGGACTGAAATAGGGGAAGCTAAGAGTCCTTATGGCATTTATAATAATTGCTTAATATAGTCACCACGTGCAATTATGTAATTTCTAGACTAGTCGACCTTTCCAAGTTTATAAGTATGTTTCTTTGGTATTTATACTTGACGTTTCGTCTACAGCTTATAAGACTTTAATTGCGATGTGTGGCGCAAGGATGCCTTCGATTGCTATCACATGGTTGTTTAGAACATCTGCCGTAGATTTATAAGAAAAGTTAGGTAGAAATACCAACATACCACAGCCTGTAAACCTAAAAATCTTGGCTAGTTTAGTTGATATCGATCACAAAAGCGGACATTAGACCGATCGTTTAGCCTACATTACACCAGTTGTGAATGCCTATGTTACATCGGCCCTGAATACCTACATTACACGGCAGTGAAATCCTACAGTACATTGGCTGTAAAAGCCTACTTTACACTAGTCGTGTGAAAGCCTACATTACACCAGTCATGAAACCCTACATTACACCGATCATGAGACCCTACATTACACCGTACATGAAACCCTACATTATATCGGCGGTGAAAGTATGCGTTGCATGGACCACAAAACCTTCATTACAGCGGTCACGAATTGACTAACTACACCAGCAGTGAAAGCCTACCATACTTCGACCGTGACAGCCTACATTAGATTGGTTGTGAATGCCCAATTACATTAACCGTAAAACCTACTTTGCATCGACCGTAAAAACCTGCATTACACCGATCATGGAACCCTACTTTATATCGGCCGTGAAAGCCTATAGTACACCGATCAATTTAGGATTTGTAGCAGAAGCCTTTGCCTTCCTGTTCGAAGACTTAAGGCCTAAACCAACCATAAGGCATACATTACATTTGCCATGAACCCCTCTTCACATGGTTCAAGAAACCCTACATTATATCGTTCGTCAAAGCCTACATGATACAGATCGTAAAACTCACATAACACCAGCCGGTAATGCTTACATTACATTGGCCGTGAATGCCTAATTATACTAACCATAAAAACGTACATTACATCGACTGTAGAACCCTGCACTAAACCGGTCATAAAAATCTACTTTATATCGACCGTGAAAGCCTATAGTACTCCAAGTATACGATTTGGAGCCGAAGGCAATGCCGTCCTGTCCGAAGACTTTAGATCGAAACCAGCCATAAACTTTACATTGACCATGAAAGCCTACAATACATCGTTCATGAAACACCACATAAAGCTTACATTACACCAGATGTGAATGCCTGCATTAGACTGACCGAGAAAGTCTACATTACCTTGGCCGTGAAAGCCAATACTACACCCAGCATTTTACGATTTCGAGACAAAGTCCGTTTCTTCCTGTTTGAGGACTTTAAGGCGAAACCGACCATAAAGCATACATAACATTGGCCATGAAACCTACATTACATCGTACATGAAACTCTACATTACATGGTTCATTAAAACCTACGTTATATTGGTTGTAAAGCCTACATTACACCGAGCATAAAACTTACACTACACCGACCATAAAGCTTACATTACATCAGCCGTAAAATACCCCCATTACATTGGCTGTGAAAGCCTATACTACACCGACCAGTGTAATGTAGGCTTTCACACTACATTACACTGGTCATGAGAATCTACATTATATTGTAATATTTACATTCAATATAAAGAATATATTTAAATGCATTAAATGTATTCGCATTCCACAAGGCTTTAACAAATACCATTTATATTTGGAAAATTAATAGCCACTAAAGTTATGTTACAAAGTTCAAAGGTAAATTAAAAAGCTGTAAACTGTTTTTAGTACTTTTAAAAGTAATAACCTACGATATAAAATTTTCTTTGTTATTCTAGGGGAGGTGGCGATCAAGGTTTATAGATTAACGAGCTTGCACGGTAACTCTTGACCAATCAGAGATGAAAGCGGGAATACATCATATGTATTCCCAATTTAAGTCCAGTGGAATAATAGTGCATTGAATATTGAAATCAGACGGCATAAACCACAAGAAAACTTTATTGCAAACAACCCCCAAGAAAATTACGGGGCCAGGGGTGAATAATGGTGATGGGCAGGGAAGAAACGAAAAATGCGAAAAAACCCAGCTTAGCCAGACCTATTTTAAGTTGGCTTTATTTGATTTTGCAGCTATACCTCCTTAAAATCCTGTTCACCCCACATAGAACCCCTATTCCCCCCAGGTCCTGTAACCTTGCGGGTTGTTCCCAAGAAATTTTTCTTGTGGTTTACACATTGAGGGTGGATGTATGCATGCAGAAGGGGAAGGAAAACCCCCAGGTACGAAGCAACCAAGCTACCTCCACCTTTGTCCCATGCCGGCTGACACCCCCAAAACACGGGGGAGGGTGTTCTTCGCCTTCTGCATACCTCCAACCACCCTCCCACCCTCAATGCATAACCACAAGACAAATTTCTTGGGAACCACCCGCAAGAAAGGTAGGGGGACCTGTGGCAAATAGGGGTTCTGTGCCTGATAAACAGGATTTTAAGGACGTGTTGGTGCAAAATGGGATAAAGGCAGCTTATATAGGAATAACTAAGCTGTTTTGTTTTTTGTTTATAACTCCTTTTTATCTTCTTTCTCGCCAGGCACCCATATTCACTCCCAGTACCGTAACTTTCTTGGAGGTGGTCTGCACAAATTTTTCTTGTGGTTTATGCACCCCAGAGAGGGGTTTTAAGCACGTTTCTGAAAATTTGTTTCGTGAATCTGAAACTATAGGAAATATCTGCATCTGGCATACACATGACATAGTGTCCTCCTCTCGCGTCTCTCCTCTCAAGGTTACCAGACAACCTATCTAATCTATAAACCTTGGGTGGGGATAGTTTATTTTATAGTTGTAGTCTATAACATATTCCCTTTAGAAAATGCTTAGTAATGCAGCTATAGCTAAAATCAAGGGGCAATTTTTTTTCTGCTACTTCAGTGACCCAGAGAATTACTTTAAACAATTCACAGAGATAGGTATAGATTTATCTTCAAATTTTGTTTCGAAATTTCCAGTGGCTTTGATACATCCAATTTCAGAAAGTCAGGGTTCGTAAATAATAACTACAAGTGTGAAATGTTTACTAACTGTGGAATGAGGTTATTAAAAACATATTTTTTTATGTTTAGTAATACTTATAACCTGAAAGTGATAGAGTGTAGTGTCTAAGTAAATTTATTTAACATAAAATAATTATATATGGATACATCACAAAGGTGGAAATGCTTGGAGTGCTGCCGGCAATGATTTTGATCAGTACCTCATCATCGACCTGGGTGAGGTGATGAATGTGACCAGAATATGGACACAAGGTAGACCACATAGTCACGAGTATGTCATGGAGTATACCATCAGTTATGGTTCCAACGGCCTAGACTATGCCGATTACAAAGAACCTGGTGGTAACGTTATGGTGAGATACCGATAATCAACTTTAATTCTGGAAGACTTATCATTTTCTGTTATTCTCACAAAGAGTACATGTGTTGAGTATTTGTAGCTGATTCAGAGTTTGATAAACTTTCACTTAGATTGGGCCTTAGAAGTGTCAGTTTAATTGATTCACAATTATAGTATTCAGGGTGATTCATTAACAATGGGAAATCCGAAAGCTGGAAAATACCACACGTCAAATTGTGACCATTGGCGCAAACATGCCTTCTCCAAAAGTTGATGGTTTCGAAAATACAGGTTGTTGAAAGTTAAAATTTTAATTAGGTTTTTGTCATTATTTTGAAAATATCTAGGTTAGGTACTTGCAAATTTGTGCAGCTGTTTTTAGGCAACGAATAAGATATGTGTTGCTAATATCACATTGCTCATAGAGGGGGACCAATTTCACCGACATTTACACTTTATAACTTTTCACCCTGTATGTCTAACATGAAATTTCATTCAAAACCTAAAAGAGTAATCAGTTTTCAGTTAATTATGTATTTTTGTTTCATTTCCATATCTCAATCTGTTTTTGAGAAAAATCGATTTAAATAACGTTATGTTGTGATATCACGAGAAATTAATTAATACACTTGGTTTGTTTTGCTTTTAATTCATCATATTATTAAAACCTAATGTTCGTTAAATCGATTTTTCTCAAAAACAGAGTGAAATACCAAAATGGACCAAGAATACATAATTAATTGAAAAAATGATTTCTCTTTCAGGTTGTGATTCAAATTTCATGTTAGAAATACAGGGTGAAAAGTTATTAACTATAAATGTTAAAACAATTAAAATTTTAACTTTCAACACCCTGTATTTCCGAAAATATCAACTTTTGGATAAGGCATGTTTGCTCCAATGGTCACAGTTTGACGTGTAGTATCTCCAGCTTTCGGATTTTCCATTGTTAATGGATCACCCTGTATACGTGGAGTAAAGAGCTTAGAATGAAAATTAGCTTAAAAGTACTATGACGGTACTATTGAAATTAATGTACAGCGGCAATTTGCTTCTTACTTTCAAAGGAAAACTTCTATTTTTAAACGATATAGACGAAAACTGATGTCAGGTGTGACTCTTAATTTTTATGACAAACTTAATGGTAAAAACCCCATATCGATATCTATCACCGTTTCTGATATATGGGGTGTTTTTTCAGAAACTGTGCATTTCTGGAAAGTGGCTATAAATTTTTTTCTATTGACTTTTTTTTTATTTCTATGAAAACATTTCCAAAGCACCCTTCAATTGTGTAGGTTACATTTGTTTTAATTTATATGTTTGTAGTTATAAACAAGAAATCAATTTTAAATGGGACACCAGTATATTTTGGTATACTTGAGTAAAGCTTGAAATTACCATTCAGAAAATATATGCATAAAGCGGTTCGCAGAAGTAATTATATATCATGTTTATAATAAGAGCTGCATAATGTCATCAACTAAATATATTTCTTAAAGAATTTCAAAATATAAATTAATTAATTAACAAAACCAATAACTAATAAAATTAAACATGAACAATAAACAGGAAACTAGAATTTTACAAAAGAAGCGATGGGGGTAATTACCTAATTCAAAAAGTTTTCAAAATGCCGATCGTTTTCGCTTATGCCCAAACAGAACTTTTTCTGAACATGTCTTGGTGAGTTAATCAGTTCAGTCAGGTTGAGAAGTACAAAAGCTTGCAACACCGCGAGTTCTATGTCTTGTCTAGAGTTCGTTGGCAAAAAGTAGGTCTTTCAACCTCCCCCAAAGATAAAGGTCCATAGACGTTAAGTGCCGTGACTTCGCCGGCCAACAGTTGTGACCTTGGTTAGCTATCCAGTTATTGCCAAAATTGGCCGTAAAAAAATGGTTATGAGGCGGTGCCCCGTCTTGCTGAAAAAATACGCACCTGAGTTCAGTTAGGGGCAGTTTGTCAATAAGAGGTTCTCTTTGTTGCCTCAAAATTTGCAAATACGTTCAACGGAAAATCGCGCATTACAATTTTCTAGGAACCACTGGCAAAAACCCATCCGGCGTTCAAAATCTCCTTGTCTACAGTGATGAACTTTTCTAGTCTTCTATGGCTTATATTTGTGCTTTTTCAATATCCGCCTAACATTAGTTCCTGGTATCGTTAACTTCCGCGTTGAGGTTCTCTGATTATGTTCCTAAATCTGTTATTTCTTTTAAATCCCTATCTCTACTTGATGCATACCTTTTAGGCCTTTTCTTCTCAAATTGACTACCCTTAATTAGATGGTGTGCAAACATATCTTTGAAGGGTTGTCTCCTCTCTGGATACCGCTCGTTTTACAAATTGTTTGCAGCTCTGCTCAGCTCTGCATTTTCATTTGCATGTAGGAAACAGGCAATCATGTCCCATCCTTCATAATTTTCGAATTTTATGACCAATTTAGTTCGAAAATTAAATAAAACCTCGACAAAACCAAAAAACAAGCAGCGTCTTTCTCACCTGATGAAAAATTTGACAGACAGCAATAAACAGTAGCACTCTTATTTTGTCGCCGCGTTGTCCAAAAGCTACTTGCCAAATGGCGTTTTTTACAAATTATACGTAAAAAACGTTAATACTCTATTTTTAAAAGAAGAGTTGTGTAAAATATCAGGTGAGATATATTTTTGGAATCGTAATGTCAAGCTTTAATCAAATATGCCAAAATATACTGGGTGCCCATTTAAAATAGGATCATAATTTCCACATAGCTGTGATAATTTATTTTCTTCAGAAAGACATTCTCATGGAATGAATTTAGGGTCCATGACTTGACCACAAAGCAAATATTCGTATTCCTGCGCCCATAAACTTTTGAAACCTTATGTTACTCAAGTTTTATTGAAAAACGTCAATATTCACCAAATCTCCCCTTATTTATCCCCTAACCCCTGAAGCAATCCTACCCAAAAACATTTCGAAGGGTTCCTTTGTCGGGTGCTGACTAGATACCACAATTGAAGATGATATCTTAATTCATTAGAAAGTTATTGCTCCTACTAACAGACTGACAGACCGACCGACAGACAAAAAAAAATCGTTCCAGAATACAGTTTTCTATATGTTTTGAGACTTTTTACGTCGTTTTAGCAAAAAAAAAATATCGAAATTTCTTGCACCAATATTCCACCCCCACACATTCAACCCCTAATTTAATTTCAGCACATAATACTAGATGTTTGATGAAATTTAAGGTTTTCGAAGAATCAAACCCTAAAACGTTATATTACTAGTTTTAACGAAAAAAATGTCAATTTTCACCAAATCACCACCCATTCATTATCTACCCCCTGAAGCGATTTTATCCAAAAACAATCCGAACCTTTCGTTTGTCGGGTCCTAACTGTATACCGAATTTGAAGATGATATCTCAATTCATTCTAAAGTTATCGTGGCTACAAACAAACAGACATACAGACAGACAAAAACATCTTTGTTCCCAAATCATGTTTTCTCTATGTTCTGCCACTTTTTACGACGTTTAAGAAAAATAAATAAAAAAATTTGTCGCCGATGCGATACTCCTCATTAGTGAATTTTTTGAATGAAAAACTCATTTGTGCCAATTTTCAAGACAATAAGTCAAATACTCTTAGATACCAAGGATAATCGAAATTTAATTTCTCACTTTAACACCCTGTATATCTTTTGCACCATCTCTATTATTGGCAATATGTAATTTATATATTTAACAAAACTTAGTTTGCCGGAATAATACTATATAGTTGAACTACGTTTTTGTCTTTAGCGAATTCTTATAAAATTTTAATATTTCAAGTTTCGTATGTAAAGGTGTCCCATTTTGGTTGCAATTGCTGGGTATCTCGGTTATTACCAAAGATAGAACCTTGCAGTTTTTGCGAATCTGTGGTACTTTTTTGTGAAACGAAAGATGTCGCAAACAAAATTGTTATAGCACTCCTAGTTTCCAAGCTACAGGGCGATATTGAAAATATTGCATTTTCGGGTACCACTTCTATTTCAGTTGTCTGACAACTTGGCAAAAAGATAAAAACGAATTGTTTTAGAACATTTTACGTAGAATCTAGTGGCGTTGTTAGTTTTTTTCTAAATATTACTGTTTTTGAAATATTGATCAATGTTTTTTTTAATGGGACGCCTGCATATTCGTCAAGAAATTAATTTGCATTTTCACAAGCTTCTCAAAAATATAATATAACATTATGGGTCTATTTTAATAAACAACGAAAAAATCCTAATTTTCATAATTCGCTTTTAAAAATTTGCAGTAGGTCATGCAAAAAAATGCTGCTGTTTATTTATTTCTATATGCTAACAATAAATCGAGAAAATTATTTAACACCAGCTATTGATCAATATTTCTATTGCTAATTTTACACAAAATCGTGCTACATACCAAAGGAAATAAGAGTAATAAAGAATTATTATCCGATAAGCCTATCAGCAAAAACCAACTTTGAGAATCGTAACATAAACACCAAAGTAATCAAGTAAATGATTTTTAAAGTAGCAAAAACTTTTTATTATTGTGTTTCCTAAATATTGGATATTATCATAATGAACTTTGTAAATTTTATTATCCAGACATCCCCATAGAAAGAAATCCAATATATACAAGTCAGGGGACCTAGGGGGCCATATTATAGGCCCATTGGTTCTGATCCATTGATTTGGAAAATTATTCCCAAGAAACAACATCGTCATTTGAGAATTGTGTGCAGGAGACCCGTCCTGTTAAAAATAATTTTGTTTACATGCACTAAAGGAACATCATCGAGCAATTCAGATATAGCTGTATCTAAAATTTCAACGTAGCAATTGGCTGTTAGGTTTACCTCAAGTATATAAAGATTTATCTGAGTTCCTAATATGAAGCAAGACACATTTAGACCAAACCTGCCCTGCTGTCTTCTGGGAAATATTTGGTGTTGGTTTTACGGAACCAGAATCTGCTATTGTGCCTATTAAATATACCAGAATTATTAAAATGAGCTTCGTCTGGCCATATAACCATCTCAAATCATATCACACCTTTCCCGATACCAAATGCAGAATACTAAATTTGTATGGGTGGTATGTGTGTTTTCTTAGAATTTGTTGAACTCTGGCTTTTGAATTCCCCAGGCTCCTTTCAATAGCTTTACAGGAGTTGTTAGGGTCAGCTTCTACATTAACCAAAACTGTGACATCGCCAACCTCTCGATTTTCTTTATTATATGTTTTTGAAAGAGGTTTGTTAAATAATCCGTGACCAAGTAAATTATCTTTTATTCGGTAAAAAGTGGATGTATTGAGTTGCATCCTTTCCGCATATTTAAATAAAAATGAAGCAGTAGTATTTAAACATAACTGAAAACCAACTATTTACCTGTTAGAATACATCCCAGGTCCCGCTTCAACTATTTCATTACTTAATATAAAACAAGCCAACATCATATTTCTCAAAATCTTCGAAAGTTTGGTTTACTGCCATTGTCACAAATATACTTTCACACAATAAATAAATACAAAAAACAGCCACATTTGAAAATGAAATACAAAATTTATATAATTAAGACAAGCAGTGACACGGCATAGAACAAATTTTGGGAACTGTCACTGGCTTCCAAGTAAACGATAAACAGCAGCATTTTAGGCATAGTAAACTGCAAAATTTCGATTGCGAATTATGAAAATTTGATTTTTTTTCGTTGTTTATTAAAATAGATTCATAATATTATATAATTTTGAGAAGCTTGCGAAAATGCAAATTAATTTCTTGACAAATATACAGGCTATCCCATTAAAAAAACATTGATCAATACAGCAGTAATACATATTTAGAAAAAGCTAATTTCGCCACTAGATTCTACGTAATTTTTTTTTAAAAGGATTCGTTTTTACCTTTTTGACAAGTCGTCAGACAACTGAAATACAAGGGGTACTTGATAATGCAATATTTTCAATATCGTCCTGTAGCTCGGAAACTAAGAGGGCTATGACAATTTGGTTTGCGGCATCTTTCGTTGCACGAAAAAGTAGCTCAGGTTAGTGAAAACCGCAGGGTTATATCTTTACTAATAAGATACCCAGCAATTGCAACCAAAATAGAACAGCCTCTACATTTTGTTTAGATTTCTTACTACTTGTTTTATATCTTTATAATTGTGAAGATATATGTTCAGATCATCACTGATAAAGTTATGTAGGTTGGGAGCGACTTTGATAAGTAGGCAACCTGCCTTGTTACATTATTTCTGCTCCCTGGTGTTCATTGAACATTGAAGTAAATACCTGACACTTTTTAATGTTGTGGTTTTCTATAATACAGCTCTGATAATGCTACAGTTGTTTTATTATTCATTTGATATCTACATCATACTTCATATGTACTCAAATGAGAATTAAGGGTATCAAATAAATGCATTTGTCTTTTGTGTGGTGTAAACCTTGTCAATCCTCCTACCGCTTTCGTTTAACACTGTTTGTATCTACTGTACTTTTTATGCTTATTGTGCACTATTATTTTATGCAACACCTTGTATGTATTGTAGTGTAATGAAAACGCTTTTTATAATTAGTGAGGTACTAGTTGGTTTTTATTGTAACTTCTAATTTATTATTTGTATAATTTTAACAGTTTGTTTTAATTAATGTCCACATTTTGAATGTCATTTGTTGTACCAGATTTATAATTATAAACATCTAAGTATTTTGAATATGTTTTTTAAAACATCAATTTAAAAATTACTACAAATTCAGAGTATATTTCACTTCTGGTATTAATAAAAAATAAATGCATAATGACCCATTTTGACTGCCTAATTTGAAAACGTACTATCCCGATTCATTGTTGGGAAATGTGGGACACTGCCATTACTTAGATGGGCAGTCACTTTGGAATCCCATCCAAGCCTGGGCCGGGTACATTTTTAGTGTGAAAATATTTTGTCTAATAATTATAGCAATGGATGGGAAGGGTCGACAAACACTAAAAATGAAACGAACATTTCTGATACTTTCCTGTTGGACATTTAAAGTGTTTTTTGCAGCAAGATGTGGAGAGAATATGATGACATCATGTTGTATTTTCTAGTGGGATATTCCATATATTTTGTTACGAAATGATAGGCATAGGCCCAGTTTCACAAAGCTTGATGAAACATTTAACGGCTGGTTAGTTAATCAAGGCTTGATACAACCAATCACAGCTTCAAAATATTTAGTTGTCATGGCAAAAACCGAATCATAACCTGTGATTGGTCGTCTTAATCATTGATTAACTAACCATCCGATAAATATTTAATCGGACTTTGTGAAACTGGGCATAAGATTTTTAAGGTTTAAAGTTAAAGTACACTGAGATGTTGACAAATTATCAGGTACACACAATTTGTATTATCAAACAGGTTTTGGTGAGTTTTTTTTTGTTGAACAAAGTGATCAGCTTATTCTACAAAATATCTAAAGTTAAAGTGTACTGGGGTGTTGACAAATGATTACAAACAACTCGTAGTATCCAGCAGGTTTTGGCAATTTTTTTTAACAAAATCGCCAGCATCTTCTCCAGAATATCCAACGTATTCAATAACAGATGGCCTTAGGTTTAAACTTAGTAAAAAACACTGTATCAATAATATTGGTATATTGTCTTTTGGTCAAGAATGTGCCTTAATGTATCATTCTGCTAAAAAAATATGCATTGTATTTTATTTATTAACTACCTGTTGCTTGGTAGACAATGGAAGTTTTACACATTTTGTTAATATCTCAGTAGGCCATGTCTTTAGAATAAATTGATATCATGATTGTGTACAGAATAGGCCACGTAAGATGTTACCCCTTCTTAATTTTGATTCCATTCGAAGATAAAAAATGTGAAAGTATATTCCTATGTAATTTGTTAAAACTTTAATATAACATTAAACATGTTAGATGCTATTAGTTATAGTGTGTCAGAAATTTCTGTTTTTAACGGTAGGTCCATATATCTTGGCATTTAACATTAATGTGAACTGGGTTCGTCAATTACTGACTTCCCATGCCTGAGCCCTGGACAGTCTGCCCAGTACACCTTGTGTTCGTTTCTGACCCAGGACTTAATGGCTCCCCTGGCCGTGCTCTTTGTCACGCTTAGAACCCCATAAATGGTTCAGTTGACCCTCTCTTCGCGAGACTGTCAGTTTCTTCATTGCCTTTGACCCCCCGAGTGACCTGACCTCATTCTGCTCAGCCAGGTCGCTCGTCTCGGCACTCGCTCACCAGCCAGGAATTTACCCGTGGGTTACTTAGGGCCTTGAGGGCTGCCTGGCTGTCAGTGGCTATGAGGATCCGCTTGTTGGTGTAGCCCCTCCTCTTGTTCTCCCGGACACAGTGCAGGATGGCGTACATTTCGGCCTGAAAGACCGTTGCATGGGCTCCCAGGGAAATACTATGACTTACCCTCGGTCCTTTCGAATAAACATCTGCCCCCGTCCCACTCTCCCTGCCAGATCCGTCCGCGAACCAGACGAGCGCGTCCCGTGGTATGCCCGGCGTCTCTTCCCGCCATGCCTCGCGGTCAGGGATTTCCACTGTAAAGTTGTTTTCCTTGCAGATTCGCGGGCTCGCGAAGTCTGACCTCATTTCAAGCATGGGCTCCTTAACGATCTCCTGAATTTTGCAGGGGCACCTGAAGCCGGGCTTGATCTTCAGTCTACCATTGCAGGCTAGTCCTAGCCTGGCCTCCCCCATAATAACTAAGTGTGTGTGTGTGTGTGTGGGGGGGGGGGGGGTATCCAGCAACACCTCCATGGCGGCTGTTGGGGAGTCTTAGAGGTCTTAGAGGTCGATAATTTTTTGTTAAAGTTGATCCAGATCTTCTGGTGCAAGTTGTGTCTTGCCAAAGAGCAGCTGTCTTGTCCTGTCCGCAGCCGGACAGGAACATATCACCTGCTCTTCCTTTTCATCACTCTCCATACACAGCCGGCACTCGGTTTTTTGTCCGAGCCCAATTCAATGCATGTGGTGACGCAAGCGGCTGTGTCCTGTATACAAGTCGACCAGAGTTCTCAGTTGTTGCCTTTTTAGCTCTATAAGTTTTTTAGCCCTTGACTATGGAAGGCCATTTATGAAGGCCTTAGAGTGTGCTAATCCTGGCAGATTTTGCCATTGTTTTGTTTAATCTCCCTCGCATATATCTCGATGGCATACACTTCTGCCTAGTTGCATACTTTGCGAGGCTGGATGATATTCTTGCATCAGTGCTTCTCCCATATGCGCCAGTTCCTGCTCTCAAATCGATTTTGGGACCGTCCGTGTATCAGCAGAGATCTGTCCTCAATAGGGACGTTTCATTTAGTTTCCAGTCCCTCCTTTACGGAAGGACGGTCTTGAAATACAGGGCTCTACTGATCTTAGTAGGCATCAGGTCTGAGACCACTCTCAGAACCTCGTGACTCTCAACGTCATGAAGGAGTCCGGTCCTTCCCATACCGATTGCCTTCGGCATGCTGTCAGCCGTTTGTTAGTTTGTACGTTGTCCACCTAGCCTCTCTCTCCAGCTTTGACGAGGTGGCATGTTCAGGAGGACCTCCAAAGTGGCTGATAGAGCGGTGCTCAACTTACCCGTAATCATCAGACATACTTGTCTGCTTGTCTCTGTAGCTGAGCTAGTTTGGCCCTCACGGTTCCAAGAAGTGCCTTAGGCCAGCAAACTATAGCTCCATAGGCGATCATTGGTCTGATAACCACTACATAGAGCCAGTACATCTGTTGTGGGTTTGTTCCCCACTTGTTTCCACAGATTCTTTGGCATGCCCACAGGGGCAATTTGTCCCTGCTGATAAATTCTCCAACTGTACATTCCAGTTGAGCGTCTTATCTAGAATAACCCCCAGATATTTCGCCTGTTCCATAAATGGAAATGCCTGCTCTATAGGAGCAGAGGGTTTTAATTTATCCAACCTTCTTCTTCTGGCGAATGGGACAATGATGGTATGGCGGGAGTTCACAGTCATCTGCTCTCTCCGGCACCAATAATTCACTACGTTTAGTATCTCTTGAAGAGTATTTGAAAGTTGCTCTTTAGATTTACATTTAACCATTATGACAAGATCATCCGTAAACGCTTGGACTTCAACCTCCCACAATTCTAGGATAGCCACAAGATCGTGCACAAAGAGGGAAAAAGCAGATGGGATGGTACTCCTCCTGCAGACACCCCCTCGCAAACTTGGAGCTAACCACCTCTCCCTGCAGCGAGGTGATAATGGTTCTATTGTATAGCATGCTTCTGATCCAGCCATAAATGGTAGGTTCCACCCCTCTAGCAGCAGCAGCTTTGTAAAGGGAGCTAGGTAGTGCATTGTTGAATGCTCCTTCAATGTCGGGAAATGCAGCCACAGCTACCTCCCTGTTATTCAGAGCGATTTTCTTAACACCGTTATTGATTGCACACTCAATCTATTTGCCAGTTTGGTAGGCATTCTGATGGATATTGAGGGGGTTATTTTTTAAGATATTTCCCCTAATGTGTCCGTCCAGTATTTCTTCAAATCCCTTAAGGAGGAATCAAGTAACACTGAGAGGTCTCAGCGATTTGGGTGGGAGGTCATTAGGTCCCAGTTTGGGAATATATACACCCCTAGTCACCGTCCAGCTGAATGAAATATAATTCCAAGCCACACTGGCTATATACAGCCAAATGAGGAATGGGAGTGCCTCCAGTCCGATTGGTAGCAGAACCAGAATAAAAACAACAGTATACACAAATGACATTCTTCGATAAATAAAAATGTACTAATGAAATCGCATTTTTGAGAATATTTTAAAAGCACACAATTCACAAGTCATGCAAAACAAAGTTGCAGAAAATTCAGTTTTGCCACTTTTTACCGGCTTTGCAAATAATGTTTCTTATGTAAACTGCCATGATGATAAAATCATTTAAAAAGCTTGTCAAGCCAACTGGATACCGTGCATTTAGTATATAAGTTCACTTATACCTCAGTAAGCTCTGACTTTAGACCCTAACAACCTTACAATACCCAATAGAATGTTTAATGTGATTATATCATGTGATGCCAAAATATATAGGTCATTTACATTGAAAGACACAACCTTATTCCACGGAGCAATTGAAATCATTATCACAGTTAAAAAAGCGATGTCTCCTTGTTGTCTTAACATTGACTTCTGCAATTATTTTCGTTGTGGCTTCACACTTCATTAGTTAGACTGGGTTTTCCAGAAGATTTCTTTCTGTTCTGCCTCATTTTCCGAGTATGTGTCTTTGAAACTCACTTTCCTGGTTGCAGAAAGTCTCGTCAAATATTTAACGAGATGTTAGTTAACCACTGGGCAAAACAACCAATCTTAGCTTCAATGTATTTGGTTGTTATGACAACAAAACCGAATTATATTCTGCGATTGGTCGTCTGAACCAATAATTAGCTAACGTTGCATAAGTATTTAACAAGACCATCTGCAACCGGAACTTTGTCTCTCAAACTATGCCCAAGTGCTTTGCCCTTTTTTTCTCTCAGTGTCTTTTAGTAAATCTTCTTTTACTTGTACCACCTTCTTATTCGTCTTTGTATCGTTATATCTTTTTTTGTTATTTTTCTTGACGTCCACAGTTTGAAAGCTTTTATTGTCTGTATATCCTAATTATCTAGAATCCATCTCTTGGCCCTATATATTAAATAAAAACCTGGAACATATGACTTGTTGATTTTCTTTGTCAGGTCCAAATTAAAATATTAATTGGTGTAAAGAATGTTTTGTCTATTAAATGCTTGCATTCTTATTGCAGTCGTCTTTTTGAGTTCTTTGGTGTATTTACCATCATTCACAATAATACTTCCAAGGTACATGAACATTTCTTTATGTTTATTGGCCGTTTAGCTTTACATCCAACTTTACAGTCCTATCCTCACTTTATTATTTTTGATTGTTATTTTTATTCTTAACACACAATCAGCACATAGCATTCATTGCAATTCTTTTTATGATTCTCTTACCAGCTTTAGGTTATCAGATTTCCTTATACAATGTAACCCTTGTTTCTTTATTTTATTCATGCTGCCTTTTCCTTCAGCTTATTTATTGTACCTTCCGCTTATTTATTGTACCTTCCATAAATAGTGTGATAAATACGGGGATAATGGGCATTCTGCCATACGCCTTTTTTTAAAATTTATTCGTAAAAACATAGTGGAGCAGGTCACAGGTCATCTCGCCTCGCACATCGCCGTGTATTTTGCTGCACAAATTGCCACGCATCCGCACTCGCCGCTGAAAAACATGATGAGGAAGTTGACGTAGCTGCTGATCTTGGTCAGTTGCAGGTTTTTATCGTATCAAAGTGGAATTTAAAATCTTCACAGTTTGAAGAAGTGACTCTTCGAATGTTTTGAATTGGTGGTTATTACTCTCCAAAAAGAAAAACCGGAGACGAAATGTCTATCTAATAAATCAAGAGCGCACTAGACTTAGTGAATTCTATTATTCGTAGCAGCATCATACGGGCTATCCTGATCGGTAATACTTACGAATGATTCAATCAACGTTTAATTGCAGCTTATAGAATGGAAAATTGAAAAACAGTTTACCGACCTACCTAAACAGCCCATCAGTGCCGACAAAAGGTTTAGTAGTAACACTCAGGTAAAAAGTAATAGACCATTTAGTTTAACATGTTTTTCTAATAATTGTGGTCATAATTATAACCAATAAAGAACCAAATAAACGAAGTTTTTTACAACTGCAGATACAAGGAAATTGTAACTATGTGTGCGACGAGATGCGTGGCTTGGTTCATTACGCCGGTAGGTTCCTCACCATGTACATTAAATAGGCTTAGTTCTAGGACCAAAACAATGCGAGCATCCTTTTTTATCAGAAAAACTAAGTAAGGGTACAGTGTACAATTTAATTTTTGATGTATAAAAAATACGAAAACTGAAGGTGATACTATTTAATGTATTACCTGCACCTTTATGGCGTTGCGAAATAAACACGTTTTGGGCTCTGTAATTGCAAAAGACTAGATTATGCTCTCGGTAGTAACGCTCTTGTTGCAAATTTTTTTTTAAATTTAAATTCCTAATACAAATTTGACACTAGACACATTTATACAGATTGTTGATTTTACGTCAAATATTGGTTATTTGAATTGTACAGCATTTTTGCTGCACATGTAAAAATGATTGCAATAATGAAATTAAAGTGAAACATAAAATTAACATCATGACTAAAATCCGGTAATCTTGGAATGTTTATTTAAAATATCTTATTTTCACTAGCACTGCTAAATAACTTACTTCACAGCTTTACTAACTTTACCTAACCCTAACTCTTATAGGAAGATCGGCTTGGAGTCCACAGATGAGCACTTACGCTAACTTTCTGATAATCGACTTAGGGGGCCGTTATGAGGTTCGTTCTATAGCTACTAAAGGTATGCGTGCGGCACGTGAGTTTGTGACCGAATATGTGGTGCAGTTTTCTGATGATGGTGAAGGATGGAGAAGCTATACTGATACTCAAGGAGAAACTGAGGTGCTTTACTTTCTAACGCTTTACTATTTCTTTAATTACTTTTTAAACTGCACTGTCTTTCACTTGACAAGGTTTTAAAATACCCTATGTTTGTATATATTTAAAAAATGTTTAGTGCGACTTGCTTGAGATTTAACCCCTTAACTTGGTTATTTTTGTGTGTCTTTTAAGAGAATTTTCTTTTAAGTAGGATGCACTTTTCAGAATACCATTTAAACACCATGCTTATCAAATACAAACTAAACATGTTTCTCTTATGTTAAGTCCTTATTAGTGTTTTGTAATTTACTATTTACATGTCATATATTTGCGTCAATTGTACACATAACACATAACTTTGAATTTGACAATTTAGTGAAAATCAAGCAACCACCGGAAACAAACAATGTGTTTTATTTGACAGATGTTGTGAGGAAACTCTCACCTGTTAATTGTTGTTTCCCTGACAAAATGCTGCATCATACAATCTTCTGCAAGATGTAAAAAATCTACCAATAAAGCCTTAAGAGATCCCAATAGTGATTGCCGCCATATTGTTAAATGTCATTGAAATTTAGCGCTAACATAAGTTTAAAAATGGTTCGTTATAAATTTATACTCTACAGAATACTCGGCAAATTTTTGAGAGTACTCTGTACAGTCTGCACACTAAAGAGAAATAAATGCGGTATCTCTGCTATCTAGGTAACAAAAACTAGAGATGCCACTCTCTGTGTAATGAATTAAGTTTTATAAGTGCATTAGACATGCTGCTCTGGTGTTAGTGCTAAAAAATTACGTCCCAAGCAAAACTGTTTAGGATATGATTCACTGCATTAAAACGTGTAATTAACATAACAATATTGATTTATATTAAACCCTTCCTTGGATTGTTAATGTACCAAAATCAGATACAAAAAGAAACATGTCAATGTATCTAACTAATTTAGAAGTACGGCGCTATTTACTAAATGCTTTACACATAATGAGGAATATGAATCTCATACTTTAATAAAGCTTTAAAGACAAATTAAAGGGTTATTAAAGCTTAAAATAAACAAAAAGGTTTATTCTTTATTTTAAATTATCAGTTACCCTGATTACTGTTCTGTGGCCACGAACTGTCTTGTTATTAAATTCAAATTTTTAAATTACTGCTTATGGACAATAAATTACTACATACATAACAAAAGAAAATATAAAAATTTTTGGATAGTGAATTTTTTTCACGAAAACTTTCTTTAATTATTCAATACAATTAATTATAATATTACCACAATTTTTTTTAACTAAATACTCAATACAGTCTAATATGTTTGAATTTCATGTACTCGAAAGGTGATTATAGACGGCCACTTCTAAAAAATCCTTTATTAAGACTTATTTGGTTAGATTTTATAAGAGATGTTTTCCTACCAGGAAACCTCGTTCTTTAACGGTAATGATTGAAGATATCCCTAAATCCCGCTAGCTCCTGCAGTAAAAATTTTGCTTGGGTAGGAGTTTTTACCCAAAATTCTTTATTAAGCTATTATGGTTTTAATTTTTAAATCCCAAAAGCCCTATTAATTAAATACTATTTTAGTAATTTACGCGCTTAATATTGCCTTGGGAACTCACTCTTAATTACAGGGGCTCTAAGATGCTCGCCACCGCCGGAGCCGCTGTAGCTGCACTAGACACCTAGATTTTTACAACTCAATTGCCCAATGACTGACGCCAGAATGAAGTACACTGTGTTTCGATCCACTAAACTTCTTCCTCTAGTGCGACATACACGTATCCCTTCCTGGCACGTGCCGTGTTTCGTTATACGTTGTCTCTTTTCCGCGTAAAGGTTTCCTCATTTGTTAGAGAGAGAGAAAGAGTGAGGGATATGTAATGTAATTTACGCGATTTAAAAGTTTCGTCATTTCAGTTGTAGTGAGTTAAAACGCAATAGCTTTTGCCTCGGTATAAGTTCTCGGTATTATATTTTTTAAAATATCTTTGTGTGAATAAAGGCACTTTGTTGTTACTTTGCCACGTTATTATTGACATGTTTAAGGTTTCTACGATCTTAATGCTTCAAAACTTTCCTGTAGCGACTTGACTATTTTAAAGGCGCTATATTTCTGAGATACATATTACTTATATTCTAGTTGGTACCGAATTTTCATTAATTACAATGCGATTATTTAACCAGAACATAATTTTGCCATTATTTGTGGCGAGTTCTCAGTCAATTGTTCGAGCCAATATATGATAGTTCACTTCAATTAGGTATTATAAAAAACACGAGCGTCGCAATGTATCAGTGTGCATTGCGTTCTATATGGTTTAGATCACATTACATACAAGCAAGTTAATCATAACTATTGTTATCTGGTTAATTCCTGGGCCAGTCTAGAACTGTTATCCCTTTATCCTGGAAATATTACATCATCTCCATCAGTTAGTGAGAGTGTCCTGCTAAAGAATTAATCCTTGAGCTTGACACTTCGTGAGTTTCTTTGTTTTCAGATATTGTTAAATTATTTTCAATTTTTGACTGTTCATCATACCTTCTATTGGCACTTGAGATCCTACCTTTATGTGAGGAAAACACCCCCAGTATATTTTTAACAGAATGTTTGACAGTTTGGTCAATATGGTCCACAGTTAGTTGTTAGTTTGGAGATTTTCTAACAAATGTAGATCCTTGACCTTGAACTACGAACAACTTGCACAGGATGGTACGTTATGTTTTATTGATTTGACAGCTGACAAGTGTCAAGTTATTAAAAAAAACAACGCACAAAGCAAAATGATTCCATTAGTTTACAAAATACTGTACATAAAACAACCCCTGACAAAGCTGTGGAATATGGTAAATGAAATAAGCCTGAACAGGGTGCTCTAGAGATTGCATGGAAGTGTTTCAATATACCTTTAAAGGTCGCGATGACAAAAGTTGTATGGCCAGCTCCCCCCATTAATCTAATCTAACGGCCAATTATCGACTGCAGAGTTATCGACTGCAGAGAGCAGTTTACCTCGCTATCCCGGAAAGTTTGCTCAACCCCTTCCTTTCTGTAAGGAGGTAGGGATATCTAACGTGCCCAACATTGCGTAGAACACGGAACCGGAAGCTATTTTATTATTTTAAACACAAATACTCTCTCTTCATGAAAATCTTTGTGTACATAAAAATCAAGAGATTGGTATAATATTTCACCAAGGAGTCTTACAGAAGTATGCTTCTTGAAACTTTTAAGAAGCACACCCGTCCATAAAAATGTCTGTATAATTAATAGAATTAAATGGAACAAGTTTAATAGTCACCAAACATTTAATATTTCACAGTACACTTCATATTTGAGAGTTTTTTTAATGCGAGTTCACAATTATGATTTAAACTACCTGGGGAGAGCTTAATGACAAAAGTAATACCTGAAGTAGACGAAAGTGAAAGAGAGAAGTATCAAAAGATACTGTGTGTGTTTAAGATAATTAGCAGATGATGTAACATCTACAGTATCGCTTTTAATGTATGACAGTATGTGTCGATACAATTATCGTAAAAATAAATGTGTGCTAGTTACAAAATTTGACATTATTTCATCAGAGAATAATTTTTTTTGTATGTTGCAAGTGAACGTATCGTACAGCATTTGTGCTTTAACAGACAATGAATTAAGCTTGGTAACAGTCTTCTCCAATAAGTACACTTGGAGAACCCAACTCACCATAACACATCTTTTTAAAGACCTGACGATCGTTTCAGTAACAAAGTTAGAGTCACCAGAGGATGAAAAATTCCAAACAACTTACAATTAAGTGTCACTTTTTATACTACATCTTAGGTAAAGACCGATAAAGAGAGCGACAAATTCCCAGGCAAATTTTCTGTGTATTGTATTTGAATTGTCGGACGAGGTTTTTGAACTTCCGTTATAACTACCTGCCGAGTTTTGGAATATCTTCTATGTCAAAGAGAGAGTGCAAACAGAGGGCTATAAATCAATGGCGGAGCTCGGTTTAAGGAACTTTTGTTTTTTATTGCCTTAGAAATAGAAATACTTTCGTACGCATCTAACTTCGCTGGTTGTTTAACATTTTTGATAAGTTTCAGATTTTCTTTATCTATGTGGTGATCATTATTCCAAATATTTTATGCCACACATGACTTGTGTACACTACCGTATCTCAGCTGTATCAGATGTTCCCTAAATCTGGTTTCAATGGTTCTTTTCGTCTGCCCAACATATTTAAGATTACAATCTTTACAATTTATCTCATAGATACTCGATATTTCAGTGGCTCTATCTTTATCTTTCATATTGCCTAACAAATTTTCTAAATTATTTTTTGTCGAAAAAGTTAGCTGCAAATTAGCTTTCTTAACAATGCTCTCGAGCCCCCTTGTGATATGTGATTCAAATGGTAGGCAAACACACTTTTTTCTATTTTATATTTCCTGAATGTAGTGGATTCCGGTAACATTTTCTTTGTTCTGTGTCTATTAATTAATTTTTCCACTAAGCAAACCGAATATTCGTTATGTTTGGCGTTTTTAATGTACTCTAATTCTCTACTATATCGGCTTTTACTTAAAGGAAATTTTATTAATCTATTTACTGAGAAATTTAAAGCCGCCGTTTTATGTGTAAACATATGATGCGAGTCATTTGGAATATAACTTAGAGTGGTAGTTTCCTTCCTGTGGACATCGAATTGGAGAGAGTCATTATTTTTAATAAGTAGTACATCTTGAAAATGAAGTTTTCTGTTAACTTCTAATTCGTGGGTGAATTTTATTAAATCAAATTGCTAGTTGAGTTTATTAATAAAGTCATCTACTTTGTATATATTTGTGTTAAACACTACAAAAATATCGTCCACATAACAAAATCATACTCTAGGAAAATACTCACTTTCATTTTCTAAATCTGTTTCAAATCTACTCATGAAAAGATCACAATGAATGGGCTGCCATTGCTGTGCCTTGGGTTTGTTCATAGCCCTTAGTTTGCACCCTGTCTTTGACATAGAAGAGGTTCCAAAACTCGACAGGTAATTATAATGGAAGTTCAAAAACCTCATCCGGCAATTAAAATACAATACATAGAAAATTTGCCTCGGATTTCGTCCCTGTCTTTATCAGTCTTTACCTAAGACGCAGTATAAAAGGTGATGTTTAGTTGTAAGTTGTTTAGAATTTTCCATCCTCTGATGACGCTAACTTTGTTAGTGAAGCGATTCCAAGGTCTTTAAAAAGATGTGTTATAGTGCTTTGGGTTCTCCAAATGTACTTATCAGTGCTCATCACAGGTTCCAATGTTCACTTAGTGAGTCTTCTCTAAGCAGCGAATCTGTCAAATGAAAAACAAATTGTGTTATGGTGATTTGGGTTCTCCAAATGTACTTATCAGTGCTCATCACAGGTTCAAATGTTCATTTAGTGAGTCTTCTCCAAGCAGGGAATCTGTCAAATGGAAAGCAAATTTTTGTTATTACAAGGGACCGACAAACTGTTAGAAGTTGCTTGATTTTGATCAAATTTTTGAATTTAAAGCCTCATGTCTTATGGACGGCTTAAGCAAATGCATGTATATTGATGCAATCAGAAAAAAAAGATTACAAAACACTAATAATATATGTATGCTCCATTGAAAAACATATGTTTAGTTTGTATAAATGACTGAGGTTGAACACTTTGGATGGAAACAGAAAGCAGAATCACCCTAATGCGCACAAAAATAATAACAGGGTTGTGCTCTTATCACTTTTCGGAAACGTGTCGTCATCAGTAGCTGTCGCTAACTATATGAGCAAAATTGTTCTATTTATAAACATACCTAAACTACGATATTGCATTATGAGATATTGCATGATAACTCTCTGTTATTATTGTTGTCCTTTTGAGTGATTCTCCTTTCTGTTTCGATTTATATCTCAAAAACGTGATCTTCAGCTATTTTTTAGTTAATTGAACTTACAACTCCCTACAACTTCTCTATGTTTAATTTTTATCAAACCTGAAAAATCAAAGTTAAGGGGAATTGGATCTTGTGCAAATCATCTGTTATATGTTGAAATAACATTTCTCATAGATTTCTTTTTCTGATATTTAATTTATTGCATTATATATTTCCTACCTGCATATTCAAAATACAGACTAATTTTGTGTTTAAACTTTTCATAAAATGTAATCACTAGTAAAATGATTGACTAGAATTATGTTTTTATTTTTTATGATTTGGAAAAGGTAAAAGATAAAACTTGAAAAGAATAAATGGTAATAAATAAAAAATGTGTTTAATCCTCAAATAATGATATAAAAGTGTAAAATTAACAGCTTAAGAGTTTCAGACTTCAACCTCATAAACGTCGAATTGTTCAGGAGGTGCAAAAGATCTAAATCAGTATTTGGTTAAATTTCGCAAATTTCAAAAATATTTATGAGACTTGAGTACCTTAGATAAATATTGTTTTAGATATGAAGATTTCTGTTCTTTTCAAACAATTCGTTACTCTGTATATGGAAGCAGTTGATACATCTAAAGCAACAGTTTTTTGCCAGAACCTATTAGTACAAGAATTCAGTGACAAAATGCAGACTAGAGGACTTACATCTAAAATTTATCTGATATTTCGCCATTTCTTTGCTTAAACTTTAAAACCTGTGAGTAAAAAATTAAATACCTTGTAGGTATTGGTATTCATTATCACAATCTGGCGTAAATTTATTCTTTCATCCACATACTCAAAATCCAAATTTTAAGATATCTTCCCACTAGTCACAGATGCTTGTGAAATATTTATTCTGCGTGCAATTCCTTATTGAGTGGAACGGTTTTCTTGCAGTCTGCAATCTTGATGTGAACCACTTTTCTTGAAGAAATGTCATTTGTCTTACACATTATAGTCGAAAACTGATCAGCGACACCCTAATGAATTGATAATTCAACTAGCAAACTCCAAAATTGTCCCTAAATCCGTTGAATTGCAGACTCTTCAGGTACATTTACGGCAACATAAGTTGACGTTGCCTTGCTAAAAGATGACATAACCTCAATTCTAAAGTTAATTGCTGATTCATCTGCAGCGTTGACTAGTGACATATTTATCGAAAAAGTCTTATAATTTATGATTCCACTAAAACCTAGTAAATATATTGCATAATACTTTGCTTGATGTAATATAAATTTAACCAGCGAACTAAGCTAAAACTTCATGCAATATTGCATTTCTATAGAAAAAGAAACAGAATTACAAAAAAAATAATTAGAATACATTTAGAAAATTTTGGCCAAACCATGGTTTCATTGTTACACCTATATGATTTTAGAGCAAAAATCTCTGCCGTACCATATGAAGATTTTAGGCTGCTTTCTTATTACTCTCATATTAAAGTGATGGCTTTGAAGACCACATAGACCATATACATAACCATCGAGGTTCATACAAGCTAACCGATTAAAGTTCCTTTCAGTGTCACATTTAAATAATTGGGTAAAATTCACATTTTCCTGACATGTCTGTTGAAGTAAAAAATTATCATTTTATATATATATATATATATATATATATATATATATATATATATATATATATATATATATATATATATATATATATATATATATATATATATATAGGATGGCGCATTGAAAACGAAACAGACCGATTTGCGTCCAGAGAATTTTTTTTAAAAGAAATGCTGAAACACGTCAATTATAAGGGTGGTGATAACAACCCTTATATTTTAAATAGGGAACATGTGTCGAGTGTTACATCATTTGAAAGCTTTTTCTTTTCTGAACTCAGCACACTAATTTTTTTGGAAGTTTTATCAACTCGTATAAAAATTATTCACAGTCGAAGATGCAAAAACGCATTTCACTCATTCCGATAAGAAATGTGCTGATAGTCATGTTGGTTTGTAAACAAAAAATTGACTATCAGAACATTTCTTATCGGAATAAGAGAAATGCGGTTTATTATTTCAGTTTATCGGTCGGTTTGATACTTGATAGTACTACCGAAAATTAATTTCACAATGGTGTATTCTGTGTGAGAAAGAGTTGAAATAATTACTCTTTTTTTCAAAAACGATGACTGTGCCAACCGTACCGCAAATTTGTTTAATGAACGACATCCAAACAGACATGTTAACAGAGAATACATTTTGGAGTTAGTTGCAAAGTTTCGACAAAGTGGTTCAGTAGCCAACAAAAAACGGGATCCTGAACGTGAATTTCCGGTTAGTAATGAGACTACTGAGATTGAAGTTTTAGGACAAATTGCTGCAGACCAAACTTTGAGCATGAGAAAATTGGCCACTGTTTCAAACATCAAAAGAAGAACTATTCATCGCATATTGAAGCATCATAAATTTCACCCGTATAAAATTCATCTTGTACAACAACTGAATGAAGATGATTTTGATCGGCGGCTGGAGCTTTGTGAAATTATGACTGCACGAATAGCTGATAACAGGAACTTTCTGTTCAATATCTGTTTTTCAGACGAGTATACGTTTTTATTAAACTCTACAGTCAATCGTCATAATTGTCGTTATTGGACAGATAATAATCCAAGAAATTTTCACGAAGTCCACACTCAAACTCCATAGAAATTGAATGTCTGGACTGGCATTTTTGGAGACTGTTTAATCGGACCAATTTTTCTTGATGTCAATTTGAGTGTTGGAGTTACTAGAATATATCGTTTACCCTCTACTAATTGACATTGTTGAAAATGATGATCGCTATCAACAAAATAAATTAGTGTTTCAACAAGATGGAGCTACATCCGCATTTTTCACAACGTGTTAGGGAGTTTTTGAACAGAGAGTTTCCAGAGCAATAGATTGGGCGTAGAGGTGCTATTGAGTGGCCCCCTAGATCACCGGATTTAACTCCTTTAGACTTCTTTCTATGGGGCCATTTAAAGAGTAGAATTTTCGCAACAAACCCGGGTCTCTGGAAGAATTACGACGACGCATTGTTGAAGAATATGCCGTCTAATAACTCCACAAATGTTCCAGAATGTCAGAGCTCGTTTTGAACAAAATTTTTTATTTTTGTATGGAAGTTGGTGGTCAACAATTTGAACACTTACTTAACTGAATAAACATTTTTGAACGTTTGGTTTTGTTTTTTATTTTTTTTAACGTAAAATTGACTAATTAGTGCATTTCTTATCACAATGAATGAAATACGTTCTTGCAACTCCAACTGTTAATTATTTTTAAACTAGTTGATAAAACCTCCAAAAAAAAATTGTGTGCTGAATTCAGAAAAGAAAGAGCTTTCAAATGATGTAACACTCGACCCATGTTTGCTATTTAAAATATAAGGGTTGTTATCACCACCCTTAAGGGGTTGATGTGACAAAGTTGAGTTTTATGTCAAAACATGTCCCCCTCAATATTAAAATTGATGTGTTTCAGCGTTTCTTAAAAAATTATTTCTCTGGATGCAAATCGGTCTGTTTCGTTTTCAATGTGCCACCCTGTATATATATTATATATATATATATATATATATATATATATATATATATATATATATATATATATATATATATATATATATATATATATATATCCTATCGGTAAGGGTGGTAGTAGGACAAGTGTTCTTGAATACAGGCAGGTCATTATCTCGAATAACTTTGGTAAACTTTTTGAATCGGTACTGCATCCCTTATTGTATAATCACGTAAAGGCGATGATCGATTCTGCCCAACACGGTTTCATACCTGGTCGTTCTACTGTAACAAATTTATTTTCTTTCACCCAATACGTTTCGACATCTTTTCAGCATAGATCTCAGGCGGATGTCATATACACGGATATATCTAAAGCTTTCGACCGGCTTGACCATGGCATCCTATTGCATAAGCTTAAATCTTTTGGTTTCTCTGATCATTTGATAGAACTGTTTAGATCATACCTGAGTAATAGGAGCCAATATGTTGCGGTGGGAGGTGTTACATCGTCAGAGTTCATGGCTACATCTGGAGTCCCTCAAGGATCTATTTTGGGTTCTTTATTATTCAATATTTTCATAAATGATGTGGTGGTGGACAATGATGTCAATTATTTGCTGTATGCTGACGACCTTAAGATTTTTTTGGAAGTGAATAACTTGTCTGATTGTCATAGAATTCAAGCAGCTCTTGATGCTGTCGTAAAGTGGAGTTATGAAAACCGGCTATCACTGAATGTTCACAAGTGCTATGTCATGACGTTCACTCTGAGGAAACTTCCAGTGCGGTTTGGTTATAGCATGCATAGTTCGTATCTACCAAAAAAGGAGCTGATTACTGATGATTACTGTTGATTCCAAATTGTCGTTTGCTCCACATATTTTGAGTATAACATCGGATGCTTATAGAATGTTAGGATTTGTTATAAGAACTTCAAAAGACTTTGCGTCAATCAAAACCATGGTAATTATATTTAATGCATTTGTCCGGTCGAAACTAGAATACGCTTGTGTCATATGGTGCCCAAACTATTCCGTGTACATTGATTGTTTGGAGCGAGTACAGAGGCGATTCCTAAAATTTCTTGTATTTAAGGAAGATGGCATCTACCCTGCACAACATGTCTCTCATTCAAGCCTACTCTCAAGATTTTCTGCCAATAGCTTGCAAAAGAGACGTAATTATACTTTCATTATGTTTTTATATAAAATAATTTCGAATGTCATTGACTGCTCTGATATCCTGGGTAGGTTAAATTTTCTAGTGCCGACGTTTAATGCTAGAAACACTTTGACTTTCTACTTACACACTGCAACGCTCAATGTGGTACAGTCCTCACCACTGTATACAATGTGCAGTTTATATAATCAGCTGAGTGGTAGTATTGACATTTTTCACTGCACGGCTGCTGAGGTCAAGCAACTGATGTTACGCTAAATTGTTCTTTCATTCTTAGTTCTGCTGACTACCTTTATAATTGTTAATTTCTATCATAATATTATGTGTATTCCAGCATCCAATAATTGGATTTTGTCTGTAGGATGCTGTTGTAATTTAAATAAATAAATAAATATATATATATATATATATATATATATATATATATATATATATATATATATATATCCCTATTTTTTATCATAAAATATAACAGCACTACCATATCTTCAATTTGAAACCACATTTTTATGTTTTATACATAATATTGTTTATTTGCTTCCTAAATGTGGAAAATTCTTCAAATTTATGTATATTTTTTTGTATTTAAATTTTGCAACAGAAATGTAGTCGCTTTTTATTGCCTGTTATTCATTATATAATCAAATACCTTTTAAAAGTAGAAATCAATTGTTCTTGTTTAAAAAAATATCAGAAAAAGTAAAGACTATGCTAGAAAAGTTTCTTCAGCATTTAAGTCAATTATATTTGGAATTTATATTGTATTTATGTATCTGTGAAAAGCACTTTCTTTTACACCAAACATTAATTTTTAATTTCTGTACATATTTAAAGATTAGTTTCGAAGTTTGAAGATGCATTGTCAAAGGATAAAGTTAATATGAAAAAGTCACCTAATAACAAATCAGTGTTGTACCTGCCTTAGTAAGTTATATAAAAATGAAATATTATTTCTTTGTACATACTTTTTAGATATAGTACGTATTTTAGTAACCCCATACGTAAAAACCAAGAGGAGTAACATCGGGAGATCACGGCGGCCATGCTACTGGACCTGGCTATAAATAATCCAATTTTCTCCTGTCTGATGATGCTGTCAAACAGCGAAACCGGTTACAGTTGTGAAGGCAGAGAAATATTCATTACGTCTGTGTTTATCTTGTTGGTTTACTCTGCAAACTTTTCTGGTTCCTCTTTTCTTTGTTAACGCGTTTTGTATTTTGCTACTACTAGATTATGACCACTATCTATAGCTGCACCAGGATATGAGTAGCTGGCGCTAACCAAATTTGTAGGAAAGTTATTGGTAATGATAAAATCTATTTAATACATTCCTGTATCTCCTGGTCCTCTACATGTATACTGTCTTCTGTTGCATACGTCTAACATTGTGTACGTTATATTTAGGTCACTTGACCACATAAATCTATTAGATACTCTCCTCTTTCATTTATTTTTCCTAATCGAAAATTTTTCAGCAAGAGCATTTTCCATTTGTTAGCCTACTACCGAATTAAAATCCCTATTATAATTATCTATTTCTGTTTCTTCACTTACTTACATATTTATTTTATATTAAAATACATTAGTTAACCACGCTTTGTGATGTCTGAAAGTACACTTGTTTTATCGTGATATTGTAGTGATTTGCTTTCATTGTTATTATAAGTATCATATCGTTAACATGGTTTGTATTCCATACTTTATTCGCCAATTTGTTTTGTAATAAGATTGCCACTCCGTTCCTTTCTGTGTCTTCTCTTCCACTCTATACCATTCTGACATTATCACCCTTGAAGGCTCAATTTTTTTGTCACCTTACTTCCAACATGTCAAGTATATCTATATCCATTTTTTCCATTGAATGCTTTGATTCTTTCAGTTTTCCTGTCCCTAACAAGCTTCTAATATTAATATTACATCTCTCTATATTAAATGAGTTTTTTATTTATTTCTTTACATATTTTCTAGTAATTTCTTCATCTGACACTTGATCTGCTGGGTTATGAAACAAAATTTTGAATTGGCCTTTTTCTATTTTCTATCTTTGATAATATTTTGATATTATTTTTGATGGAATTTGACAGCAGAAAAAAATAGGTATTTAATTCACCAAAACTTTTTCACTTTAACCAACTCTGTATTAGACCAGGAAACGAAAGACAAATAACAATAAAAAGGAAAGTTTTAAAATTTGCCACATGTTTATTATGGCTTATTGTTGATTGTATAAAAAGTCCCCAAAAATTCTAGTTGAGGTAACGCAGTCATCTTGAAAAAAGTATGCACCTTCCTGATTTTTTTAATATCCTCAAACTACTAATTCATTATTAAAAAAATACATACAAAATAAAGAGTATTGAATTTTCTTTAAGAAGGATCATAAGCATTTTTTTTTTAAATTAAATTAATAGTTTACTTGTACAAGGCATTAAAAAAAATGAAAGTTGTTCAGTTGCAGGAAAATTTGAATGCTATTGGCTCCAATGTTCTCATTGCGTCATATTGTAGTTTTTTAATCCTAAAAATAATTTCTATAGCAACATTTGTTCATTATGCATCTGGTTTTTCTTTTCCTCTTCCCCGCCCCCACTTCTTGTATTTTTGGACAATCGAGTTACCATCAATATATATATATATATATATATATATATATATATATATATATATATATATATATATATATATATATATATATATATATATATATATATATATATATATATATATATATATATATATATATATATATATTGCACTTATTACAAACTAATAGGTTGGTAATTGAATAGATAATAACGCTTCGTGAAGGGAGAGACGATGTGGTGAAGGGTGGGTATGTTTTGTGTTTAGACATACTCACTTATTGAATGACGATGATTTTTTGTGCTTGTGTAGTACTGAGCATACTTCCATAGATTATACATTGGCTTCATCCATATTATTGGCTTGACTGACTGCACGTGATGATGGCCTAGAACACTTTGTTCTTGAAGATGACCTGGAACCTATCATCTCTTCTAATCCTCATTACGAATGTCTTCGTCCTCACTGTGCTTGGACTGTTTAGGGAGTCATCATGGAAATTGTTTCAAACTTGTGTACAAAGAATCCCAGCGTTTCACAATCCACAGATGCCCACGCAACCCGTTGTACATTTGCAAAATACAAGGTTTAATAATGCTTCTGGAGCTATTGACTCCATCATTGTAACTGGAGATAAATTTGTTTGCAGTCATTTCCAACCTCAAAGCTCGGGAGGTAATTCTTTACCGTGCCATTTTTGTACCTGGTGGGATACTTGAAACGAATGCTGTCTAGCCGCACCCTTTGTTGGTGGTAGTAAAGCAATATCCGGTCTAATTTTTGTTACAGGTTATGTTAAACAATGGTATCGATTAATATTTAGAGGCTGTTGAGTGAACAACATTGCAAGAAAAAATATTTTTCCAGCTTGTGCAACATCCTCGTGGGAAGAATTTCTGTGACGTGTTACAGTTCTTTATTTTTCTGATAAGAGTTTCACACATTTAATTTTGCCTTTATTGAAAATTGCTGACGTGGTGTACCAGCCACTGAATGCATGTAAGAATAAAATACTATTTACAAGTCCTGATGAATGCAATTGCTGCGAGAAATAACCTTTCTCTCTGTCTTTCCTTTGCCAGGTTTAACCAAAATAATATCTGTTTGCTGCGGAGCTCGTGCGAGTAGGAGGATCAAAAGATCAACAGCTTCACCAATAATTGCTACATTGTCGTGGTTAAATGAAGCTTCAGTTGTCGTGCTAAGAATATGATAGTCTGCATCATCTTGGCTTTATTCTTTAACTTGACAGAAAGCAAGTTAATTATTCCATTGTTGTTCTTGTCATTTGAAAGAAGTTGATCCTGTCTTACAGTAACATTCATGTTCTCGTCAAAATTGATATCAACGATTATTAAGTGCAGAGCGGCGATTTTGCTCGGATTTTTTCGTACTGTCACCAGTATTAAAATAGTATTAAATGGAGCTGGCGTGACAACATACTACTTGGTTCCGCAACTAAGTGACGACACGTTGCTTCGTGTCTTACCACTCACTTAGTGTTGGAAGGCTGACTACCATAGCCGTATTACTTTATAGATGTATTTTCGCTACAATTAGTATGTCGTACTAACGAGCTCTAATTAGAGCAAAACCGGTCTATGGTTCTAATGTTGGTGAGAATGCATCTAGCCTTACATACTTTGTCCCTATATTAGGATAGAAAGGGGCCAAAGCTGACAATTTACTAAATTGTTAGTTGGTGTATACAGTCTCTATTTTTTAACACTATGTGTTATTTGGAGCTGGCATGACAACATACTACTTGGTTCCGCAACTAGGTGGCGACACGTTGCTTCGTGTCTTACCACTCACTTAGTATTAAAATAGCCATCGAAAATCACTTAACATTTTTGCTCATAATGCTTTTTAATGTAATTCACATAACCCAAGCAAATACTAGAAATGGTTGAGTTTTGTTTCCATACAACTCGATGCAGAAGGAATCCGTCATCGATAATATTTACGCAGTTCGTCAAGACTATGTTCACACTTGATGCTGAAAATATTTCATATAACGTGAATTTTTTGTTTTTTCTCATTAGATATATCGGAAATGGAGCTAACTCTTATTCTAAATGTCTCGCAAGATTTTCATTTGTTTCCTTGGAAATTGCTATTCTTTGGAATATAAGTAATGGATCAATCTGTACAATGTCTCCATGAACTTTTAGGGAACCATTTACAGTAGCTAAAGGAAGAGCTTTGTGTTATTGAGACAACTTGAAACCGCTTGAAAATTATTGCCGATCATTTTTGCATTGCCTTTTTCCTGACTTCAATAGCTTTGGAACAGTTTATAGTAGCATCTCCCAAAAGACGCCTATCGCCAACACGTTCATGAATGTGCACGTCGAAAATGAACTGCACAGAACATTTTCTCAGTAATGAAAGGTGTACGGCTGATACTTTAAATTTTTGTTTTCTGAACATCTTATGCAAATATATCATATAGGTATTCGCAATTTTTTAACCTTTGACATTGATGTCAAAATGATTACCGCAGCAAGTATGAGAATCTAAAAAAGTGCACCATTTTTTTCAAGATGGCGTCGATTTCTCATGCTCAATTGTTGGGGACTTTTTACACAATGAACAATAAAGCCTATAATAAATATCTCTGTCAAATTTCAAAACTTTCCTATTTTTCTCCCTATTTGTTGAAAAACAAACTTCGTTTCCTTGCCTAAATCTCTGGTAGTAAGCGAGATTTCAGGTACCAAAATTTTAAACACTGTATTTCCAATTTTTTTACTACAAATTTTATATTAAGGCATTAAAACTACTATTGAATTAATTCAACATTTGTTGGACTTGTGAATTGGGTAACTGTAATTGTAAGAACTGCTTTGGTGTAAGTTGTTTTCTGAAGTTTTATTATAATCATTAAAATAATCAAAAGTGTTTTGCACCTGACTATTGAAATAAGTAGGTAGTTCCCTGAAAAAAATTCATCGAATAATTGGTTTGATTGTTGTAAGGAACAATTCAGTTATTTGAGTTGTAATACCTATTATTAATGTACTGCATCGCTCACTTTAAAATTATGTTTATTTAAAAAAATACATGATATTTAGTCATTGTTTATAAACTGCATTATCTTTCAAATACCCCATTTAAAGCTAACCACAGCACACAGAGCTAAATTAGTGTTATAGAAAGTGTTTTTCACAGATAATGTACATTATTTTGTGTAACTTTGGTTGTTCTTTTGCAATGTACTTAATTAAAAATTTCCCCATAAAGATGTTCAGAGGTAATGTAGATGGAAACAGTATTCAGAAAAACGAATTTGAAGTGCCAATAATCGCTCAGTGGATAAGGATCAATCCCACGAGATGGCGGGATCGCATATCATTGAGAGTAGAGCTTTATGGTTGTGAATATGGTAAGTATTTTAGTTCCTGTTAGATTGCACTAAGTGTTGCTACTGTGATAGACTTTTCTCAATATATTTATTTTTGTTGGTTAATTATTATTGTACTTTTATAATTTTAATCTATTGTGTTTTAAAGATGCTGTTGATATGTACTTTAATGGAACTGCACTATTAAAAATGGATTTACTGAGGGATCCAATTGCAGCTTTAAGAGAAAGCATACGATTTAGGTTCAAAACAACTTCTGCCAATGGTGTTGTTTTGTATAGTCGAGGAACTCAGGGTGATTATATAGCTCTACAACTTAGAGACAACAAAATGGTTTTAAACATTGATTTAGGTGAGGTTAACAAATTTGATTTTAATGTATGATTTTTCAATAGTATTTTGTAAAAATAATACAGACTATTTAGTAGAACAAATTTATTAAGTCTTTATTTTAAATAACATACACTCTCTCGGGGTACGTGCATATTTAAAAAAATGTTTGTGGCCAAGAAAAAATGGTTATCATCTTGCTGTGTTTTTTCACATTTTTACAGGTGTTCTCAAATTGTATCTATGATTCGTAATTTTTGGAAAAAAATTTATATAGAGGGCATAGTCGGCGCCGGACAAGGCTAACCGAGACATTGGGTCCTTTGAACCACCTCCCTTTGTTTCACCCCGGAAACGTCTCGGGACATAACATCAGGTTGAAGGATTGTTTTTTCTTCTACCTTGATTTTCCTTAAATCTCCCTCCCCCGCAGCTGCGAGGATTAAGAGTTTGGGTATCTGTCAGTTGTTTTGTGTGTCTGTCCTGATGGACTTCACTTTTGCTTCAGCTTCAACTTCACTTTCCTAGGTCTCCTCTCTCCCTAGTTGCCTAGGTCTTTGGGTTTGTTTGTGTCTTCTTTCTTCTGCCTATTTGCCACTCATTATTTTTCTTGTCATCTGATGGATAGGTGGCCATTTTTATTCAGTCTGCTCGACAACATTCTCCACTGTCAGCGTGACTTCCAGGGTCCCGGTCACCTCAAACCTTGCCCCCTCCCATCTCTGGCAAGTCAGCACAGTATCCTCTGGTGTGTCTACTGCGGCGCAGTATATACATATATCGTTGTTGGTCTTTCCTATTCGCTTGGTATAGATATGATATGATCCGTGGTCTGTCAGGAACTGCATCAGAAGTAGTCAGCATTCCGATGTTTACAACGAATCCATGGCTCCAATTGTGGAATCAGTTTTTTGCTCCATTGCGCTACACTGCTTTTTTTATTGTGGGGCATAGTTGGCGCATCTGCTAACCAAGCTAGTGGCTCCCCTGCACCGCTCTATTACACACTGGTACTATCTTTGCGACATATCTTCACGGGTGTGGAGCTGTCTTTTCTTCTTCTCCTTCTACTCTTTCCCTACTTACCTCATCCACTTTAAGCGATTGGGGGTTCGGGCAGTCTATTTGGCCGCCCTTCGCTTTGCCTGTGCTTGTGTCTCTCTTTTATGGTCATAGCTTGTTAGGCGAATTCCATGACCCTTTTCCATGAGCTCATGTCTTTTTACATTATTGGTACCAGGTCGTCGATATTATGTATCCCTACAGAGTTGAGGGTCGTACTTCTCATCTCTTCCAACTTTGGGCAAACAAAAATAGTGTTCTACCGTGTCTTCTTCCCCACAGTAGATACATCTCCTCTCGTTCTCGTGTAACTTTCCTATGCGTTTGGCGTACGATGTCAAGTATCCGTGGCCTGTAAGTAATTGTATGAGCCAGAAATTTATTTCTTTGTCCCCTTGTGGTGTTTTGGGACCATAGTTGCTGCCATTTCTCCATGGTTCGGCTTCTGACAGCCCGCTTTGCTCGCTTCATGTAGGAAACAGCTTTCCTCCACTAACAGATCTGTGGTTACGATCCCGTCAACACCTGAACTGCCTGCGTAGAGATGGTACGGAACCCGCACGCCGCCCTTTGTAACACTGCATTGGATGCGCTCCATCATTTTATATTTTTGTATCTCTATTGTTTGATGCCATACCGGCGCTACGTACAGTAGAATCTGGGCCACTACTCCGCTGAGCAGAGGCCATTTTGCTGATATTGGGCCTCACACGTTGATCATTATCCTACTTAGTGCTGCTTTTCTTCTTTCAGCCCTTTCTTTTGCGTTTCGTGCATGATGGCCAACATTGAATGACTCGCCGATTATTACTCCTAGATACACTAGGGTCTTTGCTGGTTTCTCATGGTGTCCTTTAAGTGGAACCAAAAATCGCTCCTGATCTAAGGACCCTTTATGATAACCGCCTCTGTCTTTACAGGGGCCATCTGGATTTATTTGGCCGTCATTCATCTGTCCATTCTTCTTAACATTTCGTTCATTCGAAACCTAAGTGTGTCTTGTTCTGATGCCTCTACTAGGACTGCTAGGTCATCAGGATAACCAACCAGAGTAACTCCTTCAATCATTTTTAGCTTGATGATTCCATCATAGATTATATTCCAGAGGATAGGTCCCAGAATGGATCCTTGCGGGACTCCCGTCGTAGCAGCCATCGTCTCTTCTTCTTTCTGTATGAGAAGTAACTGCTTATGTTTTTAAAATTTATTTTTTATTTATTTATTCAAAGGATCAACCATTTACAATAATAATAAGAACATCTAAAACTACATTAATCTTAAATAACCTATCTCAATATGAGAACATAACAAAAAAGTAAAACATAACCAGTACACTGTATGTATGACAATTCAATCAATAACACCTCTCAAAATGCCTCTAATTGAACGGTCAGAATCATTAAACATATGCAAGAGCTCCGAATACTCATTTGCAGCTCTCGCAACTGTCGACATTGGACTAAAAAAGCCATAATTGGTTCGATGGAAGGGAACCACAAAAACCTCCCTTGCTCTCGTGTGGTCCGGAATCCTTAGAGAGACTAACTCAAGCAAAGAAGGACTATCAATTTTATTCACTAATAATTTATGCAAAAAACAAACATCACTGACAATCCTTCTACCACTGAGTGACTGCAAGTGTAGCCGATTCCGCAAATAAGAAAAGTTAAGATCATTTCTATGCAAGCCCATTCTGTAAGCACAAATTCTTAAGAATCTATTTATCAGGTACTCATCGACGTTTTTTTCAGTTTTTCTACGATTCTACTCCAGTTAGCAGTGTTGAAAGCATTTTTCACATTGAGAGTGATCAATGCACACCATTTCTATCTTGTGTTTTTTCCGACTTCTGTGACGTATCTTGCGGCATTAATTGTGGATCTTCCCTTTCGGAAACCAAACTGGCGCTCTGAAAGTCCCTCTCTCACTTCAATTTCCTTTTCTAGCCTGTCTTTGTAGCCAGCAGGCATAGAGGTCTGAAGGATGACGTTAGCTCTAGGGCTTACCGTTTTTCCAAAGCAACACAGCCTTTGCCATTTTCCACTCTAGGGGAAACGCTTGTCTTCAGAGTAGTGGGCTACACTGCTATTCTAGTACCTACTGCTGCTACTATTACCACCACCACCACCACCACCGCTACTAACGCTCGCGCCATTCTCATAAATATGTAGGACATCACAAAGCATATGCCATTCCTTAGCAATCTTTCTCCATGCACTTCTGTTCTGACATGCTGTTTTCGTTTCTTCCACCTTCATATATCTCCACACATACACCCTATTTCCCTATTACATAAACTTCTGACTTCTTCTTTAATATATCGCCGACAACATCGGACCAAGCTTTCCTGAGCCTTCCACAGCCTCTCGTACCATCGACATGCTCTCTATGAATTCTACTCACCATTTTATCATTATCCATTCGTTCTATGTGTCCAAACCATTGAAGCACGCTGCTCTTATACAAACTTTCAATAGACTTTTCTACATTACATTTGCTAAGAACCCATTCATTTCTAACTTTATCCCTTGTTTTACTCATTGTCACCCGTCTCGGGTACTTCATTCCAACAACATTTAATTTTCTCAAATGCACACACAGCTTTGAGAGGGGCATCGTATTTGACTGATGCATAAGCCATTGGCACAGTTTGGCACTAATAACATTATGTCATTTCCTCTATTAATCTTCCTACTCGTCTCTTTAAAGTGTTACATATTCTATGCTTAACCTTACTTTGTACCTAAGTATTTTCCTAATTAGTAGTTAATTTTGTTTCTTTTCATTTTTTGAAATTTTTTTGAATGTCTCCCCGCGATAACTCAAAAAATACTGACTTGAACAAAACTTGGCACAGGTCTTCATTTCATTACAATCGCGGACGAGTTCGTCAATCACATATAACGGACATATTTTTTCCCCAAAAATAAACAAAAATAATTTTGAATATGCTGTATTTTTGAAAGTATTAACGTAACTGGAACTTTACAGACTTTACATGTAGTTAGAAATGAAGTGAATAAACCTCTGTTGTGAATTTTAAGTAATTTGTTTCACAAAATGTCGAGTTTTTCCCAAATTAAAAATAAAATCTGAAAGACATGAATTGAAACAACTTAAGTGGTTAAGGTATGATGCCAGACAAAGACAGGGTAGTCACCTGCTACGCGTAGATTGATACATATACCATAGGAATACATTATAATGCAGCGATAACCAAACAAAATAACTCACGTAAGGCGGGATCGCCACAACATCCTAATGTACAACACGTTGACAACCGAACTGTGGCAATCCCACCCTAATGACCACCTTCGGGTAGATTCGGATGCGCGGATTTGTAAAATGATCAGAAGTATCCAGTCTGAAAGTGAGAGGGGAAAATAAGGACGTTTTATATCAACTACTTAAAGTAAAAACCAGATGGGATGGTGGGTTTTGTTTATTTATTATGATTTGACAGTTCTGTTTTGAGGTTAGGTCAGGTTAGGTCAGGTCAGGTTTATTTATTATGATTTGACTGTTCTGTTTTGAGATTAAGTAGTGAATGTCATTGAAATAGATATAACAACTTGTACCTATAGACAATTCAAAAGCACATGATTTTGACAGGTCGGCCATGTTATCCGAGTGGCACACATTGTTTATTTGACATTTGTTCATGCTTCTTTCATGTTAACTTGAGTTTTAAATTAGATTTTCTGTTGGAGTTTGCAAGTTTTTCGTTAAATATGTCTCTAAGTGCATACTGTTTGATCCTTTTTTTCCTTACGCTCGTCCGCGTCTTTGCCGCTCCGATTTGACCCTTACTGGTGATATAAAGTGCCGATACGATAAAAAAATTGACATAATCGACAATATTGACCCTTATCCTGAGGAGTGCAGACTCGATATCTATAAGTTGCCCAACATTACCATGATGGACCTGGTGAATCACTTAATTCTAACCCATAGTTATTACACCAACCTGCAGCTTAATGCGCCTAAAAGTTTGCAATTCTTAAAAACACGACATAAATATTCTTCAGTTGCATCAGTTTGAACTGACTCACTAACACAGTTTTCCTGAATTTGTTTTGCTGAAACCTCTTCCTGTTGAGGTTTACTAAATTCTTGTGTAGGATTTTCTGCCGCAACAACTTCAGCTTGGGCATAAAAGAGACGTCAACTGGGGAATATATTAAGCTTTATAATGTTATAATAACAAACCACCTCTCGTTCAATCCTAACTCTTCGTAAAGCCCTTTCAAATCAGGAGGATGCAGATTGATTTGGTTGGACAGTGGAAATGTATCCTAAATGCTGGTTGGGCAACCAGTCTGAGTTGATTTTATCTTCCAGAGCAGCTGGCTTTCCTATAATCAAATGTAAATAGTAGGTATAACCTACCTATTTTTTTTTTTTCTACAACTAAGTACTTATCTTACCAGTTATAAAGTGTTTTGAGCAAACACGCCAATTTCTTGGGTAGCTTTGACTGGGGGGGCCCCGGTTTTAAAGCCCTAATCCAAGCATTTTAAAGTTCAATTGACAGACCATTCAAATAATCACCTCTGTTAGTTAAAGACGCAGGAAATTGGAAAAATCAGACTTTTACCTCGTTCAGCACGCATTAAACATTTAACGACACTACAAAAATGAGGCATTTCCTATAAATTGGGTGAAGATTAACTAGATTTGATAGTAAATAATCTGAATGTTTTGATGTGCAAATAAGTAGTCAAATAGAAATGTATGCCACCCGGAAAATATGGCCACCTGTCAATGACGTCATTCTAGAATAATCAATATTATGCCTTAAATTGGAAACCAAAGAATAATAAAGTGTTTTATTTATTTGTCATGATTTGACAGTTCTGTTTTGAGGTTAAATAGTGTATGCTTGTATATAAATATGTTTCTAAACTTGGAAATCAAAGAATAAGAATATTAACGTTAGTATTCGTTGATTAATTGTTCAAGTAGGTAAGTTATTTGAATAATGAATTGACTTCTTGGGTATGAATTACGTTTCGTTCTGATAAGCTTTTGTAACTTTGATGCAATTTGCAGACTGTGGCTAAAAGAACACTTTCAAAGCCAATATAACCTCGAAAAAATAAGAAATTTGTAATAAAAGTTTCTTTTAAAGAGACTTTCCGTACCTAGATTCACCAAATTTTAATTTTCTAGCGTCATAGAAAATTGAGTTTTGGGCATTCAAAATTTTTTTCTGAAGGTAGAACATAAGATTTGAATATTTTTTATGATAATAGAAAGAGTGAAATTCTTTAAATGAGCTTGTATTAGGACCTCTAAACTGGATCTTCGACGTCTGTTTAAATTAGTAATATGCCGTACTAATAGTATAAAATTCTTATCATAGTTCACTATTATAACGCTCTTGCGGCATCACGCAATTTGTTTTTTTCTTGTTTTATTTAATGCTTTTCATTCTTGTTTTCTTGTTTTTTTATTTCCCATATAAAAGTGTACACAGTACATTTTGCTGTTATATAATAATGAGTAGTCTTAGTATATATTCAAAAATACATTTTTATACAGTGTGATTCACGTATATAAATGTAATTTTTAAGGAATTTTTCAACAAATGACTGTTGCAATCGGTGGCTACGTTTAGCAGACTAACGTAGATGTCATATGCAGATTGTAGGTGGCGCTGCCGTCGAAAGGAATTATCCGATGGCAGGAACTTTAAAGAATATTTTTTCGGTATCACTGGTCATTTCTAAGCAATTTTTGTTCTATCAAAAGTTTTCCACAAGTTGATAGATTTTGAGATAATGGAGGTAGTATTATGAAACTTTGGGAGATTACAACTTGAGGACGGAAAACAATTTTTGTGACCCATGAAAATTAAAGACCTAGGTCAAAGATGACTTTTGTTTAAAAGCTTAAGCAGAATGCATTAAACTTAATTTATAAGTGGCGCTGATGTAGAATAATTTTTCCATTCACTAGAACCTTTAGAAATGGTATGTCCGTGTAACTTCTCATTTCAAGTAATGGTAATATTCTATGATAAAAGAGAAACACAAACAATAACTGAAGAAATACAGTACGATTATTGAATAATCTACATTGAGAAAAATATTTTATTTATCAAGATAACTATAATTATAACCATAACATAAAGACAAACAAAGCTTACAACATATGCTCAAAAATGTTACAATTTGCGGCAATACACATTTCGAAGCAGTGTCGTAATGCCTGATTACAAGAATATAACAAAGAATGGCTATTTAAAGCCGCACAACTAGTAAACATTTTATTAACTAGGTCTGTTATATATTATCTATTGGCTCAGCATACACCGTGTCTTTCAATAAACCCCACAGGAAAAAATCGTTTGGTGTTAAATGTGGCGAACGCACTGGCCACACGAGAGGTCCATTAGTCGCGATCCATCTTTCAGGATAAGTACTATTCAAGTATTCGGTAACTGAATCCGCATTATGGGCAGGTGTCCCATCATGTTGGCAAGACATTGTACACCTTCTTACTAAAGGGACCTCCTTCAACAAGCTAAGAATATCGTTTTTTCAGAAACTAAACATATCTATTTTTGCAGAATTTAATGATTAAAATTATTCTACACCATTCTGCTCAACCTTTTAAACAAAAGTGATCATTGACCCAGGTCGTTAAGTTTTTATGGATTACAAAAATTATTTTCCGTACACAAGTTGTAATCTCCCAAAGTTTCATAATACTACCTTCAATATCTCAAAATCTGTCAACTTTTCGGGCATTTTTGATAGAACAAAAATTACTTATAAATGGCTGTTGATACTGCCTGGGAATTTTACGTGAATCATCCTGTATACGTTTAAATTATTGGGTGCAAGAAGACAGCACAGGTTGTATGGATAAAGCATCTGTGTCTTCAAAAAAACGTTTCTGATTAGTTCTATTACATAGGGAGTCTTTGCTTTGCATGCTGGTAATATGTGGTCTAAATATCAGTATTCTCCTCATTCGCCGCCTGGGCTGTCTTTTACACCTATTTTGAACAGATGGTTAGGGAAAAGGCACTGATTGAAAAGTAACCTACATATCGTAGTTACCAAATATCTGTTATAGTAGCAATCCTTGAACAATGGGGACCTAGGGAGAGCTGGCTGGATATCTCTGTAATATTGACCTTTTGGTTTTGACTATAAACTTGTAAAAAATGTTTTCCTATGTGAATAAGGTCCCGAGCAGGGCAACCATATCCAAGCAACTCTTTGCCATCCACTGATCCTTTGCTAATTTGTCGACGATCTCGTTACCGATAATACCACCATGTGCTTTCACCCACCCAAAAGCAGCCCTTTTGTTGTTTTCTTTAGAATTTGTATAGGAAAAGTTTAAGGTTGCAGTGCTATTGGGGCGGCGAGGCCGCTGACGAGCCCTGAGAGAGGAAAGAAAAATAGGGAAAGTTTATGCATATTAAACATTGAGAAATTATGAAAAATTAGAACCGTATTTATTCAGTTAGAGATGCTGAATACCATGATGCATAGTGCATATTCCTATGCACACTTGTGTAATTTTTAAACGGTCGCAATTTTTTTGTTGATCATAATTGAATTCTAGTCTTACTGTTCATGTTTTTTTATATATATTTTGAAGTTTTAATTTTATTCCAGGTTCTGGTGTTGTGACTAGTTTGTGTGTTGGTAGTCTTTTAGATGACAATATTTGGCATGATGTAGTTATATCAAGAAATCGAAGGGACATACTTTTTTCCGTTGACCGAGTTGTTGTGCGAGATAAAATTAGAGGAGAATTCAATACTCTCAACTTGAATCAAGCTGTATGCATTGATGATTTATGTTTTTGACATGTATTTTTAATGATATGTAATTATTTTTAGCTCTATCTCGGTGGTGTCCCAAATATACAAGAAGGTTTAGGAGTTACTCAAAACTATTCAGGATGTATTCAGAACATGTTTTTAAACTCTACAAACTTGCTGCGAGAAGTTAGAGAAGTTACAGATTATTACAGAGATACATTCAAGTATGAGCCTGTTAATACATTTTATAATTGTCCGGTAAGTATTGTAAATCTTATTATGATTGGTTTAATTTATAGAAATACTAGCTGTTGTCCGTGACTTTGTCCGCATGGAATTCAGTTGTAATAATAATAATAATAGCCATATTTTTCAGGCTGTATAGGCCTAGCATAGTCATAAATACCTTAAAAACTAACATAGATATACAAATGAAAAGAAGAATTTCAAAATATCAAGTCAGCAATTAGAGGTGGAAAAAAAAGTAGATAAAATTTAGATATTTTTTTGATAATATTTCTTTACCTACGACGTTCTTTGAGTGAAGATTTGAACCTGTGATGAGCACTGATAAGTACAATTTGGAGAACCCAATTGATCACAATATAGTTTTTAGACCTGACTATTATTTCACTTTGTTAGCGAAATGGTCATAAGGTCTAAAAACTGTATTGTGATGTATTGGGTTCTCCAAATTGTACTTAACGACGTTTTTTTACTATTTTAGAGGGTGGTGTCAATACAATTAGACTATGGGATGAGCTCACACACGAACATACTACGTAAAATTGGCTTTGGCCAAGGGATTTGAGCTTTTTGCAGAACTGGGCCATGCAGTCACATAGCAAATGTTCTGTTGTTTCTGCTGCTTCAGTGCACTATCTGCAGTTTTCACTGTCCACCTTACCCATCTTTATAAGGTGATACCTTATTGGGGAGTGTCCTGTAATTATTCTCAAGTTGGTTCTGTTCAATTCAAACAGTGTGTTTTGCCTGCCTTAAGCCTGGCGTTTTCCTCCAGTATGACAGCGTTTGGTTTCTCTCTCAAGTATCAAATTCATTTATTACACCCCTTAAGTGTGGTGATAATAACCCTTATATTTTAAATAGGGAACATGGGTTGAGTGTTACATAATTTGAAAGCTGTTTCTTTTCTGAATTCAGCACACTAATTTTTTTGGAAGTTTTATCAACTCGTTTAAAAATTATTCAACAAGACACCATGGGATACCCAATTTCAGGATAGATGCCTCTCTGTTTAAACATAAGGTACTTTAAAAATCTTCGTTGCGCCTTGTCAAGGCTTTAGACATGCATGTAATAGTTAGGCGACCACACAATTGATGCATACTCGAGTCTACTTTTGACCAGAGGTTCGAAAAGCACCTCTAGCGCTTGTGTATCAACAAAATCTCTGGCAGATCGTATTACAAATCCTAAAATTCGGAGTGATGTTGCTATCGAATTCTCAGTATGCAATTTAAAACTAAGTTTGCTATCGAATAGTATACTGAGGTCTCTGAAGACAGGTTGTCTTGTCAAACAAGTATCTTGTAGAGAATAATCAAACTCAATAATAGAATGCCGACGGCTGTGAGAGACAATACAGCACTTATGTACATTATGGTTTAAACAATTATATGAACACCAATCAAATATATAACCCAGATTCCTTTGCACACAAATACAGTCGTCTCTAGAATCAATGGATGAGTAAATCTTCAAGTCATCAGCGTAGAGAAGACATGGGACATCAAGCAACTGCACAATGTCATAAATAAAAATGTTGAAACAGACGGACCCAAGAACCGAACCCTGAGGCACGCCAGAACTGATAAAAAAGCTATTTGATTTAAAGCCACGGCACTCTACAAAAGCCACCCCAACAAAAAAATAATAAGCAAACAGCTCCATAAGATGGTCAGAAATGTAGAAGAATGCCATGAGGTATACTGTCAAAAGCCTAGCTAAAATCAAGATATATTACATCAGCCTATTTAGCCGCATCCAAAGCACCCGATAAGTATTGTGTAGTACACTGGTGACTGGTGACCTACCATTCATACACCCATGTTGATTCTCAGAGATGTGTTTAATGAGGAAGTAAGGCTAGTTCAAACATTTTTGAAAAATTAGACCCCGATCATGATCTATCTGTAATTTTGTACATTAGCTCTGTGTCCCTTCTTGAACACAGATACAGAATGTTATAACTTCCAAGAGCCAGGAAAACAAGAATGCCAAGTAACGAGATTAAAAATGAAGGTTTTTATTTATTTTTTATTTCAACAACACACCACGAGGGATCACAGCCTAAATACTATCGTACCGTGGGTGTCGACAAGGAGGAAAGAGGCAACTTGTTAATTCTGGACTTGAAGGTTTGGAGGTTCGGAGGAGAAGGAAAAACATGTGACGGCAAGGAGTTCCACAACCTGGAAGTTCTCGGGACAAAAGAGCGGGCATAACAAGATGTTCTATGTCTGCTGACCTGGACAGTAAAAGGGTGCATTCGCTCTGTTCCCCTGGTAGATCTGTTAGGGGCAGCAGGTGGAGGAACTATGGAAGAAAGCTCCTCTGAGCAGTGCCCATGCAGATATCTATAAGAGAGAGAGAGAGAGAGAGAGAGAGAGAGAGGGGTCACCAACGGCACGTTGGTGGGCAAGGGATGGCAGCCTTTGGGTGAGGGTATGGTGACCGATGAGACGTATAGCTCTCTTCTGAATCGAGTCCAGGATAGCGAGTGTAGAAGCGGCAGCGGCACCCCAGATGTGGGAGTAGTATTTGAGGTTCGGCCTTATTTGTGAAGTATATAAGGTATAGAGATTAGCTGGTGAAAAGTATTTGTGAGCCCGGAAGAGGAAACATAATTTCTTAGCAGCAGCTTCTGCAATTGCTGTGACATGTTGGTGCCAGTTGAGATTTCGATCCACAGAAATGCCAACAAGTGAACAGAACTTGTTACTTTGAATAACTTGGTTGTTCATTGTGATGGGTCTAGGGGCTGGTATTTCTCTTATGATATAGAAAGCAAGATTGAGATTTGGTGGAGTTGAATTGTACAAGATTTCTACTTCCCCAGTCTAATATTTTTTGGAGATCCACAGAGACAGAACCCTCCATGAGTCTGCGATCCTCATCTAATTGGGCTAAAGAGACAGGCTTAGAATATTGTATATTTGAGTGGAGGGTCCTGTCGCCCGCGTAACTGTGAACTGGGTTGGATGTGCTAGAGAGGAGGTCATTGATGTGGAGAAGAAACAAATTAGGGGCTGAACCTGAACCTTGAGGGACTCCTGCATTAATTGGATACAGTTTAGAGGAATGGCCATCCACGACAACAGAAATGCTGTGGTTGGAGCGGAAATTTGCTGTCCAGGTACATAATTTTGGTGGTAGGCCCTTGGCCGGAAGTTTATTAAGCATCACTGCATGCCAGACCTGGTCGAATGCTTTGGATATGTCTAGAGCGACAATCTGGGATTCACCGTGTAGTTCCATAGACTTGTTCCAAGAATGGGTGACAAAGGAAAGGAGGTCGGCAGTTGATCTGCGCTGACGGAATCCATACCGCCTGTCGTGTATTAGACTGTGTTTTTCAATAAATTTTAGTAATTCGGTGTTTATATACTTTTCCATCACTTTAGAGACGACTGAAAGGAGAGAAATAGGCCTGTAGTTGCTAGGAAGCGCTTTGGATCCTTTCTTGGGGACGGGTTGTACTCTAGCAGTTTTCCAGTTACTAGGGAATATGCCTCTATTGTAAGATGTCTGAAACAGACGAGTCAGGACAGGAACAAGTTCTGGTGCGTATTTTTTGAGAACAATTTCTGGGATCTCGTCAAGGCCAGAGGCTTTCCTGGTATTAAGAGAAAAGAGTATCTTTCGTACCTTTTTAGTTTTGAAAATGATATCCGTCATTTTATGCGCGACATTAGGGACTGTTGGTGGTTAAACATTTGGAGGTGGGTTGAGAGTAGAATTGCCGGCGAACAACGAGCCAAAAAGTTCAGCCTTGCCCAGGGCGGTAGGTTAGTGGTGTTACAAGCGAAGGGGAACAATCTTTCAATATAAAAGCTGGAATGTTATCTGGACCAGCAGTCATATTTGCCTTGATTTTTCGAATGGCTGGTGAAACAGATTTACACAGTATTTTAAAATAATTAGTGGTACATCACATAGTAAAAGCATCAGTGATTATGAATGTTTATACTTTCTCTTTTAACCTTTAATTACTTGTAAACTTAGAATATATAATAAAATGACAGCTTAAGGACAAAAAACACGTTATTGAAAAGGGCAATTGTAGGTTCCTATTTGAAAATGATTATTAGTGACTTTATAAGTTTGACCATTACACAAAAAATATATGGGGTATCTAAAGTGTTAGCCTGATATAGACCCTGAATATATTCTTTAAAAATTAATGATACATATGCTTTTTATACAGAGTGAAGAGTATATTTCACGAAACTAAAAATTGTTTGTATTTTAGGAACCTGATGTTATTCCAGTCACATTTGTGACATCCAGATCTTACGCTAGACTTCCTGGCTATGAAGGGATGCCAACAATGAATGCATCATTTGCATTTAGAACTTATGAGGATAATGGGTTAATGTTTTTCCATGCCTTCTCATCTAATGGACATATTGCTGTAAGTTAGCTAGACTTTTTGGCACTTTAAAATAAAATTATCTATAAATATTATGTACTTCTTAAAGAAAGAAAAAACAATCTAACTACTAAAAAGAAAGATAATTTGCCTTTAAACTGTTTAACACAACTGCTGTGTGTACCATATGTGGACACGGCCCATTTTGATTCTACGCCATGTGTACCACTAAGGGACACACTTGTTTTCAGCTTCTTCGCCTTGTGTACATGCCACAGCCATGTTTATCACTGCTTTGAATGCATGTACCAATTGAACTTGCGTAGGAGTGTTTTTTTGTTTTGTAATAAATACGGCAATAAAATTGAAAATCTTAAATAAACGATTTATTTCTTTGTCTAACAGAGTTTGACATAATAAATGGCTAATTTATGTGAAAATATAAAAAAAACATAGTGATATGTTTTTTTACTAACTAATTTACACTTTTTATTGTTTGCTTTTAAGAAACATTCGAACCATATAAAAGAATTGGTTTTAACTGGTTTTTGCACAGGTGGTGGTGTTCTCATAACTCTTTCGTATAAGCTGAATGGATCTGTGATTGGCGCTGTATCAATTCCTTATTATGAAGACTTATGGATCAAAATGGATTTATACGACAATAAATTAGTGTTGGGGGTGGTATATTTTCCTCCTAATTCTTGTTTTGAGGCATATCAAAGTTTTGTCAACAAGTATGAACACTTAAAAAATACTTATAGTGGATCTAAGTTTTTGATTTTTGGTGCTTTTCATCTGCCACATATTAGTTGGTTTTGTGAAGATGATTTTATGGTGCCTCATTGTGGACAGAATATATGTGCTGAGATTGTAACTGACTCAATGTACTTCCTGGAAATGGAACAAATTAATGCTGTGCAGAATACTAATGATAAAATCCTAGATCTAGTCTTTTCTGACTTCCAGGAAGTCACAGTTGAAGATAGTACAAATCCTCTATCTCCATCATCCTCCCTTGGAAGTGACAGTTTTACATATTTTCCCTCACTCAGGAGTGAAACTCAAGTTGAAACATTTGATTTTGACATAGCTGACTATACTTGTGTGAATCAGTGTTTCTCTTGGATTATGACTGATATTTTATTGATTACTAAAGTGATCTTGATCTGTTAACACATCAGTTTTATAATGTGTTGTACAAGGCTATTAGCCAAAATGTTCCATCTAAAACAGTGAAAAGTTCTAAATATCCTCGGTGGTTTGATTCGGAGCTTCGTAAACTCATCACTGAAAAAAATAAAAGTTACCGTAAATTTAAAAGAACTGGTCTTAAATCTGATTATATGAAATATTCTAATCTTAGACGTGACACTAAGTATCGCATTGACCACATTTATTTACAGTTTGTGACTAGTACAGAGCAGATCATTCAGTCGGATGTCAGACAGTTCTGGTCTTTCGTTAATTCCTTGAGGAAGGACTCGGGGATTCCGAATAGAATGAGTTTTAATAATGAGTCTGATATAGCAGACGCATTTGCTGCACATTTTCAATCCTGTTATTCTGACCATGGTTCCATTGATGTTGACTTTTGTGATGTATCTAATATACAGTCTGCACATAACCATTCTATGCATATTTTTAGAATTGAGGAAATCGATGATAAAATTGACTCACTAGATGGCAAAAAAAACGAGCTGGTTTGGATGGTATTCCTTCTTCATTTTTGAAAAATTGTCGACACTCTTTGAGCGGTCCTTTGTGTAGTATCTTTCAAAGGTTTTTCAATGCCGGTTTTTGCCCCTCACTCTGGAAGTTGTCTACTCTGATCCCCATTCACAAATCAGGTGATAAGACACAAGTTGTCAATTATAGAGGTGTTTCAATTGAACCTGTAATACCGAAACTATTTGAATCTATCATTGAGGATGAGATTTCCAATACCTTGAAACACAGTATTGTTAGTGAGCAGCATGGTTTCTGTAGTGGAAGGTCAATGGTCACTAATCTCGCCATTTTTCAATCTTACGTGATGGATGCATTGGAAGTTGGTAAACAAGTTAATGCTATAAACACTGATGCATCAACGGCTTTTGACAGTGTGTGTCATACCCTTCTTCTGCAAAAATTGTTTGCAATGGGCATCTGTGGTTGTTATCTTTCATGGATTCGATCTTACCTGTCTGACAGAAAGCAATTTGTTAGCATTGGTGGTGCTCTATCAGATGAGGTCCTCGTCTTGTCTGGGGTACCACAGGGATCACATATAGGTCCTGTTCTCTTCAATCTTTTTATTAATGATGTTGTGAGTTGTTTTGAGTCATCGAAATGTTTATTGTATGCAGATGACTTGAAGTTTTTTTCTGAAGTTGTTCATGGTGTCTACACTTTGCAACATGATCTCGACAACTTGACTCGCTGGTGCAGTTCAAACTTGTTGTCGCTTAATGTTGGTAAATGTAAGGTTGTGAGCTATTTTAGGAGTCAGAAACGGATTGTTCATAGCTATACGATTTATAACACAGTGTTGGACGTTGTCACTTCAGTTGCAAATCTTGATGTAATTTTCAAAAATGATTTGTCATTTAATCTGCATATTGATGCTGTGCTTGTGAAATGTTGCAGACTTTTAGGGTTTGTTAAAAGACACACTAAACATATGACTGACACAAGGGCAATCACTAGTTTGTATACATCCTTGGTTCGAAGTAATATTGAGTATTGTTGTGTTGTATGGTTTCCATCCTAGGCTTGCCACATTAATCGTATTGAAAGGGTACAAAACAAATTTGTTAAGTACCTTCTTTATAAGCATCACTTTCCTTGCCAAGATATTGGGTATGATGTCAGATTGCTTTGTGGTATGGTCGTCTCAAAGCGTGACATGAGTATCTTTCATTGATGTTTATATATAAGTTAATTAATGGTCTCATTGACTGTAATGATCTGCTCGAGTTGGTCCTTTTCCATGTTCCACCACGCTCAACTCGCCAACAGCAACTTTTTTTTGAGCAAACACACAGGACCAACTATGGATGTAACAGTTTCATGGACAGATTGTTGCATAATTATAATGCTAATTTTTCTAATTGTTATGTCTTTTATATTGCTATGTCTAGGATGAAAACTGTCTTAAAAGAGTGATTTTGTTACTTTGACTTTTATTTTTGTTTGTTTTATTTTGAAGTACCATTTGGAATTGTTTAATTCTGTAGGTGTAAATTTAAATAAAAAAATAAATAAATTTTCGTCACATTCTGGGCACACAAAAGTGACTGTGTGTTTTTTACGGCATAATTTCGGCCATGATCTTGAAATTTTTTTTTGGTTGCAATATTTACAGCTGCCTCTTGAGTCGTCCCTCATTTGTTAGGCATGAAATCAGCTCTTTGGAACTTCCTCTGAAATGAGTGGCCTTCCATGTTCAAGTAGTAGCATGGACAGGTTTACTTTGAAAGTTATTGACAAATTCTTTTCATTTATTTTGTTGAACATATTCAGAACATATACTACTGAGGTGCCTGTAATTAATTCAAACGCTAATTTTCTGTACCATTTAACAGACCTTCCTAGAGAGTTTGAATATGCTGCCATTTGGTCTGATATCCACAAATGCCTTAGCATTATTATAATCTACAATTGCAGAAGACTTTTGTCTAGGACCTTCTCTGTGATATATTGCTTTCATTTCATCTGTATGTTTGTTGATAAAAACAGTATGTCCCTTTTGTCGTGCCATTTCACAACAAAAACATTGTTTTTCTTTTGTTTAGCAACAAAATTTCCTTTCTTAAGTTTCACATTGACTACAGACTTTGGAAGGTTCCTTCTATTTTACGAATTGTTCCAACTAGATCAGTTGAGCTATTTTGGAGTTTTTCTGCAAGGTTGACTGAGGTGTACCAATTGTCAGCGAAAAGGGTTCTGCCATTATCAAACAACGGTTCTAACATACCTATCATGATAGCTTGAGCACCAGACTGCCCGTCGACTTACTCTCTTCCGCAGAAGACTTTCACGCTGTAAGTGAATCCTCCATTCAGACATACCTTTAGAAGTTTGATTCCAAATATATGACGCTTTTCTTTTATGTACTGTCGGAAGGATAATTTGCCATCGGGACCATCGGTTCATCAATGCAGATACATTCTTCTGGAATAATGCACCGGCCTAAATTATCATCCAGCATATTGATAATGCTTTGAATTTGATGCATGCGATCATTTTCAGGGCAATGTTCGGTATTTGCGAAAAGGGTTCTGCCACTATCAAACAATGGTTCTAACATATCCATCACGATAGGTTGAGCGCCAGACTGCCCGTCGACTTACTCTTTTCCGCAGAAGACTTTCACACTGTAAGTGAATCCTCAATTCAGACATACCTTCAAAAGATTTCAAATATATGACGCTTTTCTTTTATGTACTGTCGGAAGGATAATTTGCCATCGGTACCATCGATTCATCAATGCAGATAGATTCTTCCGGAATAATGCACCAGCCTAAATTATCATCCAGCATATTGATAATGCATTGAATTTAATGCAGGTGATCATTTTCAGGGCAATCTTCGGTATTTGCCAAGTGAAACAGCTCAAATTGATTGTGAGACATGTATTTTCAAATGTTGTTTTTATATCAATGGGATTCGGCACCAGTAATCTTTCAGTGATGACTTATTGTCCAATCCCATCCAAATTAGAAATGTAATAAATGTACGAATTTCATTATAATCAGTATCCACCCATGCATGTAAACTTGATTGCTTATTGTGTGTTTCATTGGAAATTGCCAGAATCATTTCTTGTTCTGAATACCTGCCTATTTCAAGAACTATTTGATTGACAATTTCTTCGGAAACAAGTAGTTCAAAAAATTCTAGTTCGCTCTTATTTCTTATGTCGTTCTGTAAAACTGGAGAAATGCTTGCATTAATTGGAAGAAGAAAGGTAGCAAAATTCCCGATAAGTGGCCCCCACTCTGGGGGCTCATAATTGCTGCTGCTGTCTAATACACAGTGGTATCTCTAGTTGACTGAGCTCATGTTGACGATTGGATTGCAGTGCTTACATTGCCAGTACCTGAAAAAGTGTGGTGTTAACAAGAGATCGGTAGTAAATTACCACACATCATATATACATACCTTCTTTACATGAAAGTTTCCTTTTTTTTTCCTTCACTTTCGTTCAAATATCTATCAGTATTGAAATCCGTAAAATCTGAAAATTCATCGCTCATATTTGGGTATTTCTCTCTCTCCCTCTATATATATATATATATATATATATATATATATATATATATATATATATATATATATATATATATATATATATATATATATACAGGACTTTCATTAATTCCTGAACACCACGTGACTGCTTAAGTTAGGCAACCCGGCATACACGGTTGTACAACCTGAATTAATGAAATCCCTAAGATGCCAGTGTTGTCTCATATTTCCTTTGTGGTTTTATAGAAAATATAAAAATTATAATAAGGTGAAACAGTAAATGTCTTAAATGTATTTATTATTTAGTATTTTTAACAGCAAGCCTTTTCTTGTATGGTTTACTGTTATTGATTGTTAAAAAAATAAATTAAAAACATTATAAAATATTACTTTTATTTTGTATAGATATCAAAATAAAACCAACAAAAACATTTTCCAATTCATTTGGAAACTTTATAGGGATGCATATGCAAGACCTTGGTTAGTGCTTTGTGACAAGCGTCAATCGACAGACCTATAAGAAAAATTACCATAATTAGAAAAACATTTATAGCATAAAATAACTTCATAACACCCGTAATTGATGGAATACTTTTGTCAAACGTAGTTAAGTACATAAGCTAAAACGAATTAGATTATAAAATTTTACATAAATTTTTATTAAACTTGAATCTTGTACGTAAACAAATTGAGGTCCGATTGTTTAAACTTCTAATTTACGGTTTTAGGAATGGGTATTGTGTAACATGTAACAAATATGTACCTGTTTGGGCAGATAACCGACGAACAGATTTGGTAGGGCTTCGTTCCATGCGATGTTGAATATTGTCAACAACATAACCTTAACATACCTACACTTTTAACTTACGTAAAACCGCAATGAAAACGCAATGAAAATGCTGAGTTTTGATAAAAACTGTTTATTTTTATTGGCCAACGGATAGAAAATTATTTGAAGAAGGTAAACACTGGTCGAACTTGGAAAATGCACAATATACATACAAAATAACCGGTCAAAAGGTAAATGAGCACCAATGGACTGAACTGCCAATTGTCAATAGATTTAGTAACTTTAGGGTCCCTAGTCTAGTGGTGTTTTTGGTTACTTTTTGACTGCCAACTCATAAAATCATATTCCACTAAGAGAGAGACAGAATCCGGTCACATGGGGTTCGGGAACTAATGAAAGCCCTATATATATATATATATATATATATATATATATATATATATATATATATATATATATATATATATATATATATATATATATATATATATCCACTTCTTCTGCTGCAGTCTTTACCGCTTGTTACAATTCAAAATTACACTGGAGTCTTTTATTATGCGTCGTTTCTACTTGAAACTGAATTAGATACCTACAAGAATATGTGTGTTGTTCAAAAGGACAACCGCAAAATAGACAACATGCAGTAATAAACGTAGGGAGCCCGCGTATCACAGAAACTCTCTCTATTGACGTGTTAAATGAGAAACAAGTCACCTGCTGTTTGACCTCGAACATGTCCATCTACGGTACGCATTGGGCTGAACATGACCAAACATGGAACAGTTCTTAAGCACCACATGTAGCATATTTGGACAGGGCACTTTCTGCAAATAAAAAACAATGGGAATTTGTATACTACTTACTAATTTTAATTACCTACCAAGTGTCTTCATATTTATAAAAAAAAGTGGCATGGTCCACAGAACTTGGTACAAAATTTTCCTTACTGAGCCTGGCAGTTAATGTGTTAACTTTTCAATGATATTCAACTGTTGTTTTATCTAAGTTTATATTCAGTTGATTTAGTTGCTTTTGTGTAAGAATATGAGCCAGATTTTTAAGTAATAAATAAATACATAAAAGTTTCAGTTTAATATATTCCTTTTTTTAGTGAATTTTCTTTAAAAAAATTCACTAATGAGGAGATCCCGACTTTTGAATTTTGAAAAAATTTCTTCAAATGAGCGCTAATTAGGCCCCCCAGAAAACATATCCGGGGTCAGTTTAAATTTTTATATGTTTATATATATATATATATATATATATATATATATATATATATATATATATATATATATATATATATATATATATATATATATATATATATATATATATATATATATATATATATATATATATATATATATATATATATATATATATATATATATATATATATGTATCACACCGATGAGTCAAAAAATAATGGGCCGATTTTGATCAAATTTGGTGAAAAAAATCCTTTTGCAAATGGCTTGGATGAGTTCGTTAGTCAGGAAAATCTGCCTAGCTTTTCCCGGAAAATTTTGTGTTTTCTTTCGAAAAAAAATTATATCTCCGGAATTAACAAAGTAAGGGCAACCAAATTTGGTATGCAGATTTACATCCTTATAGGTAAGTTACCTACTCAAATTTAGCTATATAGGTCAAAAGACAAAAAAGTTATAGGCATTTAAAAATAAATAAATTGGGGTTTTCCTCAAAACGTCAAAGTGGCGATTTAAAATGTCAAAATTGACAGCATTTAGGCAAATAACTTAAATCTAATACGGGCTATAGAAATAAAATGTCTCAAGAAGGATGTTTTACAAACCCTAAAGTCTTAGTTTCAACCGTCATTGTCCTTCATTTTACTAAAATGTTTCCAGAAAATTCATTTCAAATAGACCCTTTCTTTCATGCTTGGCAGTAGCCTTAGCTATAGAGTTTATCATTTAATGGTATATAATTTATGTCGAATTTTCGTAAAAAATTAATAAAGCTCAATATATCCGTTATTATATAAGATATGAAGAAAATTTGTATATATTAATTATAGGGTGTCTTGAGCTACATTTTAAAATAATATTTCTGCAATCACAGGGTGGCCCATAAGTCGTTGGTGATACAAATTTCCTTTTTTTTAATCAAACACGCCTTATGTTATTGCATTTTCCATCGAAATATAATGCATGTTTGTAAGAAAATAAATTCTGGACGCAGCAAGTGCGTTATGGTAGCGAATTTTGATCAAATGTTTCATATTTGAACAGCTCAATTTGCTATTAACCTATAAGGTTGACCATGAAACGTGTTTTTTCGGGAACATTTTAAGTTTACTTTTGGAAACTTTTGTACATTTTCACACAATAAAGTTATTTTAATGGAACATGGCACATTGTTTTTACTATATAGGTTATACTGGTAACCAAATTTGATGCCTGCTTTCTTAAAAAACACATATTTGTTATTAAAAAGATTTTAATGAAAATTCACTACCATAACGCACTTGCTGCGTCCAGAATTTTTTGTAAAAGATTATGTTTTTTGAAGTTTTATCCTGTAAAGCTTTTTATAACATGTATAGTATAAAGCTATTTTTAATGCTAAAATGTTCATCTTAAGATTTTTAAAGCAAACGAAATAACTTTGCTAATTGTGGTTATTTTGTTTCCAAACGTATTAAATTATGATTTTTCAACAGATCTTCCTAGAAGATGGTAAAGCGAAAGTAGAACTTGTATCTCCTGACAACCCAAAAATCCTATTTGACAATTATGAAGAGGTGTTCAATGATGGAAGATGGCATACTGTAGTTATAACAATATCAACAAATTCGCTTATTTTTAGCATTGATTATAGGCCAATGAGAACAATTCGTCTTTTGAAAATAGTGTCTGGAGGGACGTATTTCATAGCAGGAGGTGTTTCTATAGCTCTTGGCTACTCCAGCCAGATCACTCCAGGCTTTATAGGATGCATGCGGTCAATAGCTATAGATGGAAATACTATGCAGCCCACTGATTGGAAGCAGTCACAGTATTGCTGCCCCGACGAAGTTGTTTTTGATGCTTGTCAAATGATTGACAGATGTAATCCAAGTCCTTGCAAACATGGCGGTATTTGTAAGCAGACATCCAGAGAATTTTTCTGTGATTGTAAAGGAACAGGTTATGGAGGTGCTGTATGCCATACCTCTATTAATTCATTATCTTGTCAGGCATATAAGAACATTCAAGCAGTCAGTCCACATACTGACATTAAAATCGATGTTGATGGAAGTGGACCATTAGCTCCATTCCCAGTTACTTGTGAATTCTATGCAGATGGAAGAGTTGCTACTGTCTTACATCACAACAACCAAGACAGCACTTCGGTTGATGGTTTTCAAGAACCAGGCAGCTTCAGACAAGATATTCACTATGAAGCTGATGATGACCAAATTGATGCTTTAATAAATAGGTCTTCAACATGTAAACAACATATTCAGTATGCTTGCAAGAGTTCTAGGTTGTTTAATTCGCCCAGTGATGAGTTTGGCTTTAGACCATTTGGATGGTGGGTTTCAAGACACAATCAAAAAATGGATTACTGGGGTGGAGCTTTACCAGGGTCAAGAAAGTGTGAATGTGGTGTTTTGGGCACATGCTATGACAGGACCAAATGGTGTAACTGTGATGCAGATGCTGAAATTTGGCAGGTGGATGGTGGTAAGCTAAGTTATTGTGTTTATGAATGTTTATTATTTTATTTACAAAAATGTTTTATTATTCTAACAATTAAAACATTGTACTAGGCCACTCTAAAATCCTTAAGTGTTTTCAAGAGCCATTCTGCAATTTTTTACTATACAGCCTAACTAAATTACGTCTCCAGTATTAATACACTTTGATGGACAAAATGTTGAGTGATGGGAACATTCCGATCTTCAAGCAGACCTTCAGCTTGACTATGCATCATATTCTACAAGAATCACATTTAACATTTTCAGCCTCTCCCAAATTCTATGCTCACCATTTGCATCTCGGAAACTGTAGAAGCTACAACATAGGTTAAATGTAAAAAGTTTCAGCAAATTTTGTGCTCATTTCAGATCCTTTGAGAAATCAAGGCTACCTATGACTGTTTTTGAGATATTGGGAAAAAATAAAGATTTACCGACTTTTTTTGCGCCATAGATGCGTTAGCTTTGATCTCAGACTGTTGAGACTTTCACTTTTTAAGACATATATTGTTGTATGAACAGCGACAACCGTTTCTTTTTTGTTTTTCACTAACCTTTTTCAACTTTTATTTTTCTTATGGCAGTCATAATAGTAGTAATAGGATGGATTGGAAACACAGGTAATTAAAAAACACGAATAATAGGAACATATTAATATATATATATATATATATATATATATATATATATATATATATATATATATATATATATATATATATACAGTGTGGAACAGCCAAATGGAATAAATTCGATAACGGATAAATGAGGACGTGTTGGGAAAAACGCTTGGACACGTCGATTTGTATTTTTAATTGCGCATCTTTTTCAAGAAAAAAAAATTATATAAGGTGCGTCATGTGACAGTGGCCAATACCAACTTTCTTATTTTAAATACAAGCCCCTGTATATTATTAATTTTTTGGATTCTTCAGAAAATTCTAGACATAATTCATGTACAATGTCCTATACCTATCTTCAACTGTTTCGGAAATATTAAGTATTTTCAGATTTATTACAAAAATTAACATTAAAAATAGAAAATTATTTTATTTCACAAATTCGCTACATTGCATTCAATACTTATTTCCCATTCAGCTCTTGATAATGAGAAAGTAAACAAAAACCATTCCTGCGTTTCTTTTTACTGATATGAAATGAAACAAAAACAAAAACAGTTTTCTTTCTGTTCGTATAAAACTCGTAGCCTTAGCAACTTGTTGTCTGCCTGCATGACAGTAGTGATTAGTGTCAGTGCTATTGTCGTTTGAATTTCGTTAACTGTACGTAATAATATCAGAAAAATGGTTCATTTAACAGAAATGCACAAAATAACCATTCTACAAATGATTGGTTATGGAGATAACACACGGACACAGATGGAAGTGTCTCGCTTATTTCACGAAAAATTTCCAAATTTGCCACCTGTATCCCAAGGAACAATTATCAAAATAGAAAAGCAGTTTCGCGAGCTTGGTCATGTGAGACAGATAAAAAAAGTAGCTGCCAATGCAGTAAGTGATGATACGAAATTGGATATTACGCTTGAGTTTCAAGAAAACCCACATACTTCTGGTCGACAAGCAGCCCAACTATTCAACGTTAGCCACACAGCAATTTTTCGAACATTAAAGGAAAGTAAAATGCATCCCTATAAAATGATACCAACTCAGGAGCTCATGGAGGACGATTTCGATAGGAGAACGTATTTTTGTGAACAAATGATGGCAATGTTAGATAACAATGTGATCCAATTAGAAGATGTTTTGTTTTCTGATGAGAGCACATTTACACTTCACGGTCATGTTAATCGTCAAAATTGCCGCTATTGGTCTAATGAGAATCCTCATTGGATGAGAGAGGAACATACGCAATATCCTGAAAAAGTTAATGTTTGGGCAGGAATTGTTGGAAATCATATCGTAGGTCCCTTTTTCATTGATGGCAACTTGAATGGGGATAAATATTTAGAACTGCTCCAAAATAATGTCGTGCCAACTTTGACAAACTTATATCCAGATCCAGCAAACCCACAAGTTCCTGCCAATAAAATATGGTTTCAGCAAGATGGAGCACCGCCCCATTACCAAATCAATGTCCGGCAGTACCTGAACCAAATTTTTCCAAATCGGTGGATAGGGAGGCGCGGATCGATAGAATGGCCAGCACGATCTCCTGATCTGTCGCTATTAGACTACTTTTTGTGGGGATATGTCAAAAGTATTGTATACAAAACTAAGCCCCTCAACTTAGATGACTTAAAAAGACGAATCACGCTTGCGATTAGATCAGTCACGCCTGAGATGTTGAGTAATGTTAGAAGACATTTCTATACCAGATTAGCATGTTGCCAAGATGTTCGTGGCGAGCATTTTGAACATTTACTACATTGACATTAATTTTTTTTTGTTTTTTTAAATTATTAAGAAATAATCAGTATTTCTTATTAGAATTTGTGAAATAAAATAATTTTCTATTTTTAATGTTAATTTTTGTAATAAATCTGAAAATACTTAATATTTCCGAAACAGTTGAAGATAGGTATAGGACATTGTACATGAATTATGTCTAGAATTTTCTGAAGAATCCAAAAAATTAATAATATACAGGGGCTTGTATTTAAAATAAGAAAGTTGGTATTGGCCACTGTCACATGACGCACCCTATATAATTTTTTTTTCTTGAAAAAGATGCGCAGTTAAAAATACAAATCGACGTGTCCAAGCGTTTTTCCCAACACGTCCTCATTTATCCGTTATCGAATTTATTCCATTTGGCTGTTCCACACTGTATATATATATATATATATATATATATATATATATATATATATATATATATATATATATATATATATATATATATATACATACATATTAAACATACATACATACATATATACAATGTTGGAATACCAGCAAAATGTATGGAAGCCATGCTTAAAATGGAAAGAATCGAAATAGGCTGGGTCCAGTGCCGAATAAGAGAAAAGACGCAAGTAATAAAGTGTTTCAGATGCCTTAGGTTTGGACACAAGGCAGCTGAATGTAGGGGTCCAGAAATAAAGAAAATATATGCTGGAAGTGTAGTAAAGAGGGACACAAAGCTAGGGAGTGTAAAGAGGTAGATCCTTTCTGCGCATTATGTGCCGAAGTAGGCGGTGTCGACGCGAAGCACAGGCTGGGTAGCGTTAAGTGTGCAGCATACAAGGAGGAGGTGAGGAGGAAAAGCAGACGATTATACGTTTCCTTCAAATAAACTTGGGCAGGGGAAGGGAAGCACAAGACCTTATGATGCAGGTGGCTGAGTAAAAGGGGGCAGACGTCCTACTCATAAGTGAACAGTATCGAAAGCCGGAAACTGGAATGTGGCTTCAGGATGTCACAGCGAAGGCAGCTATTATGGTAAAAAATAGAAACATGAGGATCGCAAAAGTGTGTGAACAGGAAACCAATTATACGTGGATTGAACTGGAGGGCTTGCGAGTGTATAGTTGCTATTTCTCACCTAATGCATCAGAAGAAGAGTTTAGGAGGGAAATTGGAAGCTTAGAAGACAGTATTAGAACAGCAGGGACTGACATTTTGGTTGCGGGAGACTTTAACTGTAAATCACCAGAGTGGGGTTCAAGAAGGCTAGCCTGGAGAGGAATAATCTTATCCGAGCCAGAACCAGCCTGATGATCTTAAATGAGGGTAACACCTATACCTTTAGAAGGGGAGAGACAGGCTCAGTTATAGACATTTCTTTGGCCACCGAGAGCATTGCAAATAGAATAACGGCGTGGAAAGTACTGGAAGATGTTACTTTAAGTGATCATCAATATATCGAGTTTGCCTTAAGCAAGATACGAAGCAGGGACTCAGACGAAATGGAAAATAGGATTTCGCAACAGGAAAAAGTCGAGAAAATGGATGGATACTTAGCCGACTGAATAATGACAGATTAGAAGCATACTTTGAAGATACAAAACTAAAGCATGTACCATGGGCGAGAGGTGAAACGGGACAAGCGGATATACCAAGGCTAGTCAAGTATCTAGTGGGGATTGTTATGGACGCTTGTAATGCAGCCATGCCCAAGCGGAAAAAGGGATGTAGAAGGAGAAAATCAGTCTACTTGTGGACAACTGAAATTGCCAACCTTCGAAGAGAATGTTTGGCAGCTAGAAGAAGGGCTACAAGAAATAGCGAGGACATTACAGCTGCAACAGAGTATAAGCAGGCCAGAAAGTTGTTAAGCAGTGAAGCCATGGAAAACCATCAAACGACGCAGCCCTGAAGAAATGCGAAAGCGGTACCAGGGTTGTGTCAAGGGTTAGAAAGGCTACATAAGGTAGTCCATCAAATAAAAAATTTAAAAAAAAACATACATTCATACATACAGATACATAATGTTTAACAGCTGTGTCTTTCTTAGGAAATGTTTATCTTGTTCCTTTCTGCCGTGCCTCCGGTGCAACTTCGAATGAGATAAAGTTTAAAAGATAAAATTTATGACCTTAACATAAACATTACCAGATATGGATCCTGCTCAGCGTTCCTATTGTAGTGGCACGTCAGAGTTAAATAAAAAATTCATCACAACAGAATAGGCAATTTGTGACCTCCTGCTTCTACATACATACTACTACACTACAGGTTCTAATGAATTTCATAGATTTATTTTCCTCATGATTTCTGCAACATAGTAATTATAATAGACAGACCTGTACTTAGATGGTCGTTTGTCTTTATTAGGGATATTTATTCTATTTGTGCAAGTGGAAACAAAAAAAATATGAAATTTCGATATATTCCTGATTTGAAAATTTGCTCAATATCTTAGCGCTGATAATCCGTTAACAAGTTTCAGAGCACAGAAACTATTGAGAATTTTGAACAAAGAGTTTTGGATCCATAAATGCTAATTCTCTTTGGAGAGTCATCATTTCTGTTAAATGTAGATACGAAAAATGTGTTCAAGAAAGTGGGCATCATATTGAACAGTTTTGTTAGCTAGATACCTACCTAACTTCATGCTTGAATTTTCACGCTGTGTTCAAATTATTATTCATTCATATGTTTATTGCATTAGGTTCATTTGTTCAAAGTATCAACTTCCATGGATTACTTAACTTTATGGATTTTATTTAATTAATAAAAATGATACTTTGTTAAAATGAATATTTCACCGACGTGTGATACATCATTGAAAAGCCTTCTTACTGCAATTGCACTTGCTAAAATTTAACATAGATATGAAGCCGCAAGTTACATAGTAGAAAATTGTAATAAAACCTTACCTGGATCAAAATTATATTTGACGCTAAAATAGCGTTAAACGTTACTTTCACATAATGGGATACATACTGCAGCTAAATATTGTTATAACAGTCTGCTGCCTCTTTGACTTCATTGTTTTAACTGTGCCTAAGCCATCTAGCAGTCCAATCAACACCAGTCATGAAAATCTAGAACCATTATTTTTTTCCCCTCCAGTTCATGATAAAGGATATTATAAACTGGTGCAGGTATATGCCTGGAAATGTTTCCTTATTTTAAAAGTGAATGAATTGTCACTTTGATTCATTTGATGTATCCTGGGAATATTTGGCATTACAGTCAAGCTGTGTCATCTATATGTAAAATCTGTAACCTCTTTAGAATTTAATGCCAAACCCTTATTGTACTGAATATAATAAAATCACGTCATGTTAGTTTCAATTGCTAACTGCTAACTAGTTGAAAAAATAAAAACTGCAGTGATTCCTGGAATCGCCGAGTTTGGCTTATAAAATTTTATTTTTCAGGCGATCTGCTGGATAAAGAAAATCTTCCCGTAAAACAGTTAAGATTTGGCGATACAGGCAATGCACTAGATGGAAAGGAAGGAAGATATACCTTGGGACCATTAATTTGTGAAGGTGATGATCTTTTCAATAACGTTATAACATTCAGAGTTTCCGATGCCACTATCAACTTACCAACATTTGACATGGGCCACAGTGGTGACATCTATTTTGAATTCAGAACTGCTGTAGAGAACGCTGTTTTATTTCATTCCAAAGGACCGACAGATTATATCAAACTGACTATTGTTGGTGGTAATCAGCTACAGTTTCAATACCAAGCTGGCTCTGGCCCATTGGCTGTTGTGAGGGAAGTTTCCTATAAGCTTTCTGATGACCACTGGCATTCAGTGTCTGTGGAAAGGAACCGAAAAGAAGCTATGCTGGTTATTGATGGTGCCTTAAAAGCAGAAATAAGAGAACCTCCAGGTCCAGTAAGAGCGTTACATCTCACAAGTGACTTAGTTATTGGTGCGAGCCTTGATTATACAGATGGATTTACAGGTTGTATGAGGGCATTGTTGATAAATGGACAGCATATTGATTTAAGAGGCTATGCTCATCGAGGGATATATGGGATCTCAGAAGGCTGTGTCGGAAAATGTCAGAGTAATCCTTGTCTCAACAATGGAACATGTTATGAAAGATATGATAGTTACTGGTGTGATTGCCGTTGGACAGCTTTCAAAGGACCAATTTGTGCTGATGAAATTGGTGTTAACCTTAAAGGCAACTCAATGATAAAATACAGTTTCCAAGGCTCATTTAGGTCTACCATAGCTGAACATATCCGTGTAGGTTTTACTACCACAACCCTACAGGGATTCTTACTTGGATTCTCTTCAGATATTTCAAAAGAATACATGACAATTATGGTGTCCAATTCTGGCAGCTTACGTATTGTTTTTGATTTTGGTTTTGAAAGGCAGGAAGTCATATATCCAGACAAGCATTTTGGTTTAGGTCAATACCATGATGTTCTTATTTCACGTAAGAATAATGGAGCTACATTGGTAATGAAAGTTGACAATTATGAACCAGTCGAATACCACTTTAACATAAAAGAATCAGCTGATGCTCAGTTTAATAACATCCAGTACATGTATATTGGTAAAAACGAATCTATGAGTGGGGGCTTTTTTGGATGTGTGTCTCGTGTCGAATTCGATGACATCTATCCATTGAAATTGCTCTTCCAGCAGAAGGGACCTGAAAATGTAGTGGTTGTGGGAGGTAAGTGTTATAGTTTAATAGTAATGTCCATCGCTAAGGGCACTTCTTTGTTTTAGCATCTCTCCAGGAGGATTATTGTGGTGTGGAGCCCATAACTCACCCACCTGATATTGTTGAGACAAGGCCACCGCCGCTAATAGATCAAGATAAACTTAGACGATACAATCAGTCAGACTCTGCTGTTCTGGGAAGTAAGTATATGTACATACTATAAAGCACCCATTCACCATAACATATGACCATTATATTTATTTTATTTTCTTTAAAAAAAAATCACTAATGAGGAGATCTCGACTTGAATTTCGAAAAAGTTTCTTCAAATCAGCGCGAAGTAGGCCCCCTAGAACCCATATCCAGGGTCAGCCTCAATTTGTATGTATATACCACACCGATAACTCAAAAAATAAAATAATGGGCTGATTTTAATCAAATTTTATACGTACCTTTCTTTTGCAAGTGGCTTGGATAAGCTCCTTAGCCAGGAAAATCGGTCCAGGTTTTCCCGGAAAATTTCTTTCGTAAAAAATTTATATCCCAGGGAAATAACAAAGTAAGGGCAACCAAATTTAGTAAGCATGTTTGTATTATAACGAGTGAACCATCTACCAAAATTTAGGTCTGTAAATTTAAAAACAAAAAAGTTACGGTTTTTAAAGAAAAAAAAAGGGCTTTTCCTCAAAACGTCAAAGCCGCGATTTGAAACGTCAAAATTGGTAACATTTAGGCGAAGAACCTGAAACCAATACGGGTTATGTAAAGAAAGGGTTGCAAGAAGAGTGTTCTGCAAACGCTCAAGTTTCAGCTTCAACCGTCATTGCCTTCATTTTACTGAAATATTTCCAGAAAATTCATTTCAAATAGACCCTTTTTCTTATGCTTCGGCAGTAGTTTTAGTTAAGTTTATGGTTTAATGCTCTAAAATTTTCGTAGAAAAACTTCCTTAATGAGACCACGCCTTTTGAATTTTCAAAAGATTTCTTCAAATGAGTGCAAACTATGCCCCCTAGAATCCATATCCGGGTTTAGTTTCAATTTTTATCTGTTTACATATATACAGGGTGACGCATTTCTACGGTAAAGCTAAATATAATTGTTATTATACAAGATACAAGAAAAAATTGTATACGTTTTATAGTGTGTCTTTAGCTGCATCTTATAAAATTATTTTGACAATCGCAGGTGGCCCATAAGTCGTTGGTGGTACATTTTTTTTTCGAACATCCCTTATATCATTGCATTTTTGCAGTTTTTATCGAGATATGATGCATGTTTGTAATAAAAAAATCTAGACACGTTTTCATAGCAAATACATTCGTTATATATTATACATTCAACAAGGAGATATTATCAGCAAGTAAATATATATTAATATAGCATAAATAATTTGAATATAAAGTAAGTTAAAGCAATGACAGTTAAAATAAATTTTAAGGTTAGAGCAAATCTATATACACCACCACAAATTTAGGGCCACCTATAATTTTGTACCCCTTCAAGAGGATCCAATGAAACTTAAAATTTAGATTATAATGTTGTATATTATTTCATTTTCTGAAACTACATCTCATTTTTGACTGGTGAGTCAAGTTTTGTTTAATTATGTATGACATTTTGACACTGGGGAAAAGCACTTTTTTATGATAAAGTATGAAATATGAATATTTCCAAGTATGTCTGTATTTTTTTTAATTGTGAGGTTTGTAACTAAAAACTGAACTTACATTGCACTTTACTGGCTTCATTTTGCTATTCTAAAGTGAAATGAAAGATCTATATGGTTGATGATGTAATACATAACATAACATAAATGTATGATTGGTTCGACACAGACGTGTCTAATTTCGAAATTTGATCTCAGACGGTTGAACAGATTGTAATAGCTATAGAGGGATTGGAACGCATGTCAAAGTTCGTGATTTTGTGTACTGTATTAGGGAAGAAATGGGCTAATACAAAATTGTTAGTTAGTTGTACATAGTCTCTATTTATAGCATTTTGTGTTAGTTGGAGATGTCATGACAACATACTACCTGGTTCCACACCAAGATCACGACCCTGTCGTACATCTCACAATGTTCTAGGAGGCTGGCTACCATAGCCGTATTACTTTATAGGTGTGTTCTCGCTGTGATTAGTATAGCGCACTGATGAGCTCTAATTAGAGCGAAACCAGTCTTCGTTTCTAATTACAGCAAGAATACATCTAGCCTTACATACATTGTCTCTATATTATGGAAGAAATGGCCCAGGGCTGACAATTTACAAATGTCGTACATTTCACAATGTTCTAGGGGGCTGCTGTTACCATAGCTGTATTACTTTATAGGCATGTTTTCGCTGATTGGTATAGTGCACTGACAAGCTCTGATTAGACCGCAACCGTTGGCATCTGCGTTTTTAATTATGGTGAGAATACATCTAGCCTTACAATCTACAATTTACCTAGGGGAGCCAATGTTAGTACTTTGTAGTTTTCGGGGTGTCGTTAGATCAAGAATATAGGCTGTATGTTCATTTATCTCTGGAATGTGAATAGGAACCTCTACTGGTTGCCTCAGATCTTGGTTGATACAAATATTTCAGCGGCTTGTCCTGCACTATTTACAGAATTTGAAAACATGGGCCAGTTAGGATTCTGGACATTAAAATCGACAAGCAGAAAAAATTTAGAATTCGGGTAGTTTGGTACCAGATAATCAACTTTACTACATAGGCAATCAAAAAAGTCATTGTATATTTATTTACTTATTGAATACATGCCCAACAGGATAATCCTATTAATAGGGCACCAAACAAAAAGAACAATATGTAACAATATGAACAAGACATACTTCTAAAACAAAACTAAAATACTGTGCAAAACATAACAAGGCAGAAATTCCACAAAACAGTACATATAATGGCCTTAATAACTGACAAAGTAAGCTATAGCCACCCCACGAATAACTGCAGCCTTTTCTGAATAGAAGTCGCACAAGTTTGCAATATCATTAATGTCAGAGCTCATTGTGTACACAGGTGATTTCATATATGAGTTAGTCCTTGGTATTGGAGGCTTAAACACTCTCATCACTCTAGATGCAGCCTGTGGAACTGAGAAATTTATTTGCATCAATAAGTCTGAACAATCAACTTTACCATGAAATAAGTTATACAGGAACATCACAGATGCAACTTTTCTACGCGAATACAAACTGGGTATGCCAGTTTGTATCAGCAATTGGCCATGATCGCATCCCCTCTGTGGGTAGGTGCCAGATGCCCTATATACAAGGTGTTTTAAAAACTTACGCTGAACATCTTCCAGAGCACCAATATGAACACTATAAAAGGGATCAAAAACCAAGCTACAATATTCAAGCCTTGATAGAATATAGGCAAAATAGAGAATTTTCAAGCTATCCAAATTGGAAAATGATCTGCTATTCCTCATAATGAAATCCATCAACTTCAAACAGGATGCTGTGATTGTTTGAATGGGCCCTGTGAAACTTAAATGTTCATCATATAAAATGCCAAGATCCTTGTGCGTTTCAGTCCTAGCCAATGGTACACAACACACTTTGTAGGGAAAAGCTATACGGCTGGTTTTTCTAGTGTATGCCATCACTTTGCACTTCGAGACATTTAGTTCAAGACTGTTCTCAACACACCACAGCTGCAAGTTGTCAAGGTCCGCCTGGAGTCTTGAACATTCACCAATATTGTGAACACTGGAGTATAATTTGAGATCATCGGCAATTAATAGATGATTACCAGAAATTACAGAGCTTATGTCGTTGATAAATAACAAAAAGAGGAGCGGGCCAAGATTGGAACCCTGTGGAACGCCGGAGCCAGCAGTGAAGGGTTCAGACTTAAATCCATTATAAAAAAAATATTGCACAGGGTTAGTCAAGTAGGATCGAAATAATTCTATCAGCCGTCCATCAAGGCCCGCCAAATGCAGCTTGTACAAAAGTGTTGAGTGGTCAACAAGATCGAAAGCTTTGGAGAAGTCTGTATAAATGACATCCACCTGACCCCGTCAATGTTGAGCGCCCCTCCATAAACCCATGCTGGTATTGTGACAAGTGACACTTCAAGGCAGGATAGATACAACCATACAGACCTGACTCAAAAATTGTAGCAAAATTACATAGGATAGCTATAGGCCTGTAGTTGCTGACCCTCGAACGGTCTCCAGACTTAAAAACAGGACAGATCCGAGCAACCTTCCAAACCTCAGGGAAGCAATGTGTGCACAGCGACAGGTTAAATAGGGTTCTAAGAGGTTTGAGAAGAGCATGCGCACAGTCCTTAATGAAGAAGGATGGCACCAAATCTGGTCCAGCAGTAAACTTGTTCTTGAGCTTTTTGATGGCTTTAAGAATTTCCTTATCACCAATCACTGTCATACTGACTGCCATATGCGATGGTCTAGAGGTATCCACTGGTTCAGTGATGCATTGAGGATGGTACACACTTTTAAAATGGTTTCCAAAACAGTTAACAATTGTTTCTGGCTTATTATAAACCATGCCATTTTTGTCAGACACAGTACTTGGAATGTTACTTGCTCGCCTCCTTTCCTGTATGTGAGACCAAAATCTAGAGGGATCAACCTTAAGGGACTCTTCAGTTCCACGGACATACTCAGCATATGCCTCTCGTAGCTTGTTTTTAACTATAGATCTAAGAAGACTATACTCTGCATGACCACTGTCACGTTTATGCCTCCTATATATTGCATAGCATCACTTCTTATTTTTTATATCATTAATTACTTCATTAGTAAACCAGGGAGGAAAGAGTATAGATCGTCATTGGGGAATGATAAAAGTAACCTAGCCCTTTTGTGGAGTTCGATAATGATATTTTAAGCCACATGACATGACACGAAATGGCCTCAAAAGACTTGTGTCTTTGAAGTGAAACATCACTCCCGACATATATGCAAATACCACCTTTGAGCCGGAGAGCCTCATGAAATTCATATATAGAGTACACAATATGTGGTGACACTGGTGGGAGAAATTTGGGTTTCAGCTCGAACTAGAAAATGGAATTATTTGTCTTGAAGATGGTGATGAACAGCATTCAATCCTTGGATGTTGGTAAATTCAATTCAATGAACACCAGAATATTTGCAACTTGTTTTTAATTTTCTTTTTAAGCAACGTTTATATTTGACAGAATCACTTTTTAAAGTCTTTATAAATATGAAACATAGTGGTTTTTTACAAGACGCTAGAGATTACAACTGCATTATTAGCTTAGATTTTTGTATAGATATATTGGGATTATTATTAGTATTACTAAAAAATAATATAAGTAGCTAAAGATGACGGCTTTATTCATGCAAATTTTCATAAAGATAAATTAATTGATGATGAGCTGAAAGTAGTTAGACCTTTTGCTTTAATTTCTAACATAAACTTGTTTTACAGGTGTATTAGCTATTGTATTTCTTGCCCTCGTCATCCTGGCAATTATTGTTGGACGATACTTACACAGACATAAAGGTGAGTACTTAACCCAAGAAGATGCCGGAGCTGAGACAGCATTGGATCCGGATACGGCAGTCGTCCACGGAACAACAGGTCATCACGTACAGAAGAAGAAAGAATGGTTTATATAGTTTTGGCTTTTAAGTGTACAAATTAGTGAGGCCTATAAGTACAAGTAATGTTTTAGAGACTGTTGATGAACCATTATTACTACTTGATATTAGTGTTGCTTAGTTTTCACTGTGTTCACAGCATAAACATTAGTTTTGTGCAATTTGATAGATCTTTTACACTTGCATTAAATTCGCTATCAAACTTTTTTGATAAACTAGATTACTATCATGACTTCAAATATGTCTCTATTCAAGTTTAATAAATAATTCATTACAGAATCTGTATTCACAAAAGCATAGATTATGTGTTAAATTGAAGTTAAAAAAGGAGCTTATAATACCTGATTGAATATTTTTATCGGCTTAAACTTGAGATGTACTATATCTAGAGCATTCACTTGTGGCAGTGGGAATCCCCCACTGATGAGACTTAATTTTTTAGGACAAAAAATTCTTAAATCGTTTTTTTTTAAATATAAAGCATCTCAGATCTAAAATGTACTGTAACAGGAATCTGTACTAAAGAGTGTGATAGCATTAAAATATATGTTTTGTTATTAGTCGTCACTTAATTTTTATTTTAGTCGTTTTATTTCCGTCCATATTTATTTTTGTAATATTTTACATTCCAGATTTTATTGTGTTTAAATTTTTTATCTTTGTACATAAAATGGAATATGAAAAATAAACGATCTTCCAATACTTAAAGTTAAATTGACTGATGTGCCTTTTGTATGGCATCTTTGTTTGAAGAAATCTTGACATAACAATAGAGACACTGTATTTTATCATGTATTTTTTTAAGTATTATTTTCCATTAATGTTTGTATTTTAAAAGTAGAACTTATTCGTGTTTAGTTTTATGTATTTTTATATTTATGGTTTGTATTATAGTATCAGACTTTAGTATAGAAAAGTATATTCATGTAATTTTTTTACAAGTAAAATGTTGACAATTTATATTTCTGCCTTTCATTTCTCTTAAGGTTATTTATTTAGCCCAACAGAATAGGGCGGATGTGCCATAGTCGACCAGTTAGTAAGATTGTCAATTTACGCATTATAAGTTTGGTAGAATTGTTGTAAAAAATTCACCGAGATTGGGACTTCTGAAAAAATGCCTTTAAATGAACACGGACAAGGCCTCCTAAAACAAATATCCGGGGTCAGTTTCAATTTATATATATATATATATATATATATATATATATATATATATATATATATATATATATATATATATATATATATATATATATATATATATATATATATATATATATATATATATATAGGGTGGCTCATTAGTGCTTCAGAGTTCCATAACTGCCTTATATAAAATTGATTTAGAGGAATCTTTTTTATATGAATTGATGTGATACCCAAATGAGCAGATTCCAAAAATATTTCCAAATATACAGGGTGATTCGCTACAGCAGGGCACGTTTGGCATCATTTTTCTTAAATGTGTAAGCAGGGCTACCTGCTTAAGTTTTGGGCTAGTGTCCCAGAGGACAGCTATGATTAGGGGCCAGCCTATATAGCGCATAGGCACCGCTAAATAGGGGGCCTTTTCAGTGGCAATTGTAATTGCGGGACAGTCCATGCAGGGACTAGATATCATGTAATAATGTTGTTATTTGTTTGGAGTTTGTAATTACGGGACAGCCTATATACAACACATAAATTAACTAGCTTAATATTTGGTTAAATTGGAACAAGGCCTGTATGTATGAAAATACAATTATATCATTGCAACATTGAGTTATTTTAATATCAGCAAATTACAGGCCAAAGACCGTTATATTTTACCGAGATATGTTGCAACACGATACTTGGGAGTCATCAAAAAGCGCACCACCAAGTTTACATGTTGTGAAGAGCCTTGACGAAAAATGCTGACTGAAGGGTTAAAGTCCGAGCGTTGACTTTGCGAAGTCAAAGAAAAGAGAGTTTTGCTTTTGAGGGAGGAAGGCAGAACAGAGGAGTGAAGCGCGGAACTCGGGATTAGGCCGTCAAAGCCAGAGACGATAAAATGTCTATGGGTTGGCATTACTGAATTTGTAGCGCATGTGTACATGGAGAGGATGGCGGTCCGCCTCCATAGAGCTCTCTCGTCTGGTCCTGGTCTTGAAGCCGGCAGGTGCTATAGTAGCCGCGGCCATTTTTGTGGGTTACTGCCACGTATCGTTTATGTAGTCGTCCTTCAGGGCAGGCTGGTACCTAAAGCCAGTGTAATAATTCGTTTTAGGGTCACTGCCATTCCAGTGTAATTGAGAGTAACGTAGATGGGTCGTTACAGTGATTAAGCCGCTGTCACTCAGATGAGTATTTACAACAAACACCTCATTGATGGATTTCAGTTAGTTGTGTGATATGGTGTGTGCCATTGCCTACGATAAGTATATCCTTTTTTTTATGCGCTATACCTTATATGTCTGTTAAATTTGTGTGACATATAGCGACTGCTAACGTCATCAGCGATGACCTGCCGATAAAGTCTGTGAACCTGGTGAACCCCACCATAGTGTAATCAATTTAAGTGAATATATTGTGTCACTTGTTGCTAGAAATATAACCTCATTATTTGTTATTTATTGTTCCCGATTACTGAGCTATAGGGTCTAGTTATCAATTGGTCATATGGACATAAATTCACAAGGAGGCTTCACCTCCAAGTGTTTAATTCAGTAAACCTCAACCAGCCAGTGAAGCTTATTACTGTTTACCTTGCGAGGGACGCTTCACGTTTCTTACAATTTAATTCTGGAGGTTTGGTTTACTTGTTACGTAGGTAAGAATAATTTCAAACATTAATTTCATTGTTCAGGCCCCTCAGGCAAACCATTTTGAACCTGATTAAGTTATTATACCCTATGTAAACGGTTAGTGAGCTCACAGACCAGTAATTTGATAGCTGATGTTAATCAATAGCTGCTGTTATTAAAAACCATTGATTACCCATATATATTAGATGGACTTAATTGTGTTTATATAGGCCCCTACTAGTATACAACACCATGTTTTTATGTTGCATAATACTTATGGTACTGCTGTTAATGGATTTGTGAATATATGGGTCAATATCATATCTGGCATTATTATTTGCTGACCGTACCATTGATTCTTAGGATATAAACCTACTAGACAAGTAAAGTGCTGCGTGAGCTCCCGTTTTGTTCATTAAAGAAGCAGTATAGTGCTGATAACCCCTCTGGTTATGCAGTACCGTGTTTAATAGTTTCATTATTGATCTAACACCTTGTGTGTTGTGATATTGATTCTAAGTCACCGAGTCATCATAGTTCCCCTCTTAAGTATTCATGACATCCTGAACCTTGCCACCAGTTGCATAATAGTGGCTGGCACCTATTAAATGAAATCTCTTAAGATTGTATAATACTCAGAATGTTAACTTAACACCCGAACCACTGTGAGATGTTTCTATGCTTAAGCTTTACTTAGGCCTCCGCTACTTATTGAGGGAATTATGGTGTTTTCCACCCTTCTGGTACTTAGTAGCGAGTATTCGTAGCAAATAAATTTGGACACCCAACGTCTTGGGCTTGTTTTATTTAAGTTTTGTAATTTAGATTACGTTAAGTGAATTAAATTGAATTCTATTGACTCGGTGACTTAAATATTGTTTTATATGGCAAAGGCATGGTACAATTATAATTGATTATATTTATGATCTTTCATATGTGGAGTAAATTACATATTTTTGATATTTTTGGTAATTTGAGTATATTAGTTTTGATAGTGATATTTATTAATGAACGTACCCTGATTATGAGTGTTTGTTGTTGATCATTAGGCCCTTTAGGTTTATATTGTGGTGGTAGTTGTCGTAATAGGGAACCAGAAGCAGTTTATGTGTTGTTTGTTGATTTTAGTATTGTTGACGAGTTTCGACTTGCTCTAGTATAATTGTAAGTTTAGATTTATTGTTGGAAATTTTAAGTAGGTAGTCTCCAGTTAGTTGTAAACTATATTATTTCGAAATGGATGTCGAGACATTATGTAGGGATGAACTTGTATATGAGCTTTCAATTAGGGGTTATGCAGATTTGCAGGCTGAGACTGTTAGGTCTATGAGGAACGAACTTAAGTCCCTTATTAGAAGTGAACCCTTCGGAACTTTAGAGGTTGCCAATGGTGACTTGGTGGTTGACATTGACACCGAGTTGGAAGTTTGTTTGACTAAGGTCGAGTGCTTGGAGAATTACTTGGTAAATTAGGATAAGCCTCCTTGGGAATTTGTGAACGCTAAGCTGAGGTACGTGTATGGGAGGCTTAGAAGGTTCGCGTGAGGGCGAAGCCTAATATTTTATCGAGGTTAGGTTGAATTGAGGAGAGAGTTGATGAAGCTGACACAGAAGCTGAGTCAAAGTTGGGTAGAACATCTGCTCAAGTCGTACATGGTTGCTGACACAGTACCACCCATGCATGCTTGCACGAATATAGTCAACGTTCATAAACATCAGCACGAACCTAGAAAATGGGGTATCATGTTTAATGGAACTGATGAGTTAAGTGTATCGGCTTTTTTGGTGCAGATTGAAGTTAAACGTCGCTCTAGTAACATGACTAATTCTGATCTTTTGGTTTGTCTTTCGGACTTGTTGTCTAGCAATGCTGCAGCCTGGTATGAAGTTGTTCATGAAAATGTTCATTCGTGGTCTGATTTTCAGAGGCTACTACGGGAAGAATTCTAGCCATACTTTTATAAGCGTGAGCTCTGGCAAGAAATATGGAAGAGAAATCAAGGTGAAAAGGAACGGGCAGGGATTTATTTTGCTTTTATGGCAAGTCTCTTCAGACGGCTGCCTGATCCTCCCTCAGAGGTAGAGATGTTGGAGGTTCTGCAAAACAATATCCATCCGTACTTTATCCATAACTTAGGTTTGGCTTCGTATAGTACAGTGAAGGAATTACAGGAGCTGTGTAAGGAGTTGGAACGGAACAGAGAAACAGCACAACATAGCCAGCCATCTGAACCGTGCACTGTTGGAACCTGACTTAGCTTATCGACCCATTCCGTTAGAACCTGTTGAGGTCATGTCGGGTGTAGGAAGTTCTCTTGCATTGTAGATTTGTTATGGCCGGAGTGGTTCGATTTTGTTAAATTGGAACACCATAAAGGCAAGGTCGGCTATCTTTTTTTTGTACTAAAGTCTATAATGATCCGCGTCCTCATGTCGCAGTGGACATATTTGGAGTTAAGTTGGTTGCTTTGTTGGACTTAGGGTCTTCTAAGTCTATTGTTGGGGGTCAAGGTTGGAAAACCTTGCCACGTTGAAGTTCATTTACCCCGGAGGAAGAAAATTATGTTGAGGTAACAGTGTCTAATGGCTCAACTTGACATTCTGTAGGGAGTGTCAGCCTTCCAATACATTCAGAGATGAGGTCCATCGTCAGGCATGCTGTATATCGTTGTCGATTTTAGTGTTGGCATGATGCCAGGAGACTACCATGTGTGTATTTTAATCTTGAGACGGGTCACCAGTTCCGTAGTATTGTTCTTTTCCTAACCATAGAATAGTGGGTCGTGGAGTATTGCTGGCTGTGTTTGGGAATCGGTGATCAGGTCTAGGCATTTCATTGTGGGCTATTCGATAGTATGTTTTGTCTTTAGCTAGGTAGTAGCTTTTGCTAATTGTGGTCTACGTCAGTAGTACCGAACATATGCTTCCGCTGAACTACGTGATGAGCCTCTTGTAGGGATTTATTAGATCTGTTCAGTTGACAAGTTCAGTATAGCGAAAGATTATAGACACCCATATGGTGTAGAGTTTAGGCTATTTAGGTAGCAGAATTTTAAGGTGATAGACACCTATATGGTGTAGAGTTTAGGCTATTTAGGTAGCAGTTTCTTGAGGTTATAGACACCTAGATGGTGTAGAAGTTTAGGCTACTCAGTAGCAGAATTTTATGCTATTTAGTTAGCAGTATTTTGTTGTAATAGACATCTGGTTAGTGTAGCATTCTAGCTTGTTTGTAGTAGTGAGTAGTTGTAGCAATATTTATAAATTTTTTGATTAATGAATTAGCGTTTCCAACGACATTTCCCTTTTTAATTTTTTATGTGGCGTTTTTTTCCCCTCGGGGCTCGTCCGCTGCCTTGTCGCCCCGATAGCACTGCAACCTCTGGTTTATTGTGCATGCTCTTAGTCTTACTCCACCCATTCCAAAATCACTGTGCCTTGAATTAGTCTGCACAGCGATTGGGTAGGGTGAAGTTTTATATTGCTGTCTCTGGTATAGACTGACCGTAGATCAGTTGTCTTTTGCGGTCCAGAGTTTTACACTCGCACATGATGTGCTGGGCTGATTCCTCCCCCTCGCCGCAGAGCTGCATGCGAGGTCCCCCTCGAACCGCCCCATTTTATGCAGGTGTTTCTCGACTGCCATGTGTCCCATCAAGAGACCTGTTATGTTTCTGAGCTGTCCTCTGCTAAGATTTAGCAGCTCCACAGCTCTCTTTGAACTGGGTTTGTCAATTATTGACTTCCCATGTCTGAGCCCTGGACAGTCTGCCCAGTACACCTTGTGTTGGTTTCTGACCCAGGACTTAATGGCTCCCCTGGCAGTGCTCTTTGTCACGCCCAGAGCCGGTTCTGGTCCCATAAATAGTTCTGCTGACCCTCTCTTCGCGAGACTGTCAGCTTCTTCATTGCCTTTGACCCCCGAGTGACCCGGCACCCAGGTGAGGGTGACCTCATTGTGCCCAGCCAGGTCGCTCGTCTCGGCACTCACTCACCAGCCAGGAGTTTACCAGTGGGCTACTTAGGGCCATAAGGGCTGCCTGGCTGTCTGTGGCTATGAGGATCCGCTTGTTGGTGTAGCCCCTCGCCTTGTTCTCCCGCACACAGTGCAGGATGGCGTACATTCCGGACTCATGGACTCCGAGGGAAATACTATGACTTACCCTCAGTCCTTCCGAATAAACACCTGCCCAATAGACAGATTGCACATTCAAGTACTTGACAGAAAATTTTGGGAGAAGGGAACTTTTTTTACATCATACCATTAGATATTCTCGCCCATGCTCCATCCGAACACCAAATTTTGAGGAAAATGTTTTGAATGCTGTTGCAGAAGACCCACATAATAGTGTTACGTGAATAGCTGTAAATACGATATTAATGACTGACAAGGCATATTTTACAAAAATCTGAGGAATAAACACACAATATAATAAAGCTACACAATCTCCATTAATGGAGTGACGAAAATCTACATGCTACCTGTTCGCTCCTCGTATAGTGTAAAAGCAGTGGAATTTATAATCTTTATTTTGCGATAAGAAGAACAGACCAGAATTCCACGAATCGTCAAGAAGAACACAACTTAAGTAGTCAGCAACGCAAAACCGCGATATCGTATAGTACCGCTACCTTAAAATTAGATGTGTGTGTGATACAGTCAAACCAGCCTTAACAAATCCATTAAACGCACCAGCAACCCAGGATAGCCTTTTCCGGGACACGCACGAGTTTCTGTGAGTCCAGTACTCGACAAGAGAAGAAATTCACAAAGGTAAGTGGCTTTTTGGTCATTCACGAGTTTGCATCAATTTCCACTGCTTTTGCCCCTTCTCTTTTCATTAAAAACGTTACTTAATTAACAAACGCAAATTACAGTCCACTTTGTTCGTAATAGCCCGCTTAACGCCAATTTCTTCGCCCGCTCCAGCCCATTTCTTGGTCCTTCTCAGCCGGATAGTTTTTTTGTCTCGAAAATAATACGCAAGTAAATTTGGCTATTCAACTTTGTTAATTTTGAAAATAACTAAAGCGCGCTGGTTTAGCTGTATTCAATTCAGATTTTAAATTAATTTCCCGCAATTTTCATGTATATATCGCTAGAACCTTTATAATTATAGAATTTTTAAAAGTTATTTTCTTATCGCAAGAATCCGCCATTCAGTTAAATTTTGCTTTATTTTGAACAACGAGCACGGCTTTAGGAGTCGACGCATATCATTTCACGCATATATCGCTCTTTGCTTCTGTTTCATTCTTATCAATTTGTACCTGAATAATTCTTTGTTTCACATTGGTACGTATATCTGTTATATTTCCATATACGAGGCCTATTCAATTAATATCATGACTGACACTAAATTAAGGAAATACAAAAACCAACGCAATATTCAGCTATCTGAAATAGACACATTGTCTTCTCTAGCCCAGAAAGCCCAGTCAGATGTTTCGCTTTATAATTTACTTAGGGTTAGATCTTCCGAAATCGACTATTTAAGGGAACAGTTTATTCAAACGCACGAAAATCTCGTTTCTGTAATTTTAAGTAGTGAACATGGAAACGCTTCTGATGAAAACACTATTTACGCTGGATTTATGGACGCTTATTTTGAAATTAAAGCCATTTGTTCTAGGTTATTCCCTGACAATAAAACAAATGTCCAGGAAATTCTAAATTCAAATACAGCTGGTCTTAATGAAGGTGCTAAAGCAAGGCTAGCTAAAATAGAAATTCCTAAATTTAGAGGTGACTATAAAACCTTTAACACTTTTATCGATTTATTCAATGCCTTAGTACAGGACTGTCCCGCATATTCCGACATTGAAAAGTTTCATTATCTAACTATATCAGTAGAAGGCCCGCCGTTATCTCTAATAGGATCTTTGCCTCTGACCGCTGACAATTATCAGATAGCTTATAATACATTAGTCACTCGTTATTCTAACAAACGTCTGCGTGCCCAAGAGCACTGGCATGCTATAGATAGCATTTCGAAATTTAATTCTGATGACCACGTCAATATTCGCAATTCGCTAGACATTATTTCGGAAAATCTTTCTGCTTTAAACACTTTAGGCTTTCCTACAGACCAATGGGACTTTGTTATGTTTATGTTGGTGTCAAAACGCCTTGACAGGAACATGTTGACGAAATTTGAGTTAGACCACGCTTCCACCGAGGTCCCTACATTTACGCAATTGCTTGACTTTCTAAATAAATATTGTATCGCTGGTGATGCTATGAATCAGAAGTCATTCCTTTCGCACTCTCAAAAGAAATATTCTGACAAATCGCAAGCTAGACCAACGCCTCGAACTTCCGCTTTTTTCGCTGATAATTTAAATTGTAAATCTATCTTACATACTTGTGTGTTTTGCAAAGATTCTTCGCATTCTGTTTATAATTGCTCCTCATTTTGTAATAAAACTCCAAAAGATCGCTATAATTTTGTTAAATCTTCTCGTCTTTGCCACAACTGTTTAAGTAGCCTACATTATCTTAACAAATGCAAATCTACCAGGTCCTGTCGCAAGTGTGGTCAGCGTCATCATACGCTCTTGCATTTTGATAAAAGCTCCGCGCCTATTCCGTCGCCAGTGTGTAATAACCCTTCCAGATCTCCAGTTCCTTCCGCTCCGCTCGACCAAGAGCAGGTCTTTGCTGCTTCTGGGATTGTATCTAATCAAACCACGGTCTTATTGGCCACTGCGCTGATTGAAGTTCTTGATAACCATGGAAATTATCAGATTATGAGATGCCTTTTGGATGGAGGTAGTATGATGTCTTTTATCTCGCAAAGGGCTTTTAAGCGTTTGGGGTTGCCTAAGCAAAACTGCATGTTTGCAATCAAAGGACTGGCATCTATGCAGACTTCTTCTCAGAGTGGTTGTGTAACGCTCACTGGAAGACCGGTTGGTCAAGATTCTTTCAATTTTACTGTCGACGCATTGATCTTGAACGCCATTTGTGATAATTTGCCAGCAACCGCTATTTGCTCTTCCAATTGGTCTCACATTCGCAATTTAAAATTGGCTGATCGCCATTTTAATCGTCCAGGTCAGGTCGATATATTGTTAGGAGCCGACGTTTTTTCTAAAATCCTTTTAAATGGACGCATTTCCGGTGGGGAAGGTCAACCTGATGCCGTCAACACCGTCTTTGGTTATGTGCTCATGGGTAAGATTGGCAACACAGTTCATTCTTCTGCTGTCTTTTCTTTCTTGTGCAGTAACTTTGAATCAAATCTCGATCGCACCCTTAGGGATTTTTGGGAAGTGGAAAGTGTTCCGACTTCGTCGCATCACTCTAATGAAGATATTTTTTGTGAACATCATTTTAAGACTAAAATATCTCGTTCTCCTTCTGGCAAATATATCGTTTCGCTCCCATTTAAATCTGAGTCGCTGCCTATTTTTCCTGGCATTCGCGACCTCGTCGTCCAAAGATTTCTTTCCCTGGAACGCCGCCTTGCTAGAAACATGGACTTGTATACCCAATATTCTGCTTTTATGAGAGAATATTTGGAACTAGGCCACATGAAACGTGTTTATGACAATAAAGATTCTCCCGACGCATATTATATTCCGCATCATTGCATTTTGAAACCAAATAGCTTGTCTACTAAACTCAGGGTAGTTTTTAATGGTTCGGCGAAACTTCCCAACCAAAGCTCTCTTAACGATTGTCTACATACTGGACCAAAACTACAACAAGATATTGCCACAATTCTGTGTCACTTTCGCCTTCATAATTATGTCTTGTGTGCTGACATCAAAATGATGTATCGTAACATTCTTGTCGACCAATCACAGCATGATTATCAAAGAATTGTTTGGAGGTTTGCTTCTGATGAACCTTTGGTGGACTATAACCTGGTTACGCTTGTATATGGACTAACGCCATCCCCCTTTCTCGCGATACGCACTCTTCATCAGTTAGTGAATGACGAAGGGGGCTCTTACCCGCTAGCTTCTGCCGCCATTTTAAACGACACTTATGTTGATGATGTTGTAACCGGCTGCTCTTCTTATGAAGACGCAAAGCTTTTACAGTCAGAGCTGATCTCGCTTTTTGAACGAGGCGGCTTTGAGCTTAGAAAATGGTCTAGTAACTGTTCCGCATTACTTTCACATTTACCTCCGGAACATTTGTCGCAAAATCCGCTTATTTTTGGTTCACTGGCAAACGACACTCCTTTAAAAATTCTCGGTCTGCAGTGGAGTCCCTCTGAGGATACATTCTTTTTCTCAGTCTCGCCGTTGGGGAAACCCTGTACGAAACGCAACATGCTCTCGGAACTGGCCAGAATCTTTGACCCGCTTGGATTTCTTTCGCCTATTACTATTTTTCAAAAGATTCTAATCCAGTCGCTGTGGACTTCTAAATTAGATTGGGACCAAACCCCGCCCTCGCATATTGTTGAGGCTTGGAACCGTTATCGAAATGAACTCGGTTTACTAAGCAATTTACGCATTCCTAGAAAACTCCTTCCACCTCATTCTGGATGTGGTTATGAATTACATGGGTTCTGTGACTCTTCTGAAAAGGGTTACGCTGCCGTTGTTTATATACGATGCCTCCGCCCTGACAAAACAGTTTTTGTTCAGTTTGTTTGCTCTAAAACCAAAGTCGCTCCGGTTAAGAAACTAACCATTCCTAGGCTAGAACTGTGTGGTGCAGTTTTGTTGGCGAAACTCCTATCGTTTCTTCTGAACGTTTATCAGACTCGCATGACTTTCGAAAGAATTTTTGCCTGGTCAGATTCGCAAATCGTCTTGAGTTGGATCAAATCTTCGCCTCATCGTTGGAAAACCTTTGTGGCAAATCGAGTTGCCTACATTCACGAAAGGGTTTCTTCTGAATTTTGGCATTATATAGATTCTGCTAATAATCCCGCCGATATCGCCTCTCGAGGTGTTCATCCTTCTCAATTTCTCGCCCATGATATTTGGTTCAATGGTCCATCGCTACTATGTCGTTCTGAGCTGTCTGCCTGCTCCCCGTCTTCAGAGCTGCAGTCTGAAGAGGTCTCTGTTGAGGAAAGGACAGTTTCGCTTTTAACATTTACAGGTGAAGAAAATCTGCTTGATGATTTGTTAAAAAATCATTCTTCTTTACATTACATACAGTCTATTTTGTCATACGTATTACGCTTCGCTTTTAATTCTAGACATTCTTCTATTGCGAAATTTGGACCGCTATCTCGGTTAGAGCTTCATGATGCTCTGACCCTTCTGGTCAAGCGCACTCAAGCGGTCTACTTTGAAAAGGAGTTATCTAGTAAAAAATTCCCTAAGTCCTGGAGAAAACTCGCCGTATTTCAAGACAGTACTGGTCTTTTGCGTGTAGGTGGTCGCTTGACTCGCTCAAGTTTGTCTTATGAGCGAAAGCATCCGCTCTTACTTCCACAAAAGTGCCGACTCACGGTGCTTTTAATTGAACAATACCATAAAAGGTATCTTCATATTGGCCCTCGCACTCTTCACTTTTTGTTGTGTCAGAATTTTTGGATTTTGTCTGCAAGACGTGCCATAAACACTGTTATTTCGAAATGTATGCCATGTTGGAAAATAAAGCCTCAACCTTATCAGCCACCTATGGGTGACTTACCCCTTTCTCGAGTTTCGCAAGTCAAACCATTCTCGCATACTGGGGTAGATTTTGGTGGTCCATTCGCGATCACTATGAATCGATACCGAGGTGCTAAAACCTCTAAGGCATATATTTGCCTCTTTGTGTGTTTCGCGACTAAGGCTATACATCTAGAACCTGCCTGTAGTCTTTCGACTGACGCTTTTCTCGCTGCCCTCCAACGATTTATTGCTCGTCGTGGTCGATGTGATAATCTCTATAGTGATTGTGGTACAAATTTCGTTGGCTCCGCCAAGGAGCTTAAACGCATTTTTTCTGATGCAACTGCTAGGGAAGGAATCCATTGGCATTTCAACCCCCCTTCTGCCCCACATTTCGGTGGTCTTTGGGAATCTGGTATCAAGAGTGTAAAATCTCATCTCTCTCGTGTTGTTGGCCAACAAATCCTATCGTACGAAGAATTCTACACTGTCCTGACGCTTATAGAATCTGTCTTGAACTCCCGACCTTTAAATCCCATGAGTTCGGATATCGATGACATTCACGCTTTAACTCCTGGACACTTTCTTCATATGGAGCCAGTTTCTACGCTTCCAACTCCCGATTTGTCGTCTGTCCCCTTAACTCGTCTGTCAAGATGGCAACTTCTCCAACGTATGCACCATGATTTTTGGATTCGCTGGCACAAGGAGTACCTTCACACCCTACAACAACGAAGCAAGTGGCTTGACGCTGGTGCTCTTCCTACTATTGGGGCGATGGTGGCCGTGAAAGCTGAAAAACTTCCGCCTTCTAAATGGCTACTAGGTCGTCTATTGTCTCTAATTCCTGGTCCTGATGGTGTCGTAAGAGTTGCTATTGTAAAGACCTCGAATGGTATCCTTCGTCGCCCTTTGGTGAAGTTGTGCCCGTTGCCAACTAATGACTAGTAGTAGTAGTATTTGTTTCTAATTTAATTTAATTTTTTATTTTAAGTCTTTTTATTGTTTTGTGGATTCTTGCTAACCGGGATAATCATTTATTTTGTTTCTTGTTCTCTTTTTTCTTATCCGCCGCATGTTATCGCTTCTCCTTCGCGTTAATTATTTTTGTTGTGTAGAAAAATGTCTTGCTTATAGCAGCCATTTTGGCCGGGCGGGATGTTCGCTCCTCGTATAGTGTAAAAGCAGTGGAATTTATAATCTTTATTTTGCGATAAGAAGAACAGACCAGAATTCCACGAATCGTCAAGAAGAACACAACTTAAGTAGTCAGCAACGCAAAACCGCGATATCGTATAGTACCGCTACCTTAAAATTAGATGTGTGTGTGATACAGTCAAACCAGCCTTAACAAATCCATTAAACGCACCAGCAACCCAGGATAGCCTTTTCCGGGACACGCACGAGTTTCTGTGAGTCCAGTACTCGACAAGAGAAGAAATTCACAAAGGTAAGTGGCTTTTTGGTCATTCACGAGTTTGCATCAATTTCCACTGCTTTTGCCCCTTCTCTTTTCATTAAAAACGTTACTTAATTAACAAACGCAAATTACAGTCCACTTTGTTCGTAATAGCCCGCTTAACGCCAATTTCTTCGCCCGCTCCAGCCCACTACCATTGTTAATCATTCACAATACTGGTTTAAAATCAGCATCTGGGCCGGTGGATGTTTATTTGGCTACACGAAGAGAAATGTGGTTTCTGCATGATGGTGCGCCACCAAATTATCTTTTGGAGGTGCTGCAATTTTTAAATAATTAGTTTCCAAGACGCTGGGTTGGACGTGGTGAAGAGGCACCAGTAAAATGGCCACCAAGCTCACCTGATCTTAATACACTTGATTTTTACTTCTGGGGATTTATTAAAGGCAAGGTTTATGCTACACCTGTAGAAACTTGACAGGTACTAGGGGAACGCATTTTGCATGCCTTGGATCTCGTTCGTCAAAATGTATCAGTTCTGTTTGGGGCAAGGCAATCTCTTATTCGTCACGTCAACTTATATGTAGTAATTAACGGACAACAATTTGGGTATCTCTTGTATATAAGATTTATATTTTTTAATGCTATTGTGATTTTTGTTACTGTATTATTTTCATTTTGACGTTTTAATTTTCACTTATTGTAATTTATCTTAATATTGTTTTTGTTAATAATTTCATAATAATGTGTTTTTGATTCCAAGCCCAGCATTAAATCAAATTGGAAATAGTGTACAAGTGATAATGTTTTCCTTCAGCTCGAATAAAAATTTATTATTACTTATGGGCTCACGATAGCTGAATTTTAAAAATGTTATACGAGAAACACATTATTTTGACACAAGGTGCCCTCACAGATTGTTTTGAAGCATGAATGGGACACCTGTATGTACCACAAAAAATATATACCTCAATTATCACAGATAGTTTTCTAAGGAATTTAGATAGCTTAACCGAAAAAAAAAAAAATTGAAGTCAAACTGCATTCTTAAGATTTCCAACTGCTGATTTGCATTCAACAAATGTGCGCTTAAACTCAGCCGTTGGCATCTGTTTTTGGATGACTCTAAATGAAATTATGTGGAGAAAATTGCAATATTTCTGTAAGCTTTTTTATACTGTTTATTCAAACGATTTTGCAACCCACAGAGTGCCATTTTTTCACAACTAGAAATAATATCACTATACCGGGAAAATTTACAACAGGACCTGATGGTATTCCTAATGTACTTTTGAGAAGTATTGAGAGAAGCTTGTAACTCTGACGATAGTCGGTGACCAAAATAATAGAGAATTACAATTTAGAGCATTGCAGTGTGCCGGGGGTCAAAATTCCTAAGTGGCTCGTGAGAGATTATATAAATAAATAAAAAATATATACCAATATGTTAGCATGTCTCTATAGGATGCTGACATGATGCTATCGATTTCTGAAAAATATTCCATATTTTGGATTGTGTCAGGTCAGGTCACGTGAATCTGAAATATTGATTTAATCGTTATATTGTCATATTTAACATTGTCTTCCTCTCTCTTTCCCAGTTTCGGCTTTGTTCTCTTGTAATTTCTCTTGTTTAACACCACTTTAACCCCTTAACACACATTTAATTTGCAAATTTCTTCACGAAAGTAATCATTTTTGTATATTTCAATAAAAAAAATTCCTTTCAAACTATGTCAACTTATTACCCATATATTTTCCCCAAGATTTTTCATGTTCTCAGTGGCGTACCACGATATTTTATCAAAGGGGGCCCTTTAATAGATAACAATAATATTTAGAAACTATTTTACTTTGATTCGATTATATAACTGCATAATACAAATTAAAAATTTTGTGTAATATTTTTACTGCTACCAGTAGCATGGGTTTTTTATGCTATTGTTAAGTTACTATATTTATTTGTGTTTATATTTTTTATTGGCAAAAGTAATCATTTATTTGTATAAATGTTTGTAAAAAAATTATGTTATCTAACTATGTTATCTTATTACACATATATTTTTCCCATGATTTTGAATGTTCTCAGTGGCATGCGATGATATTTCAACAAAGGGGTATAATATAATAATCATACCATTTATAAACTATTTCACTTCGATTGTATTAGTTACCTGCATAACACCAATTCCAATTTTTTTGTAGTATTTTTGTTGCAACCAGTGGCGTGCATGGTTTTTATGTTGGGTATATTTTTTATCTTTTCTTAAGTTTTTAGTTTTATTTATTTATATTTTTTATTTATGAACTAGTATTATGGTTTGGAATCACTTTCAAATGGCGTACAATCCTTTTTACTGGAGGCTTGTTATCAGACGCTAAATAATATTATAACGCTGTTTACCAAACCAAGATTTTTTCTCATTATTCTAGTGTTGTATACCGAAGCACTATACTATTGTGAAATAAATAAAGGAAATTATGTATGTATAATATAATAGTGATAAATGTTACAATATATATATATATATATATATATATATATATATATATATATATATATATATATATATATATATATATATATATATATATATATATATATATATATATATATATATATATATATATATATATATATATATATATATATATATATATATATATATATATATATATATATATATATATATATATATATATATATATATATATATATATATATATATATATATATATATATATACAATACTCTAATAACTATTTTGTGTATGATAAATTTTGAAACAAGGTATCACACATAAGCCAACATCGCAGTCTTTGCAGTAATACCTAGTTTCCTTCCTGACTCGTTTTGCTTTTTCACCCCCTTTACTGCAGCAAACAGCGCAGCATCTCGATGGATTTGACTTTTTTTCAGTTGGCTGTATGAAATCCGGAAAATGTCTCTCCGTTAACCTTAGGGGCCCCGGTAATTTGGGTTGTCCTTTCTGTTTTGCTATTGTAGGGCTGTGATATTTTGATATAAGCTGCTCTATTAGTCCCAGTCTAAAATCTAAATGAGTTTTACTTCCTCCACTCTTTCTATATAAAATGAACGAATTCCAGATCACATGGTCCAGTAAATGAAAGAATATCTTCTTGTCATATTTTTTACCCTTTTTAGTGAATGTTCTTTAAAAAAATTAACTAATGAGGAGATCTCGACTTTTGAATTTTGAAAAAATTTCTTCAAATGAGCGCTATTTTGGACCCCTGGAACCCAAATCCGAGGTCGGTTTTAGACTTTATATATATATATATATATATATATATATATATATATATATATATATATATATATATATATTTATGTGCCACACCGCTAACTCAAAAAATAATGCGCCGATTTTGATAAAATTTGGTAAATACCTTTCTTTCGCAAGTGGCTTGGATAAGTTCGTTATCCAGGAAAAACCGCCGAGGTTTTCCCGGAAAATTTTATATCTCTGGAATTAACAAAGTAAGGGCGACCAAATTTGGTACGTTGGTTTATATCATTATCGGTAAGTTACCTACCAAAATTTAGCTCTGTAGGTTAAAAAACAAAAAGTTATGGGCATTTAAAGAAACATACACATTTGGGTTTTCCTCAAAACATCAAAGTCGCGATTTAAAACGTCAAAATTGGTAATATTTACGCAAAGAACATGAAACTAATACGAGCCATGGAAAAAAAATGTCTCAAGAAGAATGTTTTACAAAGCGTGAAGTCTTAGTTTCAATCGTCATTGTCCTTCATTTTACTAAAGTATTTCCAGAAAAGTTATTTGAAGTAGACCCTTTCTCTGATAATTTGGCAGTAGTCTTGGCTTTATCGTTTAATGGTATATAATTTTTGTCGAATTTTCGGAAAAAATCAATAAAGCTCAGTATATCCATTATTATACAAGATACGAAAAAAAAATGTATACATTAATTATAGGGTGTCTTGAGCTACATCTTAAAAAAATATTTTTACAATTACAGGTTGGCCCATAAATTGATTCAAATTTTCTTTTTTTTTAATCGAACACGCCTTATGTTATTGAATTGTTGCATTTTCCATCGAAATATAATAGGTACCTGTTTGTAAGAAAATAAATTCGGGACGCATCAAGTGCGTTATGGTAGTGAATTTTCATTAAATGCTTCAACATTTTAATAGCTCAATTTGCTATTAACCTATAAGGTTGACCAAGAAACCAGTTTTTTCGGGAACACTTTAAGTTTACTTTTGGAAATTTTTCTACATTTTCAAACAATCGAGTTATTTTGATGAAACCAAATTTGATGGCTGCTTTCTTTAAAAAAACACACATATTTGCTATTAAAAACATTTTAATGAAAATTTACTACCATAACGTACTTGCTGCGTCCCGACCTTTTTTTGGTACTGCGGTAATCATGTAGGTGCTGATCTAAACGATCCACATAGTGTCGTTGTAGTCCGGGACAATCTTTGGTTTGAGGATTGTATTACCTTCTCTATCTCTCTTGTTTGTGGGTACTTGATCTGTGTTGTGAACAGTCGAAAGTAAACAAACATCTTTTTTGTCTTTCCATTTGAGTAGCATTACTTTCTCTCTCTGAAAAGCTACAAGTTCACTTTTTTTTTAGTTTTTTTGTTCGAAAATCTGATGGGATATCTGTTCGTGTTATTCTTAATGTGCCATAAATATCGGTTCTATGTTTTATCAGGAAATCGGACAGCTGAGGTGAGGTGTAAAAGTTGTCTGTTGTTACACAATATCCCTGATCTAACATAGGATCAATCAGTGCTAATACCACTTGTGTAGAAATAGGCCATTCACTATAGTTGTCATTGATGAAAGTTCCCTTCCCTGTATAAATTATGCTAGATTAGAGATAGCCGGATTTTGCCTCACAAAGTAAGTAAAACTTTATTCCAAAACGTGATCTCTTGAGTGGCAAGTATTGAACCCATCCCAGCCTGCCTTTACATAGCATAAGGCTTTTGTCCACAGATATATCTCGTTCGGGTTTGTATACACTAGAGAACTTGTTATTTATATAATCAAAAACTGGCCAGATTTTATTAAGTTTTGGATTTGGGTGAGTTTCAGGGTTGTATTTTTGGTTGTCAGAAAAATGTAAATATCTCTTTATGGCCAAATGTCGTTTCAAAGAGAGAAGTTTGGGGAACATTGGGGACTCTAGAAGTGGTGAGGTTAATCAATACATTCTTTCTGTGGGTTTCTTCGCTACACCTTAAAGCATATTGATAGTCAGAAAAATATAAAATTCATCTAAAGAGAGTGGCGTCCATTTTTGTTGCCTAGTGTTTGCTCTGCATAATTATTTGTCTCCATAAAAATCATGCTAGCTAGATTATTATCAAATATTAGTTGGAAATATCCAGGTGACTATAATCGGCGATTGGTCCAGGAGTTCTGGTAAATGGAAATCTCGGTGGGGCAGGAGGCGGCTGAGATACACTTATTGGAAACCACTCTCGTGCTGCATCCAAAATATTTTTGCCATCGCTGCTTGTTTCTTCACTACTATAATCGTCTGACTCTACACTTTCAGATAAATTTTCATATTCAAAATCTGAGTCACTCTCGTTATCATTTTGAACATTTAACCTCTCCTGTTGAGAAATTACAAACATGCATAGTCACTTTATACATATAGGTATTGTTCTGACTTACCATTTGTTATTATTCTCTTGTACAAATTTGACAATCTAACACACACACACACACACACACACACACACACCCACTAACACTAATGGACTTCAAGAATGTGAAACAAAAGCGAAATGTGAAATAAAAATGCAGGACACACGTGGAAGAACTGTACTCAATGTATTAGTATTTTCAACCATGGAACATTGACTAATAGAAGTGCAAGCCACAGAAAAATCACTCTTTCAACAATGAAAATACTTAAAATTTAAGGTAGGTATCTGTTTGTCTGCTAGTCATTAAAATATATGGCAAACTTCAAGATTCTGAACACTATATTTCAGTAGCAATGCAAAAAATTGCATGATGGAGACCTCTGTGTTTCAGTAGACGTATGAAAAAAACATCTTGTTACAGAAACCATAAAGTAGAATGACTTGCACGTATGAGGTCCGTTATATTCAAATCATAACCAAGTTTAATTGGTAACCCCGTCTTTGGTACAGGCTGGTGCAAATTTGTCAGTGAACCACGCCCGGCTCGGATACAGCCTGGAGTAAAAGTATCCCTAGAGCTCGCCCGTATGAGATACGGGCCCGCCCATTAAGTGGTTAATACCATCTTCAGTTAACACATTGGCCCTTTGTATACAATGAAGCTTCATAATCATTTAAACTTTCAACAAATCCTCATGTCTTGTTATATGTTATATTTGCACTGTTTATGTTATCTTTTAAAACCACTTTGTTTAAATTTTACATACTAGCCAGAGCTTCATTCACCACACTATTTACTTGAGATAAGGTTATCTGTTGTTTATTTACATTATTTTATACATATTATTATCTGTATCTTTGTCATGTTTAATATATTTCTTATCAACTGGTTTTTGTTAAATTTGACCTAGCTGATAAATTAAACTTTCCTTCCAATATTATTTTTCAAAATCGCATTTTTATCTTCGATTTCATACACAATTTATTCTCAATTGGAATGGCTTGTTTCTGGGCTTAGTGTTGTATCCTGTTTATTTATTTCTTTGCATTGTGGACATCTAACGTTAATATCAGAGCAATAAGTTAATTTCATTCTAGCAGCACAACTTTTACGCAATATTCCATAACACACATTACACTCCCCAGAGATGTCTGCTCCCCTCAGCCACACCTGCACCAGACCCCCGCCAGTGTTTCATTGACTCGAGGCGGTATAATGAAGTCCCACCCTCGAGCAGCATCCAGGGTCGTTAGCCTGTATCGATGCTCACAGAGTACGCCCCAGTCTCCAGGTGTAATCCACCCCTAGAGACCCCAGCCACCTCCGGGTTCGTCCAGGTCCAACACCTGCCAGCGTTAGCTTAAATTTCACCCAACAAATCGAGCTTCCCACAGGAGACGACACCTGCGAGGTGAAATTTTGTTTGACAAATGTACTGCCATCTGAGCGAAGTCACTTGCTCGCCTCAAAGAGAGATAACCTCTCTCCGAGTTCGTCTGGACCAGACATCCGTCAGTGTTTGACTCGGTGCAGTATCAGGAGGTCCTGCATCCGAGCAGCATCCAAGTAAGGTCGTTTGTCAGTTTCGTAGCTCACAGAAGAGGCGTCAACCCTTAGTTTTATTCCACCTCTAAAGATCTCAGCTCTTCTCCTCGTTCGTCTAGACCCGACACCCACCAGTGCTAGAGTCAAGGCGACATCCCATCGAGCCCCGCTCCCGAGCATCGCACAAGCGAGGCCGTCCGTCCGTTCCGAAGCACATAGTGGGGGCCCCAAACTCCGGGTGTTTACCACTCATCAGAGTTGTCAACCCCCTCCGAGTCATCTAGACGCACGACACCCGCCAGCACTCAACCCAAGGCGGCACCGATCTAGAACCCCACTCCCGAGTAACAAATAAGCGCGGGCAACCATCCATTTTTAAGCCCAGAGTGGAGGCCTCAAAATCCGGGTGTACATCACTCGCCAGAGATATCCGCCTCCCTCCAGGCCCACATGGACAAGACCCCCGCCAGTGTTTGATTCCAATTAGTCGCCTTTTAGGACAGGCAGGAGTTACCCTGGGCCTATTCTTTTAGTTAGTCCCCGGACCCACAGGGGAGAATGGCTTGTTTCTGGGCTTAGTGTTACATCCTTTTTATTTATTTCTTTGCATAGTGGACATATAACGTTAATATCAGAGCAATAAGTTAATTTCATTCTAGCAGCACAACTTTTACGAAATATTCCATAACACACATTACACACGTATGTAGCACATTTCTTTGAACAACATTTAAACAATAAATCTTGTTCATTTTCTTCATATAAGGCTGTACATTCAGAGCCTTCAGAATTGACCTCTGCATCAGACGCCATCTTGGAAGACTATGTCCCTTGAATAATTATAAGACTATGTCCCTTGAATAATCTGAATTCAAATTCCACGTATCTTTGAACCCATGCTATTTGAGTTTCTATTGGCTAAATCGCCTTTCATAACACAAGTCTGGGCTGTTTCAATTCTCATGATCATGTAGCGAGTTAAAGAGTGGGGATGAATAAGGACAATTTTGTTCAAAACCATTAAATCAAAAATTATAAACGTAAGGTATGCTATTTATTCTTGAATTACAATATCTCTATTATCATAGTAACACAAAATAAAATATATTTTATTGTGGAATGAGGTGATCTTTGAAGTAATTATTTAATCAGAACAATTAATTTATTTAAAGTTGGCTCAAATGAAAATTATCCTAACAGATTCAAATAAGGAAGTCAAGCGCCTAAACTTGAACTGCTGTAAGCACTACTACTGTCTGTATCCTGAGCACCAGATACATTCAAATGTCGAACAGTCAATTCATCCAAATCTTCCTCATCTGAAAAGTAACAGAAAAATAAAATTTAACGGTAATTACTGATCTGAAAAATTACCATTTAATTTATAATTTAACTTTTTACACAAAATTTGGATATTCCTAACTTCATACTGGTTTTAATAAAATTAACATTAAAAAAAAGATGATAAGAACAAAGTACTACAAACTTAATTGAAAGATGCCGCTGGTGATAAAAAGCTTTATATTTAGCTCTCAGAAAGTGTATCAAATACTTGTGTAGTGAACTCACAGATTTGTTAGTTTTGGGACTTCACTGCACATTTATTTTTTAAGAATAATAACCATTTATCAACGCACTTGGCATTCTACATAGTAATATAATATATGTAAAGAAAATTTTTACAGATGCATACAAGCGGTAACAATAATATAACATTTCACATACTCAAAACTCTACACACATTTCACCTAAACTGGCTATATGCCATGCTAAACATGTCAAACTCGGAACAGAAGCTGTTGCTACTATCAACTACTTTGCTGAGAGGACTGTATTTGCTGTAGTCAGTATGGTAGAATTTACTACCCAGCATGCCAGGATTATGAACAGTCTGAATTGAGAGAGGATATCGCAGCTAACTATATTTCCATTGAGAACTTTGTAAAAGAAACATAGGTTAAAGAGAATACGCCTAATATGAAGGGAATGTAGACGAAAATAAGAATGCCATAAGCTGTAACTACAAATACAAAAGCACATAATTATAACACAAAGTTTTCACAAATTTACGCTGAACATTTTCAATTCTATCAATATGCACAGTGCACTGTGGTGACCAAATCACTGCTCAATCGTCAGATAAAGACTGTACAATCAATGAATAGAGGATGCAATGTATGGACACTGCTAAAAAGATCAGTGATTCTAGTTATCAGACCTAACATTCTTGCAGCTATTGAAGTAATGGCATCAATGTGAGTGACATCCTAGGCTGTGAATCCAACGTGACACCTAGATAACGAACAGTATCAACCCACCTCAAAGAGATGCCATCAATGAGGTAACCAGAATCAGCTGTGGTATACTGAGAGGTAGCTCTAAGGGGAAAACTTCATCGCATGTATGTACATGTAAATTGTAATGAAGATCATTTGTATGGCACCATAAAGACAAACACTCCCAAATCATGGGCAAAGGCCGACATTTCAGCAGCTGTACAGACAGAAGTGAAAATTTTTATATCATCTGCAAACATTAAGTATGGTGAAATGAAAGACATTCCAATATCATTGATGAAAATGTTGAATAGAAATCGCCCAAGATGTGAACCTTGTGGAACCCCAGCAGTAACATATATAATATCAGAGTAATGCCCACTAACTCTTATGGTTCTGCCTTCAAGATATGAATGGACCGATGCCAGCAGCAAATCTCTAATGCCTCATGCATATAATTTCTGAATTGACAGAGCATGGTTTACAGAATCAAAAGCTCTGCTAAAATCAGTATAGACAGAGTGTACTTTACCACCACTTTCTAATAATGCAATTATATTAGTAAATAAAACGGGTTTCTTGCAGTTGACATATCCATAGAGAAACCATGCTGCTGTTCAACAATGACATGTTTGAGGGAAAATTTGAGAATCGGCATCACAGTCAGCACAAATACTTTTGCTAAGACAGAACTGATACAAACATGCCTATAATCTATAACATGTGATCGATTACCCGTTTAAAGATAGAAATAGCATTAAAGATTTTAAAGGGTCCCAGAAAAATGCCAGTATAAAGCAAAAGATTAAAGATGAGACTGACAGGTCTTAAATATAAACACTTATTTTTCCCCCTTCATAATACTATAATAAATTTTCCCTTGACAAGTTTCTAACCAAACAATTAGCTTGTGAATGTTAGTGAAATTTTTACCAAAGAATATAATGTACGACCCTGCCTAGATATCCGTTTCAAGCTAAAATGGGCCATAAATGACAAATTTCATCTAGTCTACAGGTGATTCACAATTACCGCCGGCGTATCTAGAGAAGTACTAAATTTATTTATTCATTTAAACAGAGAGAGCATCTCCATATTACATTAAAAAAAGCTTATTCTTAACAGTTATAAAAAAGAAAGCAAGAATGATGTTATAGAACCCATTCTAGATCGTCATAAACAGCAGCTATGAGCATGAGGATAACAACAGAGACACTATTGCAGCGTTCCATACTTGCATATAAAGGTGATCTTATTAGAACATTTGTTCTAGGAATAGGTAGAAGGAATGTAGGATAGGATCGTAAACTAGGACCAGGAGATGGGTCATAAAAAGTTAACTGTTGTAACAGGTTAGGTGAATCAATGTGTCCATGAATGAATATAAAAATAAATGTTATTTTTACAAGAGATCTTCCGTCAGCTAGTGAACTCATACTGAAAATGCCAACAAAATATCCTGGGGATAACCTTGTTCAGGGTAGCTTCCACTCCTATGAAAGCTTACGTATTTGAGGAATCTACGCTGGACCCATTCCAGCATTGACTCATAACAACTATATAAGGGAGACCAGCATACACTTACATATTCTAATTTAGGTAGCACAAATGCATTGTACAGTGCACATATTGTATCGGTATGTCTAAAGCATCTGGAGCTCTGCACTAGGAAGCCAAGGCTTCTCATTGCTAAAGAAACAACATTTGCAATGTGATGATGGACATGCAGATTACTCTCAAAGGTAATCCCTAAGTCACTAATTTTATACACTTTTTCAAGAGACTGATTACTAATATTGTAGGGATGAGAAATAGAAAACTTCTTATTTGACAAAGTCATTACCCTGCATTTCTTAGCGCTAAGCTCCAGGCCATTGGTGAGGAACCATTCTGCGGTCTTGTCTAGGCCTTTTTGTAACAAATCACAGCAGAGATTTAATTGACAAGAAGATTTTTATGTCATCGGCATATAAAAGGTGTGGTGGTATGCTGATCACAGTACTGAGATCATTGATGAACAGGGTGAAAAAAAGTTGGCGCAAAACCGAACCTTGCGGAACCCCAGATAAGTAATGGTAATAGTATAAAGACTTGTCCAGCATTCCAGACATAACTAAACCGATTTTTAAGATAAATATAAAAACTTTCGTATGCAGTTTGTTGGATGCGTACAAAAGTATTTATATTTCTAGGGCAATAAAAAACAAAAGTTCCTTAAACCGAGCCCCGCCACTGGTTTGTAGTCCTCTGTTTGTGCTCTGTCTCTGATGCAGATAAACATTCCAAAACCTGTCAGGTAAAGTGATAAATGAAGTTCAAAAACCTCATCCGGCAATTAAAATACAATACACGGAAAATTTGCCTGCGATTTAGCCTGCCTCACGGTATCGTTCTTGACCTAAGATTCAGAATAAAAGGTGATGTTAGAAGTAAGTAGTTAGAATTTTTCATCCTCTGATGACACTAACTTTGTTAGTGAAACGATCGTCAGGTCTTTATAAAGATGTGTTGTGGTGGATTCCTCAAGTGTACTTAGTAGAGATTACTACATAGAATCTATCCCAAATTGGATCGCCATACTGAAAATGCAAAAATATATAGGGTGTTTCATAAATGCATCTATTTTAGTCTGAATGAGAATATCGTATAATAGCCGAATGCAAATTTTTAGCTCTTAAATCAGATGAGAAGTTTATAAACTTGTAATGAGCACTTATCAGCAATCATCCTGTATATATATATATATATATATATATATATATATATATATATATATATATATATATATATATATATATATATATATATATATATATATATATATATATATATATATATAAACTAAAAATCAGAAGTGTCAAGTTTATCATTGATGAACTCCTCCAATCTGTAGTAAGCCCTATTTGTCGAAAACACCTTGTTTTGTTTAGTTTGTTCCAAAGGCTTGGCCCTATCTTCACCCGGGATATGGTTATACAGTGTATCCCAAACTGCATGGGAATGTATTGCTATCTCCGTTATTATTAGAGATAGGGAGACGGTTACATTAGCAATGTTTTGTAGAATTTCATGCTTGTTCCAAATATGACTTGTATTTTGCCCTGCCTCTTTTCGTTTTAGAGTTATTTTGAGAAAAAAAAATCTGTCTATTTCTTTTTTCTTCAATATCCAAGTAAGCGTTGATATGACATGTAAGACTTGCACATTATCAGGACGTTTTTACAGAGTAATATTTTTGTGCTATTCTCAACTTTGGATTGTCATTTGTTTTTGAACTACAGGTATCAACGTTTGTTTTTATTATGGCAGCCATATTGGATTTTTTTGCTCATGTGATAGCCTGTGAAAAGTGATTTCCAATGATGTACAACATGCTTGAGAAATCTTGTAATTGCACTGACAATTTTGGGAAAAATCTTTTGAGGATAGTAGGCTATGAAATTCAATACCAGAAAACAAATGGCAAAAAAGTGTTCAAAAAGCAGTAGGGCATGGAGTCTAAAAATAGACTTCTACTTTTAACATAATTTTCTGTAACGATTCACGATAAAAAAATTGGAACTTTGAGCACACCAATGAATTGGCCCATTATTACAAATGATATTTTACATTACAACATTATCCTAAAAAATTGTTATAATTTAATTAAATAAGGTAAACCTAGTAAATAACTAAATTTACTAACAGAACTAAATAAAAAGTAGATTAATGATTTACGAAGACGCCTTTGAAAATTGTTTGATCTTTAAACGCAAGTCAACTGAAAAACAGAAGAAAGGTTGCTATGGATATAACACTATCGCGATAATTAAGAATACTGCCATTCTTAATTCTCTGAACAATTTGAGGTGTATTTAACACGTTGCTTAAAATTTTGTATTAAATAGTTTGTTTCCTGTTTATCTTAAATATTATTCAACAATATGTTCAGTAATGAAGAATATTTTGACATGTTGGAATGTTATATTCGTTCTAACGGAAATACTGAGGCAGCTGCAAATTCATATCAAAACAACTACCCAGAAAGACGACAACCAAACACCAAAATATTTCGCTGGATAGTGACCAATCTATTGATCGACGGTAGCTTCCACACAAAGAAACTACCAATGCCTAGAAATGAAGAAAGAAATAATGCCATCTTACAGGTTTCAAACGAAAACCCTCCACAATCTGTTTGGTTTTATGGTGAACAAATTGACGTTCCAAAAAGTACGGTACACTGTGTATTAAAACAAAGTCATTACCATCAATACAAACCTACAATCGTACAAGGCTTAAATGTTGACAATTACCCTAAGCGACTTCAATTCTGCAGATGGTATCAAGGACAATGTCAGCAAGATGAAAATTGTCATTTAAAAATAATATGGACTGATGAATCCAGATTTACAAATTGTGGTGTATAATCGCCATAATAGGCATTATTGGGCAAATGAAAATCGCCATATAAAGGAAGAAAGATGATTGCAAGACAGATTTTGTATTAATGTCTGGTGCGGCTTATTAGGTAAAAAAACTGTCATTTTTATTTGTACATTAGTGTTAATTAAAAAAAAAATCAGGTAACTTCATTGTTGGTCACTTCTTTTTTGAAAATAATTTAACTGGGGAAAGGTACCTTAATCAATTGAGAAACGATATCTTACCAACAATTAGAAGAGTTCATGATAATTTAGACGATATTTGGTACCAACAAGACGGTTGTCTAGCTCACAATGCTAGGATCGTCAAAGAATTTGTGTACCAAAATTTTAATAATTGTGTCATTTGTAACAATGGGCCGGTTCACTGGTGCGCTCGAAGTCCTGATACAACACCCACAGATTTTTATTTTTGGGGTACTCTGAAGAATGATGTGTATAAATTCGATCCACCACAAAATATCAATGAATTACGAAACAGAATCACGGAAGCTATAAATCATATTAACCAGAACAACCTCACCAGAGTTTGCAGGCATGTTTCAAAAAGGTGTATAAAGTCCATTGAACAAAACGGTGGCTATACTGAACAATTTTATATTTAGTGTTTTTTTAAGTTTCAATTTATTATTTGTTGAGTTCTGTTTCTAATTGTGTTGTTTTGTGGAGTTTAAGTTTCTATTTGTTATTGTCGGGTTTCGTTTTCACATAATATTACCTAATTAAATATTGTAAATTAAATCAGAATATTTTTTTATTGTGAATCATTACGGAAAATTATGTTAAAAGTGGAAGTCGATTGCTAGACTCCATAGCCTATTGCTTTTTGAACACTTTTTTTTGGTCATTTGTTTTCTGGTATTGGATTTTATAGCCTACTATCCTCAAAACGGTTTTTCTCAAAATTGGCAGTGCAATTACAAGATTTCTCAAGCATGTTGTACATCATTGGAAAGCTCTTTTCAGAGTCTATCACATGAGCAAAAATCCAATATGGCTGCCATAATAAAAACAAACGTTCATACATGTAGCCCAAAAACAAATGGCAAGCCAAAGTTGAGAATAGCACAAAAAGATTACTCTGTAAAAAGTGTCATGAAAATGTGCAAGTCAGAATGACGCCTACTTAGATATTGAAGAAAAAAGGAAATCGACAAATTTTGGTTAATAAATAACTCGAAAACGAAAAGAGGCAGGGCAAAATACAAGTCATATTTGGAACGAGCATGAATTTCTACAAAACATTGCTAATTTAACCATCTCCCTATCTGTAATAATAACGGAGATAGTACACACTGTATATTATTATTAAGCTGTACTGCACATTAAGTTTTATTTTACTTGTCTTTGGTATCAAAGGAACTAAGTTATTTTTTGTTCTTGTATCGTATGTTTGTATATATTCGATGAACCGATGTACATTTTCTCTAACAAAGCATATTACCTGAATCATAATAATCTGATTGTGGTTCTCTTGGTGACAACTTGCAGCCACGTGCAAAAAATGATTTTAGCCGATCTTTGGCAGCTAAGATTAATCCTAAAAATGGTGGAGAAGGTTTTACTGGCCTTGACAAATATTCTGGGTGAAACTGAACGGCAACATAATAGGGGTGCTTCTCTAGTTCCAGAATTTCCATTCTTTCACGTTCCACATCCACACCTGTAAAAGAATATAAATTTAAGATTAACAAATACATGAGTGAAATTATGTACACTACTAAAGAAATAAAATAAATTCCAGGACTGGTGACTGCTTGCATCAACAAATTTAAGAATTAAGAATCCTTACCTACAAACTTCAGACCCTTCTTCTCTAATTTTTCTATATACTCTGGATTAACCTCAAATCTATGCCTGTGGCGTTCTTCTATTGTATCCTTATCTCCATAAAGCTTTTCTGTAAAGAAATAACATTTAATATAGTTGGAAACATTACCGAATTAAGTGCAAATTAAATTCAACAGACAATAGAAATGACTGTGAAGCGTTCTAAAGTTGTTGGACAAAAAAGTATAAGAAACAAATGCAAGATCTGCTAGGCAGCAAGAAATACATGTTCGATCATTTTTAAGAAAGTCAACATTATGCGGAACTAGCAAAAACAAAGGAAGTGAATATGAATAATTAACTGCAGAAAATAGTGGAAGAATTGCAGACCAGAATTAATCACTTGGAGCAGTGTGAAAAAGCAAACAATATAATGGGACTATGCTGGACATTCAAATAACGTTAACCGTTATTTTGGCATAAAGGGATACCTATGCGAAATATCTCTGTATACACTTATGAAAAATGTCTGTAATCAGTTGAATTAGACAAAATTCGGGTAGGATGATATGGGGGGTACACGGGGGCAGGAAGTAAGTTATCGTAGTGAATTTTCATAACAGTTGTACTCGATTAGTATGGCATATTACTAAAATTAATACTTAATAAAAATAATAAATTTAAACCGACATATCTTTATTATCAAAAAAATATTTTAATATTGCGTTCTAGCTCCTTCTGAGAGAAATGACCAAAACTCAATTTTCTATGAAGCTATAAAATTAAAATTTTGTATATCTAGGTCTAAGTCTGTCTCTTTAAAAGAAACTTAAAATTTTCATGAAAGTTACAAAAGCTTTCCAAAAGAAAACAATTCATATTTAGAAAAAGAAAGTATCTGCCAAATTGTAAATGTGGCAGGTATTTTTCCTTATTAATCGCATGGATGGTTTTTTAAAAGACAGTTATATTACAAATTTCATTAAAGTTGCAAAAGCTTTCCCAAAGAAAACTTAATTCATATTTAGAAAAAGAAAGTATCTGCCAAATTGTAAATGTGGCAGGTATTTTTCCTTATTAATCGCCTGGATGGTTTTTTAAAAGACAGTTATATTACAAATTTCATTAAAGTTGCAAAAGCTTTCCCAAAGAAAACTTAATTCATATTTAGAAAAAGAAAGTATCTGCCAAATTACAAACGTGGCAGGTATTTTTCCTTATTTAGTCAACCTAATCGAACTGGTCTTTTCAACAACAAAATAAGCTTTTTGAAAACATTCTCTACTTTTAGTTATCAAATATAAAGAATTATTTTAGACTCAAAGGTGACAAAGTTACCCACGCATTTTAAAGAAAAAAGTCTGGACGCAGCAAGTGCATTATGGTAGCGAATTTTCGTAAAAATGTTTTTAATGGCAAATACGTCTTGTTTTTAAAAGAAGGAGATTTGGTTGGCAGTATAACCTATATAGTACTAAAAATGTACCATATTTCATTAAAACAGCTTTGTTGTGTCAAAAAGTACAAACATTTTCGGAAAATAAACTTAAAAAGTTCCAGAAAAAACTGGTCCGATTTTCCTGGTCAACGAACCGCTTTTAGCTGTTAACACACCTGCCAAGATATAATGATTCAAGAACAGCTTTAGGACCAACATTTAAACATTTTTTTTTAATTTGCAAAAATTTCTTTTCAAAAAATCACCATTTTCTTTTTTTACAGAAATTAAGCTATGGCTTCATTACATCAACAGCAGAAAACTATGTTAAGTAAAATCTTGTTTCTATTGATTTTTTTGCCATTCCTATATATTTCTTATTGCATGTTACATTCTATTTGATATATTCCGTTTAATTGATGTGGGTTGTGTTCTTGTTTTTTATTTATTTTGTCTATTATTTTGTTATTGCTTTTGTAGCCCATTTTTAAGCCATACTGTTTGAGTGTTTGTGTGTGTGTTTTTTTTTTGAGGTGGTGGTTATAAGTGAATGTTGTGTATTTTGTGTTTATTTCTGTTGTTTTGTTAATTTGTTTGTTTTTGATTTCTTTCACTAGTTTTTCTATTGTTTTTTTGTTGTATCCATTTATTTGTGCTATCTGTATTATGATGTTGTATTCCTTTTCTTGTTGGTCATTATGGAGTCTTATATCCAGCATTCTGTTTGTTAAGTATCTGTATGCGGCTATTTTTTGTGTGCGTGAGTGTATTGAGTGTCTAGGTGTAGTGACATCTGTTTGTGTAGGTTTTCTGTATATTTTGTATTCAATCTGGTTTTCTTTTCTGATTAGTCTTTGGTCTAAGAAGTTTATGGTGTCGTTTGATTCTTTTTCTATTGTGAATTTTATGTTGTTGATTTGGTTTATTTTTTTGAGGATATTGTATATGTTAGTTTTTTGATTGTCATATATTATCAATATATCATCTACCTATCTTATTCAGTTGATGTTTGGGTCTGTTTCTTTTAAGATGGTGTGGATTTTTTCTTCTAACTTCTGTATGTATATTTCTGACATGATGCTTGAGAGTGGCGATCCCATTGGTAGTCCGTCTTCTTGGATGTAGTATTCTCCGTTGAGTTCAAAGTAATTTTGTTTCAATATGGTGTTTAATATTTCGTTGATTTGTTGTTTGTTGCTGTTATTTTGCACTTTATTTTCGATTATATTGGTGGTTTCATTAATTGGTATATTGGTGTACATATTTGTTATGTTATGAGATGAGTCTTGTGCTTTTATTTTCCAATTTGTGCACTAACTCTATGGAGTTTTTTTTACGTTAAATTTGCTTTCTAGTTTTAATTCGTGTTTTAGTACTTGGTTCTATTTCTTTTGCTATTTTGTATGAAGGTGCATCTTTGAAGTTGATGAGGGGTCTTATTGGGTATCCGTATGTGTATTTTCACCATTCCTGTCATTGGTGGTGCTTTTGGGTTGTTGTTATAATAATGTGTTGTTTATTGGTCGAATATTGTCCTGTGTCTTTTTATGATGTTTAATATTTGATTTTGGAATTTGTTCTTTGGGTTTTCGTTCAGTTTCTTGTTCATTTGTTTGTTGAGATGAATGTGTTTGTTTTTTCTATATAGTCTTGTGTTTTTATTGCTATTAGTGCGTTGCTTTTATCTGTTTTTGCTATTGTTATGTTGTTATATGTTACTTTGTTTCTAATTTGTTTGACCATTTTTTTCAAGTGTATGGTTTTTTGATTTAGTTTTGTCAATAACTGTTTATTTCTGTTGCCAGTTGGTTTTTCAATGGTTCTAGGTTTGGGCTATCTATTGAGTTTATTGTGTGTTGTGTGCCTACTATTATCTTCTTTATTGTAGATTTTTTTTTTGTATCTGCAAAGTTAGTGCTTAAGTTGTTTTCTATTAATTCCTTTTCTTTATTTGTGCATTTTGTGTCTGTTATCTTTATGAATCTATTCTGAAAAATGTGATGTGTTGTGGTTGTTATGTTTATGTTATCTAGTTTGTCCCTTTCAAGGTTGTGTAGTTTTTTGTTTATTTTCTCTAATTTGTGTTTATAATCGGTTTTTATGTTGTCTATTATAATATTGTCAAATGTTTGTGTCCATGTGTCACAATTCATCTGGTTTGCTAATATATATATATATATATATATATATATATATATATATATATATATATATATATATATATATATATATATATATATATATATATATATATATATATAATATATATATATTCGTGTCACACCGATAACTCAAAAAATAATACACCGTAAATTTGGTGAGTACCTTCCTTTTGCAAATTGCTTGGAGGAGTTTGTTAGCCAGGAAAATCTGCCCAGTTTTTTCAGAAAAATTTTGTGTTTTCTTTCGGAACATTTTTATATCTCCAAAAATAACAAAGCTATAGCATCAAATTTAGAATGCAGGTTTATATCATGAAAATTCGGGACGCAGCAAGTGCGTAGTGAATTTTCATAAAAATGTTTTTAATAGCAAATATGTGTGTTTCTTTTTTCAGAAAGCAGACATCAAATTTGATTACCAGTATAGCATATATAGTAAAAACAATCTGCCATGTTTCATCAAAATAACTTTATTGTTTGAAAACGTACAAATTTCGGAAAGTAAACTTAAAGTGTAACCGAAGAAAGCCGTTTCTGGGTCAACCTTGTAGGTTAATAGCAAATTGAGCTTCTCAAATATGAAGCATTTAATCAAAATTCGCTACCGTAATGCACTTGCTGCGTCCAGAATTTCTTTACTTATGAACATGCATTATATTTCGATGGAAAATGCAAAAACATAAGGCGTTTTCGACTAAAAAAAAAATATTTGTATCACCAACGACTTATGGGCCAACCTGTAATTGTAAAAATATTTTTTAAGATGTAGCTCAAGACACCCTATAATTAATGTATACAATTTTTTTTCATATCTTGTAGAATAACGGATATATTGAGCTTTATTGATTTTTTACGAAAATTCGACAAAAGTTATATACCATTAAACGATAAACTCTATAGCTAAGACTACTGCCAAGCATCAGAGAAAGGGCCTATTTGAAATGAATTTTCTGGAAACATTTTAGTAAAATGAAGGACAATGACGGTTGAAACTAAGACTTCAGGGTTTGTAAAACATTCTTCTTGAGACATTTTCTTTCCATAACCCGCATTAGATTCAAGTTCTTTGCCTAAATGTTGCTAATTTTGACGTTTTAAATTGTCACTTTGACGTTTTGAGGAAAACCCCAATTTATTTTTCTTTTAATGCCCATAACTTTTTTGTCTTTTGACTTACAGCGGTGAATTTCAGTAGGTAATTTACCGATACAGATATAAAACGATGTACCAAATTTGGTTGCCCTTACTTTGTTATTTCCGGAGATATGAATTTTTTCTAAATATAACACATGTAAATATATAAAAATCGAAACTGACCCCGGATATGTGTTCTAGGGGTCTTAATTAGCGCTCATTTGAAGAAATTTTTTCAAAATTCAAAAGTCGAGATCTCCTCATTAGTGAATTTTTTTAAAGAAAATTCACTAAAAGTAAACTATGCAAGGAAATTTGGCTCTAAGTTTCAAGAAAGAAGTTATAAGCTATTAAAAAAAAATATAGCTTTTCTTCTTAAAACGCCAATGTCGCGATTTGAAACGTCAAAATTGACATGTTTAAGACAAAGAATCTAAAACGAATTCGGGCTATGTTGAAGAAAATACGTAATTTTTTAAAATGAAAATTCACTACCATAACGCACTTGCTGCGTCCAGACTTTTCATTAATTTATCAATATTTATGGATTTCTTTTAATCAGTTATATAAAACTCATTTCACTGGGTTCTAATTTTCGTTTCACTATGAACGTTTGTTTTACCTTGTTTACAAACAATAAAATAAGATTAAAAAGATAAAGCACATACTTACTCAATATACTACTTGAAGGTTTAAACACCGTCGTCCTTTTTCCTAAACGCATTGTTCCTCCCATTTCACCTGTATTGTGTTCAGGCATGTCTATTATAACAGGATGGGGACAGTTTTCTTCACATTCTGCTGTATTGGCACCTTCTAGATTAAGAACATTTCTGGCAAATTCAATTACTGCTGTCTGAAATCCTAGGCATATGCCTAAGAATGGTTTCTGATTTTCTCTACACCATCTACTGGTTTCAATCTTGCCTTCAACACCCCTCTTACCAAAACCACCAGGTACAATCACACAACTGAAAATATAAAACAATATATTTGATGTAAGTGTTAAATTCATTGATTGTTGTTTCCATTACTTGGGGAAACTTTCCATACACTTGTGAGGTCAGAGAAGTACTCTCTACATCTGTATTTAGTAATAAGAATGTTTATTTGCAAACCGTTACAAGAAATATAAACTATATATGTATCATACAACACCTAGAATATAGTGCAAACAATGGGCACATTAGGGGGAGCATCTTAGCCAATAAACCCCTTAATACCCACCAGTATGCCTATCAAACTGGCAAATCTACTGAGTTAGCACTCAATAACCTCGTCGAGAAAATCACTCACTCTGGAAAATGGAGAGGTTGCGGTGGCAGCATTTTACGACATCGAAGGAGCATTTAATAATGCATTAACGATCTCCCTCTACTACGAGGCCACTATCACTATGGGGGTGGAACCTACTATTTGTGGCTGGATCAGAAACATGCTGCACAATCGGACCATTATTACCTCATTGTGGGGGGAGGTGGTCGGGGTCAGGGCTGCGAGGGGGTGCCCTCAGGGGGGCGTTCTATCCCCCCCCCTGCTGTGGTCCCTCTTTGTGGACGATCTGCTGGCTATCCTCGAACTCTGGGAGGTTGAGGTCCAGACGTATGCTGATGATCTCGTCATAATGGTTAAGAGGCAAATCTGAGGAGGAACTGGCTAGTACTCTTCAGGAAGCACTAAATGTAATCAATGATTGGTGCCAGAGGGAACAGATGTCTGTGAACCCTCACAAAACGATCATTGTTCCATTTACCAGAAGAAGGTTGGACAAATTAAAACCACCTATTCTTATGGGAGAAACCATTCCATTTTTGGACCAAGCAAAATATCTGGAAGTTACCCTAGATAAGAAGCTCAACTGGGACATACAGTTAGAAAACGTTATCCGCAGGGCTAAACTGTCCCTGTGGACCTGCCGGAGAATCTGTGGTAACAACTGGGGAACAAACCCCCAACAGATGTACTGGCTCTATGTAGTGGTTATCAGACCAATGATAACATATGGAGCCATAGTTTGGTGGCCTAAGGCACTTCGTGGTATCGCGAGGGCCAAACTGGCTCATCTACAAAGCCAAACATGTCTGATGATAACGGGAGTGATAAGCACCGCACCATCAACCGCTCTGGAGGTCCTCCTTAATATTCCCCCTCTTCACATATGGTTGGAGAGGGTGGCGAGGTGGACAACGTACAGACTAAAGCAAACAGCAGACAGCATGCCGAAGGAAGTCAGTCTGGGAGGATCCGGACTCCTTGATGACATTGATGGTCACGGGATTCTGGGAATTGTCTCAGACTTGATGCCTACAAGGATCAGCAGAGATCTGTCTTTCAAGATTGTCCTCCAGAAAAGGGAGGACTGGGACCAAAATCAAACGACCCTGTTGAAAGCGGACCTCTGTTGGTACTCTGACGGCTCCAAAACCAATTTGGGAGTAGGAGCTGGCGCATATGGGGCAGCACCGATGCTAGACTATCAGCTAGCCTCGGCAAGTACACAACCATACACCAGGCAGAAGTGTATGCCATCGAGATGTGTGCAAGGGAAAGTTTAAAAAACCTCGATACACACAAATCGATAGATATATGCAGATAGCCAAGCTGCAATAAAGGCTCTTGGTTCCTACCGGTGTAATTCAAAGACGGTATGGAGTTGTAAATCTGCCCTTAACGAATTGGGCAGCTGTAATGAGGTGTCGCTGGTCTGGATACCGAGTCACTCAGACCATGACGGCAACGTTGCAGCCGACACGCTTGCCAGGAGTGGGGCCCAGAGTGACTTTGTTAGACCAGAACCGGTGCTGGGGATAACATCTTGCACAACAAAACACACCTTAAAGACCTGGATAGAAAGAATGACAATCCAATATTGGCAAAATCTTCCAGGATTAGCCCACTCTAAGGCCTTCATAAATGGCCTGTCTGAGTCAAGGGCTAAAAAACTTCTAGAGATGAACAGACAACAACTGAGTACTCTAGTCGGCCTGTATACAGGACACTGCCGCTTGCAGCACCACATGGCCCGTATTGGGGTCGGTCAGGAGACAGAGTGCCGGCTGTGTATAGAGAATGAAGACAGCAGAGCACGTGCTGTGTTCCTGTCCGGCGGCGGACAGGACTAGATACCTGCTCTTTGGCAAGGTAAAGCTTGCTCCAGAAGATCTGGATCAACTTCCGCCCACAAAGATTATAGACCTCTGCAGGAGGCTGGATTTGTTGGGCGAAATATAGACTTTAGGCGTCAGCCACATAGACCTTAAGGTCGCGGTGGAGGGACCGATATGGCCCACTCACATACAAACCTAACCTAACCTAGTGCAAACAAAAAATGTAAAAGTCACTAAAGCTTCAGACAAAGAGCTATGTGTGGGTGATACGTATATAGCAGCAATATTTGAATACAGGCATTTTCCATTTCTTACTGAAGCACACTATCAAACAAGAACAAAAAGCACAAACGACTTGTCAACATCCCTGCTTTGAGAGCTAACAACAGCATTGATATCCAAACTTAAGGCAATGACTACTCCCATCTCCAGGCATAAAAATTAAATCAAAACAATATCCAAACAGCATGTTATACACAGCAAAAACAGTATCAGCAAATGGATCAGAAACTATAGGTATTCTTCAGATCAATTATTTGATGAATATGGAGTTGGCTCTTAATCAGTATTCATTTCTTCACTGGTTTCTTGAACAATATAATGGAGTTAGCAGATTTTATATCGCTTGTGCACACATTGAATATCGTCAGACGCAAATACAAGTGACATCTCTGCCCCACAGTTTTAAGAGATCTTGGAATTTCTAAGGAGTTTCCTCATTTCCTAGTGTCTTACCGATATTGGCAGTGATTACAGGAATAACCCTCTTCTGGTGCACAAGAAGTTGAAGGCAAAGCACTGCTTGGAAGAAAGGGAGGTTAGCGAGCTTCGGAGTAACTGGGGTTGGCACTAGCAAAGCAGCTGACTGCAACTTGATTTGAACCCGGTGTCAGTCTAGGCACGATCAAGTCACCCAAAGTGGTCTCCAGTGGCGCAGCTCTCGTAGTCCTGGATCTGGACGAGAGCTGGGATATTTCGGGCTGCAGTAGGTCTCCACCCTTACTGGCGATCGAAACAGTCTGGCGATACCCGGTGTTCCGACCGTCCAAGCGGCATTATTGGGAAGCATTGCCGTTTACAGTCTTCGTGGGAAAGCTTTCTTTGTTTCTGTCAGGAGGCGCAAAGGGTTGCATTCCTGAGCTGGAGTCTTCCCACGAGCGCGAGGCAACTAGCAAAGCGGCTGACTGCAAGTTGATTTGAACCCGGTGGCGGTAGTCAAGATCAAGTCACCCAAAGTGGTCTCCCGTGGTGCAGCCCTCGTGGTCCTGGATCTGGAAGACAGCTGGGATATTTCGGGCTGCAGTATGACTCCACCCATACTGGCGATCGAAACAGTCTGGCGATACCCGGTGTCCCGACCGTCCCAGCGGCATTATTGGGAAGCATTGCCGTTTTCAGTCTTCGTGGGAGAGCTTTCTTTGTTTCCGCTGGGAGGCGCAAATGGTTGCGTTCCTGAGCTGGAGTCTTCACGAGAGCGCGAGGGCACTAGCAAAGCAGCTGACTGCGAGTTGATTTGAACCTGGTGGAGGTCTAGTCACGATCAAGTCACCCAAAGTGGTCTTCCGTGGCACAGCCCTCGTGGTCCTGGATGACAGCTGGGATATTTTAGGCTGCAGTAGGTCTCCACCATTACTGGCGATCGAACTAGTCTGGCGATTTTTCATAGAAAAAAAATCACTAAGAGGGAGATTCCGACTTTTGATTTTTTTTTGCAAATGAGCGCGAACTAGGACCCCTAGAACCCAGTTTCAATTTTTATATGTTTATACATGATTTTTGCCTTCGTATCAACAATGAACAGATCATATATATATATATATATATATATATATATATATATATATATATATATATATATATATATATATATATATATATATATGTTCAGAAAGATTTCCGCGGTCTTTAATGTGAGACATAATTGGTTCTCGGGTTGAACCGCGTCAAGAATTTATGAAAACTCGACGGTCCGGCTCCTATTTTGGAGCCATTTTCAAGAGGTAAAGGAAATATGTAAGGAGACTCTAAAGCCTCAATCTGCCTACTCCTTAAGAGTGGTGGACAAAGGTGGGTAAAGGAAATATTTAAGAACACTAAGGCCTCAATCTGCCTAGTTTCAGATAGAGGTATATTGGTAAATAAGGAAACTATATCAAAGCTAACTCGGATGTCGTTTTGAGAAATGGTGTTGTTTTGAAGAAGGTCAATGCAATCGAGATTGAAAAACGTCCCGATTGTTTAAATAAGAGAGTTGATGGTCTTCGCCTTCCGACTACTTGGAAACCTATTATATCTTCTTTACAAACACACAAAAAGAAAATAAATTCCACAGACAATTTTATTGCCTTATTATCTGCCTCAACAAATGCCGGTGACCCTCTTAATCCTCCTCATCCTCTAAGTACCGTGACCGAAGTCCCCCATTTAATTGACGGTGACCCCACTACTTTCACTGATAACGAAGCAGGTAGACGGAACGACATATATAAGGCAAGACTTGCAACGAACTGCCAGATCTCTCTGAGGCCTAGGGTTGAACACACTGAGACCTCACAGACGATCTCCGGCGAGATTTGGGGAGTAGGCAGATTGAGGCCCCGTAATCGAGCTACAACAACCCAACCCACCTTTGTCTACCGCTCTAAGGAGTAGGCAGATTGAGGCCTTAGTGTCCTTACATATTTCCTTTACCCACCTTTGTCCACCACTCTAAGGAGGCCTCAATCTGCCTACTCCCCAAATCTCGCCGGAGATCGTCTGTGAGGTCTCAGTGTGTTCAACCCTAGACCTCAGAGAGATCTGGCAGTTCGTTGCAAGTCTTGCCTTATATATGTCGTTCCGTCTACCTGCTTCGTTATCAGTGAAAGTAGTGGGGTCACCGTCAATTAAGTGGGGGGCTTCGGTCACGGTACTTAGAGGATTTATTTATGTATCACACCGCTAACTCAAAAAATAATGGGCCTTCCTTTTCTAAATGGATTGGATAAGTTCGTTAGTTAGGAAAATCACACGAGGTTTTCCGGGAAAATTTTGAGTTTTCATCCGAAAAAAAAATTTATCTCAAAAAATAAAAAAGCTATGATAACCAATTTTGGTAGGTAAGTTTACGATAAAAAAACTAAACTACACACCAACATTTATATGTTACAAGAAAGAAAAGTTATAATGAAATATTTTGTGCCAGATCATTTCTATGAAAATTCACTACCATAACGCACTTGCTGCGTCCATGCTTTTTTTTGTATTTAAATACACGATGAAGTTAGCCGCACAGTTAACAATGTGGTCAGCTGAGATTGCTAACTAACAACAAACTGAATGTTTTATGCAACCGAGATGAAATCTACAACCTTAATGTTAGCTTTTACTTACTCGCATCTACATAACTGATGCCAAGCATCGTGATATGCGGCAGGATCATCAGCTCTCATTTCCTTTTCCAAATTTGAAGCCTCTATAAAAGTAACATTTACTTTAAATCCTACATGATTGCCGGCATGATGCAGAGCTTTTATAATAGAAGCATATGAATCTTCTAATCTAGTGTACTTTCCAACAATAGCAACTTTAACTTCATTTTGTAAAGTACGAATCCTTTCACAGAGCACCATCCAAGTTCGCATATATTTACGAATAGGAGGAAGTACACCAAGACCCAATTGTAATCGCTCGTTAAGGTATCTAGCTAAGCCATGATTTTCCATAAACAGAGGAACTTCATATACTGATGGGAGGTCAGGAATGCTGATAATCTTTAAAATAAATTTGCAATTACAATTAACTTTTTAGGTTTCCAATAATATAAACGTACCTGTTCAGGAGCAACATGACAGAAATTTGAGACCTTGTCTTTTACATTTTGGCCAATAGGTTTTTCTGATCTGCAGACAATAATATCCGGTGATAATCCTAAACCACGGAGTTCACGAACAGAGGACTGAGTTGGTTTTGTTTTATGTTCACCTGTTGTTCTAGGCTGCAATATAATAATATTCATTAACACTCGGTTAGTCGCGCGGGGGACCACTGTCACCCAGCAACAGTTACTGGTCTGTTGTGAGATGGGAACATTTTGTACGCATGTGCCGCCAAATGTACCTTCTCAAAACATTTGTTCGCAGCTACCAGGCGAGTTTCAGTTTGATCCCAGCAGTATTTTATGTGTTGCCAAAGTGCTGTGGTTGACAAACGTCACCCACGCGTCTGAACGTGTTACAAATTTTATGTAAGTATTTTTGAGAAACAGGACAAACAAATCATCAGAGAGGCCACATTTTAGCAGGTATTTATTGACTTTTTCTTCTGCCCACAAAACAATAATTTCAATTAAATATTGGTAAAAAATCTCGGGACGCAACAAGTGCGTTATGGTAGTGAATTTTCATTAAAATGTTTTTATTGCAAATATGTGTGTTTTCTTTTTAAGAAAGCAGACATCAATTTTGGTTACCAGTATAACCTATAAGAAAAAGCAGGCATCAAATTTGATTACCAGTATAACGTATATAGTAAAAACAATGTGCCATGTTTCATCAAAATAACTTGATTGTTTGAAAACGTACAGAAATTTCCAAAAGTAAACCAAAAGTGTTACTGAAAAAATCCGTTTCTTGGTCAACCTTATAGGTTAATAGCAAATTGAGCTTTTCAAATATGAAGCATTTAATCAAAATTCGCAACCACAACGCACTTGCTGCCTCCAGAATTTCTTAACTTACAAACATGCATTATATTTCGATGGAAAATGCAAAAAAATAAGGCGTTTTCGACAAAAAAAAATTATTTGTATCACCAACAACTTATGGGCCCCTGTGATTGTCGCAATAATTTTTTAAGATGTAGCTCAAAACACCGTATAATTAATGTATGCAATATTTTTTCATATCTTGTATAATAACGAATATATTTTATACCATTAAACAATAAACTCTATAGCTAAGGCTACTGCCAAGCATCAGAGAAAGGGTCTATTAGAAATGAATTTTCTGGAAATATTTTAGTAAAATGAAGGACAATGACGGTTGAAACTAAGAGCTCGGTGTATGTAAAACATTCTTCTTGAGACATTTTCTTTCCATAGATCGTATTAGATTCAAGTTATTTGCCTAAATGTTGCGAATTTTGACGTTTTCAATTGTCACTTTGAAGTTTTGAGGAAACCCCCAATTTATTTTTCTTTAAATGCCCATAACTTTTTTGTCTTTTGACCTACAGAGCTAAGTTTTGGTAGGTGGCACACCTATAACGATATAAACCAGCTTACCAAATTTGGTTGCCCTTACTTTGTTAATTTTGGAGATATATATATATATATATATATATATATATATATATATATATATATATATATATATATATATTTTGCGAAAGAAAACACAAATTTTTCCAGGAAAACCTCGGCGGATTTTCCTGGTTAACAAAATTATCCAAGCGACTTGCGAAAGGAATGTACTCACCAATTTTGACGTTTAAAATCGCAATTTTGACGTTTTGAGGAAAATCCAAATTTATTTTTCTTTGAATGCCTGTAACTTTTTTATCCTTTAACCTACGGAGCTAAATTTTGGTAGGTAACTTGCCAATAATGATATAAATCCGCATATGAAATTTGGTTGCCCTTACTTTGTTAATTCCGAAGATATAAATTTTTTTCGAAAGAAAACACAAAATTTTCCAGGAAAACCTGGACCGATTTTCCTGGCTAACGAACTTATTCAAGCCATTTGCAAAAGGAACTTATTCACCAAATTTAATCAAAATCGGCCCATTATTTTTTGAGTTATCGGTGTGATACATACATATATATATATATATATATATATATATATATATATATATATATATATATATATATATATATATATATATATATATATATATATATATATATATACTTATGCCTATGCGGAAGTAGCTGGACCATTTCGTATACCAAGTGTATAATAGCTGGACCAACCGTGCAATAGCTGGACGTCCAGCTATTAACATGCTGGTATTAATATGTACATGCGTTATTGGCTGGACCTATTTCATGAGAACATTAAAAGTAAAAATTAATGCGCCTGTGCGGTGTTGCCAAATGCTCAAAATATTAATTCTATTTAAATATTTACATGTTTTAGTGAATTTTATGTGCACTAGGACCGCAAAAAGCATGAGGTTACTTAAGACTTTATTAAATAATAATATCGTCAGGATATTTCTTACGAATCTCTGGATTAAAAATGATTATTGCATAAGTTACTATTCATGTAATATAGCAAAAAATCTACAGGTGGTTTGTAAAAATAATGTTTTGGAAGAGACAAAATATGAATTATTTTTTGATATTTGCAGTAGATGTGCCAAAATTATAAAAACACAAAATGATTACCAAGGCCCTAGTGTATAATAAGATTGCAAATTATATTTTGTCACCCTTTGCAAAATAAGAAAAATGCATATGAAGATCGGGATAGCAATTAAGACCTTTCCGAAATATGAATTATTCTTTGATATTTGCAGTAGATTTGCCAAAGTCATAAAAACAAAAAAAAAAAAGATTACCAAGGCCCTAGTGTATAATAAGATCCGCAAATTATTTTTTGTCACCCTTTACCAAAGTGAGAAAAATGCATATGAAGATCGGGATAGCAATTAAGACGTTTTCCAAATATTTATTATTTTATCGCATTTGTAGTTAATGTGCCAAAATCATAAAAACAAAAAAATATTACTTAAGCCCTTATGTATGAAAAACCATGCAAAATATTTTTTGTCACCTTTTTCAAAAGTGAAAAAAATGCATATGAAAATCGGGATAGCAATTAAGACGTTTCCGAAATATGAATTATTTTTTGATATTTGCAGTAGATGTGCCAAAATCATAAAAACAAAAAATGATTGCCAAGGTCTTAGTGTATAATAAGTTATTCAAATTATTTTCGTCACCTTTTGAAAAAGTGAAAGAAATTCATATGAAAATCGGGATAGCAGTTAAGACGTTTTCCAAATATGTATTATTGTTTCGCATGTGTCAAAATCATAAACACCAAAAATGACTTCCAAGGCTCTAGTGTATTTTTATATAATAAGATATGCAAATGATTTTTTGTCACCCTTTGCAAAAGTAAAAAAAATGCATAAACGGATCCGGATAGCAATTGAGACGTTTCCGCAATATACATTATTTTTTGACATTTGCAATTTTTTAAACAGGAATCTTTTTTTATATTTACATTTAAAATCATAAAATCACAAAACTATTACCAAAGCCCTAGTGTACAATCTACCACAGCATAAGACTTATGCTGTGATACTACAGCATACACAACTCTCAACTCGGACAGTTTTAGAATGAATTGAATATGATTCTATTCCTATTTTTCAAGTTGCAGATTTTTTAACGCGCTAAAATCTAATATACAGTCACAGCATAATAATTGATTGATTATGCTGTGCTACAGTTACTCTTCAATTTTTTCTAAACATATGTTTGACAGGTCAGGTAAAAGTTTTGAAATTTACAAAAGGAGGGTACAGAAACAGAGCTGTAAAACTTTCTGGGATCAACGTCGTAAAAGCGGTATATCAAAGCTCAAATGTTCTTTATCTATGCGAAGCTTTTATATACAAATACATAATATTTGAGAAAAAATGCTAGGTTTAATATTTGAATATGACCAGCCACTAACTGCTATACTAGAGTGACTAACATTAATTAGATTCTCATAATTTTTATGTTGCATTGTTCAAGTATACAGTGCAGCATAAGAAACAGTCTTCTTATGCTATGTAACCAAGATTTATGCCACTAAAAATAAGTTGCACTTTAAACCTAATTTATAGCAAATTTTTATAATAAACATATTCTTATAACGAGATTGGGGTAGTTTCTTTGTATACACAACATGTTTATTAAATTTATTTAAATTCATCATTTTTCCAAAACATAATAAAAATAATCTGTATCACTCACTCATTGACTGAAGGTAAAGTCGCTTAGTAGTCGCAACGATAGGTTAAAATAAGGAGGTTTCTCGTTGTCTTTCATGTGGCACATTGACTGAAAAAAAAATATATTCTTGGAAAACCTCTTAATTGCTATCCCGATGTTTAAATTCTTTTTTTTCTTCTTACTTTTGCAAAGGGTGACAAAAAATAAATTTGGTGTAGCATTACATAATAGGGCCTTGGTAATGATTTTTGGTTTTGTGATTTTACCACATTAACAGTAAGTATCACAGAATCATTAATGTTGAAATGAAAAACGTGGTAGTACCTATCCCGGTGTTCAAATGCATTTTTTTTATATTTCAAAAGGGTGACAGAAAATTATTTGCATGAGCTTTTATGCGTCAGGCCCTTAGTGATATTTTTTGTTTCTATGAATTTGGCACATTAACTGCAAATGCGAAAAAATAATACATATTTGGAAAACGTCGTAATTGCTATCCCGATTTTCATATGCATTTTTCTCACTTTTGCAAAGGGCGACGAAAAATAATTTGCATATCTTATTATACACTAGGGCCATGGTAATCAGTCTTTGTTTTTATAATTTTGGCACATCTACTGCAAATAACAAACAATAATTCATATTTCGGAAACGTCTTAATTGCTATCCCGATTTTCATATGCATTTTTCTCACTTTTGCAAAAGGTGACAAAAAATAGTTTGCATCTCTTATTATACACTAGCGCCTTGGTAATCATTTTGTGTTTTTATGATTTTGGCACATTTACTGCAAATATCAAAAAATATGACATATTTCGGAAGCGTTTTAATTGCTATCCCGAATTTCTTATGCGTTTTTTTCACTTTTGCAAAAGGTGACAAAAAAATAATTTGCATGGTTTTTCATACATAAGGGCCTTAGTAATAATTTTTTGTTTTTATTATTTTGGCACATTAACTGTCAATGCGAAAAAATAATACATATTTGGAAAACGTCTTAATTGCTATCCCGATTTTCATATGCATTTTTCTCACTTTTGCAAAGGGTGACAAAAAATAATTTGCATATCTCATTATACACTAGGGCCTTGGTAATCATTTTTTGTTTTTATGATTTTGGCACATCTACTGAAAATATCAAAAAATAATTCATATTTCGGAAACGTCTTAATTGCTATCCCGATCTCCATATGCATTTTTCTCACTTTTTCAAAAGGTGACAAAACACAATTTGCATATCTTATTATACACTAGGGCCTTGGTAATCATTTTTGGTTTTTATGATTTTGGCTCATTTACTGCAAATATCAAAAAATAATTCATATTACCGAAACTTCTTAATAGTTATCCCGATCTTCATATGCATTTTTCTCACTTTTGCAAAGGGTGACAAAATATAATTTGCAATCTTATTATACACTAGGGCCTTGGTAGTCATTTTGTGTTTATAAGATTTTGGCACATCTACTGCAAATATCAAAAATTAATTCATATTTCGGAAACGTCTTAATTGCTATCCCGATCTTCGTTTTTGTGATTTTGGCACATCTACTGCAAATGCGAAAAAATAAACGTGGTAATAGCTATTTCGATCTTCATATGTATTTTTTTCACTTTTGCAAAAAGTGACAAAAAATAATTTGCATGAGTTATTATACATTAGGGCCTTGGTAATAATTTTGCGGTTTTATGATTTTGCACATTAACTGTAAATATCAAAAAATAAGTGATATTTGAAAAAACTTAGTAATAAGTATCTCGATGTTCAAATGATATTCTTTTATTTTCCAGAGTGTGACAAAAAATAATTTGCTTAGGTTGCTATACACTAGGTCTTTCGTAACTGTTTTTGTGTCTGTTTTTATATTGGGACCTTGGCTTTATTGTCCAATATTTGTCATTTGGGTACATGTAACCAAAATAACAAATAATACATACTAAAATTTAGTTTTCCTCTATGTCTATGTTAATAATAAGCGATTGGTTTAGTGTTATTATGTTATTGCAAAACACTTGAGACAAATTCTTTTTTCTTCGGTAAGGTGTAGTAGCATATAGCAATATATGGCTGGCATCTATGGCTAGCTATAAATTTACTACGTTGAATCCGCTTCACTGATATTGTGATCGCGACGATCCATCCCGCTTTCTGCTGACCCTACATGTAAATCTATGGCTTGGAATTTATGGATAACTTCACGCAAACTTTATCCCAGTTATATTCAGCAAACATGTCTTATCTCTGCTGCATCGAACATGATGCAAATGCAACTATGTGAATCTTAAAATGCAGCGGCTTTCCAGGAAATAAAGCTTTTAAGTTATTTTCTTACCAATGCTACTATTTCTACCCCTACGATTTTTTATTTATAATAAAAAATATGTACATTGTTTGCCTAAACCTGCCAGTATAATTTTTTGACAGCTATATACATATAGCGCGAGTTTAAAACATGGAATAAATTCAGTTAATCAGATACAGCTATCTTTTTCCAATAATTCGCAGACATGTCGATATACATTTTATATTGCGGTCTTTTCAAAAAATAAAATAAATATCATACAGTGTGTGCCAAATTTAAGGTACGACCTCATCGATATTTTTTTCAAATCCTACCCTTGTTTGTTTTTGTTAAATAGGTTTAACCTACACATTAATTTGAAAAAAACAGCAGATTTTAAATTTTTATTTATTTATTATTATAAATCTAAAGGAATTAGTAGCACGAATAAGAAATGAATGTTGACTTATTTTCCCAAAATAACCAGAAATGTGTAAAACGAATTTCAATTCCGTTTATACTACTAACAAATACTCAATCGACAACAACCTAAGCATTTATTAAATAAAATTGATTCAGATTATCTATTTTTTATTTATGTTTTTAAAATAATATAATGTCTATTTTTGTGGGAAGGAATATAAACTTGGTGGTTAAGCATAACTTGACATGTACTTTAGAAATAGCCAACAAAACAGTAGGATTGTCAGTTAAACAAATTATCGACGTCATATCTCAAATTTGGGACAACTTCATATTATTAAAGAAAGATCATAGCTTAAAAACCACTAATTGACGTGTTCGCGCATTTGAAAAAGGTGTATTTGATTAACTGAATGTATTCTAAGTTACCAACATGCATTGTGTAATATGGCAGTAATAATGCTGATAATTGTTTATCTTTTTTTGTCTTTTCCTCAACGGCGACGTATTTCTGCGACTATGGCCAATCACCGACGACATGGAGCACTTTCAACTCACCTTCCTTTAAATTTGACCGAACTTCGTTTTTTCTATAAGGAGGGTTGGGATATTCAGCGTGCCCAACCTCGCACGGTACACGGGACTAACGACTTCACGACTCCTCAGTGAATCGGAACCAGCAGAAATTCAACCTGCTCCAACTAAATGATAATTTTACAGTAGGGGCTGAAAAAATGAATGGGGAACCCTGGAAATCGAACCCAGTACCCTTGGATCCAGCGGCATACTTTCCTACCACTGGATCACTCAGGCTTTTTGATAATAGTTGTAAAATATTTTTTGCAACAATTGGATACAATAATCTAAAATATATAACTCTATAACACTAAAAGTAGATCTCGTAAGTTTATAAAACAACAGTCATTATACACCTTGTCCTATTTTCGAATTAAGTTTTTGTGTTATCTTCTAAAAAAAGCAGGAGTTGGATTAATTTTAATTCAAAATACTATATTACAAAACAAATAAAATGTAGGAAAGATGCTCTCTTCTCTTAATACCAGGAAAGCCTCTGGACTTGACGAGATCCCAGCAATTCTCAAAAGATGCGCACCAGAACTTGCTCCTGTCCTGACCTGTCTGTTTTAGACATCTTACAATAGAGGCATATTCCCTAGTAACTGGAAAAGTGCTTGAGTACAACTCGTCCCCAAGAAAGGATCCAAAGCGCTTCCTAGTAACTACAGACCTATTTATCTCCTTTCAGTCGTCTCTAAAGTGATGGAAAAGTATATAAACACCGAATTACTAAAATTTCTTGAAAAACACAGTCTAATCCACGACAGGCAGTATGGATTCCGTCAGCGCAGATCAACTGCCGACCTCCTCTCCTTTGTCACCCATTCTTGGAACAAGTCTATGTAACTACACGGTGAATGCCAGATTGTCGCTCTAGACATATCCAAAGCATTCAACCAGGTTTGGGATGCAGCGCTGCTTAATAAACCTCCGGTCTATGGCCTACCACCAAAACTCTGTACCTGGACAGCAAATTTCCTCTCCAACCGGAGCATTTCTGTTGTCGTGGATGGCCATTCCCCTAAACTGTATCCAATTAATGCAGAAGTCCCTCAAGGTTCAGCTTGAGCCCCTACTTTGTTTCTTCTCCACATCAATGACCCCCTCTCTAGCACATCTAACCCAGTTCACAGTTACGCGGACGACAGCATCCTCCTCTCAAATATACTATATTCTAAGCCTGTCTCTTTAGCTCAATTAGATGAGGAACGCAGACTCATGGAGGATTCTGCCTCTGTGGATCTTCAAAAAATATTATACTGGGGAAGTAGAAATCTTGTACAATTCAACTCCACCAAATCTCAGTCTTGCTTTCTATCTTATAAGAGATGCACCAGCCCTAGACCCATCACAATGAACAACCAAGTTATTCAAAGTAATGAGACCTTTACACTTGTTGGCATATCTGTCGATCAAAATCTCAATTGGCACCAACATGTCACATCAATTGCAGAAGTGGCTGCTAAGAAATTAGGTTTCCTCGTCCGGGCTCGCAAATACTTTTCACCAGATAATCTCTATACCTTATATACCTTACAAATAAGGCCAAACCTCTAATACTGCTCCCACATCTGGGGTGCCGCTGCCGCTTTTACACTCGCTATTCTGGACTCCATTCAGAAGAGAGCTATACGTATCATCGGTGACACTACCATCACCCAAAGGCTGCCATCCCTTGTCCACCGACGTGCCATTGGTGACCACGTTCTCTTTTATAGATATCTGTACGGGCACTGCTCAGAATAGCTTTCTTCCATAGTTCCTCCACCTGGTGCCCCCAACAGATCTACAAAGAACAGAGCGAATGCACCGTTTTACTGTCCAGATCACCAGACATAGAACATCTTGTTATGCCCGCTCTTTTGTCCCGAGGCCTTCCAAGTTGTGGAATTCCTTGTCGGCACATGTTTTTCCTTCTCCTCAGAACCTCCAAACCTTCAAGTCCAGAATTAACAAGTTGCCTCTTTCCTCCTTCTCGACACCCACGGCACGATATTATTTAGGCTGTAAGCCCTCGTGGTGGGTTGTTGAAAAATTAAAAAATAATAATAATAACCTTTTAAGTACGTTACGCCCCAACATCTACTATAATTACTGAAAATAGTCCAGGATCAGTTTGACTGACTTATTAATTTAGACACCATGTCGATTTATAAATTTCGGTCGGAATATTTTTTGAGAATAAACTTTGGCAGAAAATTTTTAAAACAAGTTTCATTTCTTAGACAGACTAAATAGTTGAAAGTTTTAAATTACCAGTGCTTTCTTTAGACAGAGCCTACAATATGTTTTGTTGGTGTACTCATTAATCAAATGACCTTGTGGTTAGAAAACATTTTATGTCCGAATTTTCTTAAAGGGTTTCTTAAGCAATTACGGAGCAAGGGGGTTGGATACTGCCCACTAGACCATGTGCGTTAACTAAACGTTTATTATAAGGCTACTGTAACAGTTAAATAATGTAAGTACATATATTTATAATCTCGGAACCAAGACACCCTACAAAAAGGCATTATGGGAGCCTAGACTATAATGTAATGTGTGGGAAGTGTCATCGTTGCATTTTGTATTATAAAATACATATTATCGTGTCGGATGACTCCTTCCCTGTTAGATGGGATATTATGGGGTGCATAAAATTTAATTTGCAAAAATTTATATTCTAAGGTAAAACATTTAAAATGATCAAAAATTGAAAACAATTACAATTACATCAATAGATCAATAATTCGATAAGATTTAGAAAATATAACATAACATGGTTATTCTTTAGGCAAAGGAAAAGCCTTTTGTTTGCTGCATTTTCGTTAACCTGTACAGAAATTTAAATATCAAGTATTTAAAGTTAACAATAAACAATGATTATGAAACACCCGTTAAAAGTAGCTTCCGCAGTATACACTCTATCACTGTTGCACTTCTTACTATAAGCTTAGCATAAACAATATGCTACTGTTTTCCTCTAGGTAAAAGAATAATGTCATCAATTTCTGCGTCTTCCTTAAAGTAATTTTCTAATTTTTAAAATTTGAATAAACTAAGTTTATTCATCCCCTTAATAACGCTAACTTTGTTAGCGAAACGAAGGTCGGGTCAAAAAACTGTATTGTGATTAATTGGGTTCTCCAAATTGTACTTATCAGTGCTCATCACAGGTTCCAATCTTCACCCATTGTACAAAGCTAATTTCTATGATTATTGTTTCACAGCAGCACGACCAAGATGGAGTTCTCCTCAAAGAGAAGGAGACCATTAGAAGACATTTAAAGGACGGAAGCAACCCCTCGATAGCTGAATGTGAACTTCTGATTGAAAATTGTCCAGTGTTAAACAAAAGAACTCTCCAGTCTCTTAAACCTTACATTTCTAGTAGCACGAAAAAAGACAGACAATATGATAAATATTTCTTTTTAGCTATATTAAAATAAAATAACATAAAAATACATTAATGACTATTTATATTACATTTTACAAATTTGCCTACTTTGTACAAATTTTCTTCTACTAAATTCCTGAGTTCTCCACTTTTACTGCATTTTCTATTTATTTACGACAACTATTTTCACTGATTTCTCACGTTCCATTCAAACCATAACACAAGAATTGTGTTTCATATGTAACTTATGCAAAAGCTTTGGTCATCATAATCTTGTTAAGAGTTTGAATTATGTTACTTCCATTATGAAAACAGATCACATGCAATGTATTCAGATCCAGATAACTAATTACAATAATTTTGTTTTCTAGGAACTTAATGTATTACATTTTGAGATAAAACACGTGTGTTTTTAGACAAGACTGTCATAAATACATTTTTATATACAATTTATTTAATTTAAAATAACTGGTAAAAAATTACAACACAAAATTTGTCTTTTATCATTTTTCTGCTTTACCACACCGGTGTGATAATTTATGTAGGCAAATAATTTAAAAATAATTTGTAGTCACTTTTTATAATTTTAATATTATTCACGAAGTGCTTCACTGTAAAACTGTCAAGGTAAAGAGAATAAATAATGTATTAATTAAAACATATCATCTTTGTATACTAGCACGCAGACCTTAAAACCGTAATGCTACCTGTTTAAGCGTACAACATAAAACTAACCAGAAAACTTTTATACATCCTACTAAAAAGTGCGGCAACACTGTGAGGTTAGGTCCAGCTATTTCCTTTTGGACATATCAATTTTTATGGCTGAAATGTCCAGCTACTTCCTTATAAACATATATAAATCCCAAGAGAGAAAGGTCCAGCTACTTCCGCATAGACACAAATATATATATATATATATATATATATATATATATATATATATATATATATATATATATATATATATATATATATATATATATATATATATATATAAACATAAAAAACCGACCCCGGATATGTGTTCTGGGGGCCTAATTAGCGCTCATTTGAAGAAATTTTTTCAAAATTCAAAAGTCGGGATCTCCTCATTAGTGAATTTTTTTAAAGAAAATTCACTAATAAAACTGGTGAAACTGGTGATTTTTTTAACATATTCTGTTGGTTTTCTTTCAGATATGTCGGCACGTAAAAGGAGCAGAACTGAACAAAGCACAGACCCAGAAGTATGGTTACAGTGATTCAATGAGCTCAATGAAGAGAGTGAAGAAGAAAATATGCGAAATCAAGAAACAATGGATGAAAGTGACGAAGGAGAAGAAGATGTGATTTTAGAAAGTGATCATGAGTCGGATACAGAACAAGAACTCTCTGAAAGTGATACTGACCTCTCAGATGATAATGATGAAAAGGACTCACAGAGTTATTATATAGGAAAAGATGGTGACACAAAATGGCGTAAAGCCTCCTAAGAAAGTAAGAACACGGGCGCATAACATAATTACACATTTGCCAGGGCCAAAAGGAGCTGCACGTGAAGCTCAGTCAGAAATTCAAGCATTAGAGCTTTTTATCAGCAATGATATATTTTCAATTATAACAACTTCTACAAATATTTATATTGAACGTGTTCATCAGAAATTCGCAAGAGATAGAGATGCCAGACTCACTAATATGACTGAAATCATAAGCTTTATTGGTTTATTGTACCTCATAGGCAGTCTTCGGTCTTCCAGAAAAAACCTACATCAATTATGGGATAATAGTAAAGGTAATGGTCTAGAATCCTGCTATCTGACAATGAGTGAACAACGCTTTCGTTTTTTGCTAAGATGCATTCGATTCGACGATGTCAGAGACAGACCCATGCGCAGTGAAGTTGATAAATTTTCACCAATAAGAGAAGTATTTGAGAGATCGTCTGCATGTTCAATAAGATGTTTTGCATTATTTTTACTTTTACATTACTTTTGAATGTTAGCTTATGTAATTTAGATGAATATATGTATATTGTGAGTGTATATGTATCGTTTTTACTCATTTTACCTGTCCGCAATATAAATAACTTGATTTGACTATTTATTTAAACATGGTGTTTTAGATTTCTTATTACTACTGTTGCCTTAATTTTTATTTATACTTTTCAAATTTTTCAAGACTCCATTGGCAATGCTCTTACTCAAAACTGCTCTGTGAAGCACATCCTTCCACTGGAGTCAGTATCACGCAAGGTACTACCTGCATTTTTACAGTGCTTGTACTTTGGTTGTACACTGCCTTGTATAATTCCAAATATGCTGTCAATTTCTCGACTGATTAGATTTATATGGCTGCTTCAGTGCTGTGTAGCACTTTATTCCCGAATATTTAGTTTCAGCTAATTATATTGCTTATATTCTGGTTTTTAATGCCTCGTTCTTAAGTTTTTACTTCAGGTTTAATATTTTTAAACATTAATACTATATATATATATATATATATATATATATATATATATATATATATATATATATATATACATACATACATATATATATATATATATATATATATATATATATATATATATATATATATATATATATATATATATATATATAGATAAACACCACAGATCTCATCATTAGTGAATTGAAAAATTCGCTAATAAAGGAAAAAAAAAAAGATACTAGTTATTATATTAATACTCTAAACTTGTAGGATTTTAAATTATTTGTTAATTTATATTTAGTTTTTTTAATTTTGAAGTTTTATATTGGTGACATTTTAATTTTGCGTTTTCTGTTTTTCTTTTTTTGCTACTTGTTTGTATTTTACTTCTAAGGTTGATGTTGTTTTCTTTATTGTGGTCACTTAAAATTGTTTACTTACTCGTGTAATTTATATGATTGACTTAATGATTAGGTTCTATTGTCGTATTTATTTTTATTTTGTTGTGTTTATAACATTGAAGTGTAACGATTTTTTTTTTTGACTTTGCACTTATTAACTGAATAGTCAAACTTTTTTGATATTTATGGGAGAAATAAATTTTTACTTATTATTATTAATAATTTACCTGAGGAACTAATGAAACATGAGCAACACATATATTATCTCTCTTTACTCTAAACTGAAACTGTCTGAAAGCCTCCACAAATGCCATACTTTCAATATCTCCAATTGTACCACCCAGTTCAATTATACAAACTTCTGGGATCTTATTTGTTTCAGAAACTGGTATTTGTGCAACTCTTTCCACCCATTCTTGAATGGCATCAGTTATATGTGGCACAACTAAAAAAATAAAATATTTATTTAAAAAATGTTCATAGGGAACTACATACGAGGTTTGTTGCAAAACTACATATAAAATGGTCTTAGGAGAGTGTGATCTTTTAGAAAAGAAACTACCTCCGACAAAAATAAAGAATATTATCCTGACAAGTGCTACCAAAGATGCTGAACTACAGATTTCCTTAAGTGTAAGATTCTATCAAAACCCTTCTTATAGAAATCTTGTAAAGGTTTTGGTTACTGCAATATACAACGTCGTCTATGTACTCCCTTGATTCCTCTACCAAGGTTGTAGAAGCCAGAGGGTGGAGGGACATGGTCAACATACAAATTCTACTGTGACATTTTAAATCAACTTGGGAACAATGTTTGTGCCTAACCATTACACTAACTTTGTCACCTGCCAGAATGCTACACAGCATTTATCAATTTCAGGACAGACAATGAATTCACATCATGGATCGATCTCTAAGGTCTGGTCTAATCGAACACACAATCACTGTATTCCAGCGAATTTTCATTAAAAAAAAATATTATGGAGGTTATGGCTCTTAAACTCTCAAAACATTTCTTCAAATGAGGCCAGTTTATGTTTAATTACATTTATCACGTTGGCCTGTTCAATCAGACGTTTAAACAAAAAAATCTTTTTTTATTTATATCGCTGAAAATAGTAAATGTATGTTGGTAAAGCTTTGTTCACTTGTTGCCTTTCATAGACATTTATGTACCAAAATTGAAAAATTAAGTCAAACATTTTTTAAAACTTTTAATGAAAATTCGCTACCATAAAGCACTTTCTGTCCCTTTCTTTAAAAAACGGGTACGGCTTAAGAGATAATGTGTTTTTTAAAATAATCCTAAAATTTATTCTAAAAAAGTAGTATTGTATTTTGTTTCGTTAACATCAGCCTATTCCCGTGACTATGTCGACGCCAGCCAGCAGGTTTAGGGATCTTTTACATGCCTAACATCGCATGGTAGACGATACCGACGCTCAGCGGCCTCTCTGAAGAGCGGGTGCAGGCCGCATATTGTGTTGCATGTAAAATTATATTATACAGAGGGGGAAGAAATTAAGGTTTCAAATATTTATTTTAGTTCTTCACCCAGTATAAAAACCGTATATGGTTTTGTAAAGATACAATAATACGGAATACAGCAGAAACCCATTCAAGAATAAGAAAAAGATTTATAGCCTGTGCCCCTTGCAATTTTGTATGATCGTGGTCGCCCTTGTTGAAGGACATTTGGCTATTTACGGTGATAAAACATGAAAGTAAAAGTATATGCTACGGTTTTAGTATTACATAAAATGTAGTTAAATATGTAAGTCAATTATTTGCAATTACATGCAGCGAATTTTTGGAGCAGAGGGTTTTGGTAAATCTTCATTGCCATTTCTCTCAATATGTACAACATAGTAATGTGATCAAATCAATCAATCTAGTCTGAAATCAATAGATTTATGAACAAGTTAGTAAGATGAAGAGCGCTACAAATCTGGGGATGAAATAAAAAGAGGTCCAAGTTCGATGAGCGCAGTTTACCACAGCCTCAACTATTTGCATGAGACGAAGATAGATGTATTTGGTAATGACTTACAATCAATTAAAATCTATGTAAGAAACAACTACTGTTCTGTAATGATATGGCTATAGTGTAATCTTATTATATTTTATTTGTCTTAACTGTTTTGCATTTGATTTGATTTTAATTTAATGTGATTAGGTGTTTCTTTTGTTTATTAAAGGTATTTTATCTGAAATTAGATATGGACTGACATATTTGGTTTTATTTTGTTTGTAATGAAGTCCGATTTATTACAGTTATTTGAATAGCTAATAAGTCGTTTAGGCGGTGTAAATAACGGATATTTGCTAGGTAATAAATCTGACTCATTTTAGATACACTTCAAAGTATGAAAAGTCGCCACAGACGAAACGCAGATTTTGTAGAATGGAACACACAGCGCCGGTCTGACAAGCGCGATGAGATTCATTCTAGGTACGTCACGGGGCGCATGGCAGGTAAGCGAGTAGAGAAGACGGAATGCGATCGTGGAGAAGTCTTCAGCCGGTTCTCGCGTCAACAGGTAACAGTCGGTCGTACGTTGTTTGTAAAGGTTTTAAAGCGTTAGTTAGGTGTAATACCTGGAAAGATTATTTCGCTGTGCTACAGAGTAGTGGAAAAGCAGCGTGTTGGTCGTTTAATAGTAAACAACGAGTTTTAAACAACGAGAGTCTAGGAAGATTGTGTTCTGTTAGGATAGGTTGCAAGGTTGTTGTACTTCGGGAAACTCGAAGAAGTATAATTTGCAAACTGCTAAAATTTATTTGGGTGTTTTATTAATGCTGTTCTATGTAAAATGTTAACAGCGTGTTAGGATTTCACGCGTATACAGAGTGTGCTGTATGTAGTAGTGACAAAACTAGTCACGGTTACCCATTTAAGGGAGGTTGAAGGCAGGTAAATAATTATACTCTATTATAGTGGAATTAGGGTGTTTTAGCGAATCACAGCGTGCTTACAGGGTAGACTATGTTTGTTTTGAGGGACGTTCTGTCCTTGGAGGAAGCATAGATTTATTCTGAAGGGTATGCGCTCGCTAAACCAGGTGTTTAATTAGCTAGTGTCCAGCCTAGATAAGTGCCAAGCTGATCACATTTCGTACCCATATAAGGGATACGGGAGCACGGACAGTGCTGATTTAGGGGAGTATTTAGTGTGCCCGGCATCCTGTGCTCTATTGGGTCGGCTACGTTTGTTCTGAGGGACGTTCTGTCCTTGGAGGAAGCATGGATCGATCCAGAATGGTACGTAACCGTTAAAGGGCACTGTTAGCCATGTAGGGTGTTCGATAGGAATAGGGAACTAGTTACCCGGTGGTATTAGTTAGCCAGTTAGGGTCTTATAAGCGTGGGAACCGTTTGCCTACTCACCTAGTGCTGTGCTAACGCTAATATCATGCTTTATTTGTAATAATTAGTACAAATATTAGTTTAATCGAATATCCTTGTATTTTTAAATATTAATATATTTGTATCAATTCCACTACGAAAGAATGTCTTATCAGAGATAACGTTATCTGACCTGAAATATGTTTCTCTGTATTCGCATGAATTGTAGCGAATTTTTGGTTTTAATTATTTATGAATTTTTATTGTTGTCAATTTCAGTTTGTAAATATTTTAAATGTTATTAGAGGGTTTTATGAAATTAGTTGCGTTTTACTGCACTGCCTGTAGGTATTTACACTAGTGTAGGTGTGTTAGAGCTAGGATTTTGTGACGGATTGTGACTAGCGGAGGTATGTCGTAATCAACATTTACCTGTTTAAAATATTTCTGCTTCCAACTTTGTAAGTTATGGAAAACAGTCATTATTCGGGAGTGAGTAATTAAAGCCTACTTACCCCCCGAGAACTCTATGGGATACAATAACTTGCAACCCCTGGCTATAGTTTTCTTCTCCACTAGAGTTACCCTAGGACAGGGCTGTTATGAAACAGTAACTTTGTGGTGTTCTACGAGGGCCTTAGCAGAAGTCCTCACGGGGATCTGACCTCGTCCTATTCAATAGGGAATAAAGATGGCGCCCGAGGATATTTAGCTTAGAATGTTTAGGTCACGCCCAAATGACGGATTGGCAACTTATCAGTCAGGCCTCTGCTTAGCCGGAGCATCACAATCTAATTGTATTTTGCAAATTACTTACTAAATTAGTGTCCCTGTTAGTGGTTGTATACAGTTGGGTTCCAATAAAATAAATAAATAAATAATACTGAATACAAAATAGTAAATACTGATACATATACAGTACATATACAGTAACAGTAAATGTCGATATATAATAATTATACATAACATACAAAAGTGACGCTATCTGTATCGATAGTTTTCTATTCATTATAAAAATGTATTCAATACTTTTATTCAATACATTTTATTTGAGCCTGTCCACAACTAAGCAAAGTATTATTCTTTTTGCAGTAGGCGATCCAGTTCCACACTTCTGCTGGAGGTACTTCTATTTACTTAATTAGACATTAAACAAAGTCAGAAGTGCATATATCGACTATTACAATGAAAGGAAACACAATTTCAGCCAAGCCCTTAGTTAAATCTAACATGATATTCTTAGGTAATTTTTTCTGTAAATTTTCATACCTATATAATATCCTTAGAATTAGAAGAAATGTAATAATACATAACATAAAAAATAGCAAAATTTTAAATTAATGCCTGAATTTTTTAATTGCTTGTAATTAGTTATCCTTATTAAATTAAAATAGGCAAACATATAAACAGTGAGAAGTGCATCCATACTGATTACTTAAATGAAACAACAAAAGTAGTTTCAGCCAATTTAACTTTTTAATTAAATACAAAATTTATTTAATGGATATAAAGCAGAGTGACCAACAACTTAAACAATTTGAAGTATTTACATACCTTAGGAGTGGTATTATAGATGATGGTAAATGTAGCAAAAAAGTGAGGCGGATTACGATGGCAAAATAAGCATTCAAAAGACAAAACACTTTTGTCACTTGGACCTGAGGAAGAAGTTAATAAAGTCATATGTTTATAATGTGCAGATGCTGAATATGCACTTTGAATAAGCAGAACATAAAGAGAATAAAAACTTTAGAAATGTAGACATGGAGAAAATAACCAAGACACGGTACACAGATAGAAAGATAAATAAAAGTGTGCTAGAAGAGGTAAGAGAAAAGAAATGCCTGCAGCAACTGAGAAAAGGAAGGCAAAATCTGTTGGACAATTTCTGCGACATAATAACTTTCTGATAACGATAACATTATTTAAAGGCCAGATACTTGGAACAAAGGAAGACGTGGAACAAGAGAAAAACTGCTGGAATGTTTAGCCTAATGGAGTAATGAAATTCCCATTTCGTTCCAAGGACAGGACATTATAGAGTATCGACCTTTTTGTGTCATGATAAATTAGTCAAACCTTCTGAAAAATCATGGGATAAGATCCGTTGGAACGAGAGTAATAGATCTAAATCTTTATGCCTGGGCATAAACTGAAACAAATAGGCGATATGCCTGGTTTTATTTTCATACATTTTATTTATCAATCGGCCCTGGTGAGAAGCTTTAAATTTATATTAATTTCAATCTTATAACCATACATACATACATACATACATATATATTAGGATCCGAGTTTTACAAGTTGCAGATTTAACAAACTTCTCATTTAATGAGCAAATTTCAGTGATTTGAATGGGACTTGTGTAAGAGACATTACTAAAAAGTTTATGATTTAACGAGACTGCTTCTTAGGCCATTTCAGTTTTAGCGAGATAATTATTGTGCTGATGCATTCACATTTTTATTGGGAAATATAGATGTACAAAAGTGAACAAGAAGGCCTGACCTTGCTGGGACCACTCAAGGCACACTAGGACTAGATGCACATGTTTCTTGATTGAGATGTCACACTAATGGTTAATAAATGTTACTGTAGAAAGTACAAGAGAAAATATTTATAAGTTCTTCCACCCAAACATTGATATAGAGTTCCTCTTACCACTTGAAATGACATTCGTTACCACTGTACATTTGTGTGGCTTTTTTTTCTCTATTTAAAGCAGTTTTTGATCGTTGAACATTTGAGGCAGGTTGGACTTAGAATAGAGTATTGTTTACACAATGTCCGCGTCCGGTATTAAAAGAAAATGCTTTACCATTGAGGAGAAAATGTCGATATTAAAACAAGTGAGAACAGGAACGAAAAAAAGTTATGTCTGTAGGCAGTAAGTTATTGCATCGTCTACATTATCAACAATTTTAAAGTGTGAGAATTACATTGTCCAGGCTAGTGGTACCAACACTAATAACAACCAAAGGAAGTCTGAAAACAATAGACATGGAAAACTTGGACAAAGCATTGTTTGATTGGTTTAAATATCAGAGACACGCCTACATTTCTATAAGTGAGCTATTTCTCCAGGAGAAAGCTATTTCGCCAGGAGAAAGCTTTTTCTCTTGGTAGAGAAATGAGATATTGAGAAAATTTACAGTGTTCTAAAAGTTGGATTTCTCACTTTAAACAAAGACATTCAATTAATCCAGTAAAAGTTTCTGGGGAAGCGAGATCTGTAAATAAAGAAATCACATTTGAGTAGCTTCAAAATAACTTCCGAGAAATATCAGGCATGTGATGTATTCAATACAAAGTAAACTGGACTTTTTTACAAGTTGCTGCTGGACAGGAATCTAAAATTCAAAAACAAAAAATGTGCTGGTGGGACGTTATCCAAAGAGTGACCGACTGTACTAGTTTGTGAAAATTCTGAGTTTCGAAGACTACCGGTTATTGGCAAGGTACAAAAACCAAAATGTTTTAAGAATGTAAAGAGTTTGCCGGTAAATTATGTTGCTAATAAAAAACGTGGAGTGACTGGCGATAGTTTTAAAACTGAAGCAGAAGAATAATATAGAGAACTTGAAAGAAAGATCAGAAAAATGTTGCTTGTGATGGATAATTGTGCGGCTCGTCCACAATTGATGAGTTTGAAAAACATCAAACTAGGTTTTCTGCCGATTAATAGTACAGCTGTACTGCAGCCTTTAGATCAGGAAACTATCAACTCTCTGAAATTTAATTACAGAAGGCAACTTGTCACAAAAATAATTGACAACATGGACAAGAATTAGCTTCAATTTTCGGTAAATGTCCTTGAAGCTATTCGTCTCCTTGATCGTCTATGGAAAAATGTCTGACCAAAAACAGGTGCAAAACGTTTCAGGCATGGTAGTTTTCATTTTTAGGAAAAAAATGAAGAAGTTGATAAGCTTTTCGGAAGATGTTATTGCTGATGAAGAGATCGCCGACGAAAACGATGACATTCCTCTGAGCGTATATGTGAGGATTATGAAATTGGCATAAGTGCCAGATACAATGGATTACCGGAACATAAATAATTCTATGGAAACTTCAGGTATTCCAACAGATTCCGAAATAATTGAAGCTGCAAATTTGAAAATTACACAAGAAGTGATGGAAGATTCCAATTCGGACAACGAATCTGAAAGCCCCGAATGCACCAATGTTTCACTGCAAGATGCCTCAAACTCCGAGATTGAGCTAAGTTTACTAACTTCCATAGAAAACTTTTTGGAAAAGAAGAAGACAGTCACAATGGATGAAGTAAGGAAGCCACTATGAAATAAAAAGAAATTGTTGGAGACAGAAAGTAATGGTTGTGACGACAAGGCAACATTGTCTTTAGACATCACTAACAATTTTAAATATAGAACAGCAGGCGGTTTTATCATTTATCAATGAACTTAGTATGCACCCGGAAAGTATGTAGTCATAAATTCAGCCAGATTACCATAAATTGCTCATAAGCTTTGCACAATGTAACACTCAGATTGGTAAGCATTACAAAAAGCCCAAGATGCCAGGATTATACAAGTACTTAAATATACATGAAAAAAAATTACAATTTGTAAAGAGAAAAATCATGAGTAAAGATAAAATAAACAGAAATAAGAAAACACAAAATTATATGTAACACATTAAAAATATTTAAATATATTTCAACTATTACCTTGTACAGTTTTCCCCAAATAATCACCATGTCGTTCACGATCTATAACCATCTGATATATTTTTCCAGTGGTGATATTATTATCTCTATGTAATGTTATATTTAAAAATCTTTCATAATTTCCTAAATCCAAATCAACCTCACCCCCATCGTCCAAAACATAAACTTCACCTAAAAAAATTTCAAATTGTAAAAAAAATACATTAAATCTATAAAATACACTCATTCTACAATGTCGTCATTTCAAAAAGAATAGGCAGTTAGAACCAGTGGCGGTTTCTCTAAGGAGGCAGAGGAGGCCGGGTCTCCCTAGTCAGAATTAGTTACGTCCTCCCTATTCAAGTAGTCAGTTAGTTACATATAACTTTAATCCAATATTCAATATTAAAGTCATACTTATTCATATTATTAATTATTATTCAAGCAATATTCATATAAAAATTCTCTAAATCTGCAATTACAATTACAACCCGCAACACTGCTGAGAATTATATTACCAAAACGGCGCGATCTTCTTGTGTGACGTCACGGAGGCCAGGTTCCGATGTTTTCGACTTTGGACCACATTTTAACGCATTGATGTGAATGCATACAAACACTATAGCCCTGGCAAACCAATTAAAACCGCGCTTAAAATCACGTGCTCGGAGGCCAGACTCCGTGACAAATGTGAGCGTTGGTAAGGTGGAATTTTACTTCAAGGATAGCTTCTACAGTGTTGTCAAACAGAAACTAATTAATAGAAGTGTTTGATTATATTTTGAATCACGATGAGTTCAAACAAGACCAACAAATTCTGAGAGAATCTATTGGCCTAAAACGACATGTTAACGATCCCCATTTTCTTTTTCTTTTACACACTTTTAAATTTATATTTGAACATACCGATGTTGTATTTTTAATTTTACACAATAAAAGCACAGATATTTCTTACTAAAAACGTCTGATTGTATTAGCTACTACATTGCAAGATTTTAGAAATAATGAAATTCATTTTAATCAAATTTACAACTCCTTATTTGAGGATTTTGAAAATAACGAACCAGCACCGAAGAAAAGAAAGACAACATCAAGTATTCAAAATTTAAAACAGAATTATAAACATATTTTTAATGAAATTTTAGACACAATAATTAATCAATTGCAAGTAAGATTTTCGGATTTAAACAAACTAAAGACAATTTTGTTTCGTATTCAAAATACTTTTCTAAGGATATATTTGAATTATTATTAAAACAATATCCTTTGTTTAATTCAATTGCATTAAAAAACGAACTGACCACTGTATACACAGATACAGAACTGTTTCAAGATTGCCATACGCCTATCGAAATGATTTCATTTATTTACAAAAATGACTTAATTTCTTGTCTAACCGAGTTTTATAAACTGCTTGCGTTTAAAATCACACTTCCTGTCACATCTGCTTCAGTAGAAAGAAGTTTTTCTGCATTTAAAAGCATCAAAACCTTTTCCAGAAATAGTATTAGTCAAGACAGCTTAAAAACATATCAATGATTTCTATAGAAAAAAAGACTTGTTATAGAACTGACACAGCAGACTTCATTTTACAATAAAGTAATCGATATTTTTGCCGAGCAAACAGATAGACAGATTCCATTAATTTATAAAAATATTTAGGAACGTATTAGTTTATCAGTTAAATTCAGTAACATGCTCAACACCTCCTATTTTCTTATTTCCGTTTTATTTATTTATTTTTATTTTCGTTATTGTTACTTAGAATTTATTGTTTAGTTATTTTTGTAAATATGTTAATAATCCTCGAATCCCATTTTCCCGGATCCCACGCCCCACCTCTTGGCACGTTCCATTAATTTACAAAAATATTTCAATAATAGATACTCTACACCACCTATTTTTTGTTTCAGTGTTATTTATTTATTTTTACTTTCGTTATGGTTATTTAAAATTTATTGTTTAGTTATTTTTGTAAATAATCCCCGAATCCCATGTTTTCTGATTCCTGACAGTACGCCCCACACCTTGTCAAGTTATACTCTACACCTCCGTTGGTTCTTGCTGGGCAACAGCGACACGCATTACTTGGTGGCGACAAGTTAAATATAATACATAATATTATTATGCTTACATTTATGTTCTTATTTCTTATTAACAATAAGACAATGCGTTTCGCTGGCTAAGTAGAGTTAGGTATGCAAAAGAACGTGTACTCATTGACTGTCTCTGTACTGTGAATTAGATGTCCTGCCACGGATCTCGGACTTGAACGTATAAATCCCAGAATATATATTAAAAAAATCAAAATGCAGCGAGTAAATTAAAATTCGTTGATCATGAATTTCACAAACGACTGCAATTGGCAACACTGTCTCTGCATTTTGCATCTCGTCATAGACCACTCATTGGATTGAAACACTCATTTAAATTTATTTATTTATTGAACTATGTATAATGTATATAGGATTTCTATTGAAATTTATTTTTGGTCTATAAACAATATTTAACAATTTAATAAACCTTGTGTGTTTATTTCTGTTTATTTATACCCTCAGTAATTCGTGAATCAATTATTTCAAAAACGTATCCAACTTCAAAAATTATTCTTGTGAAAGTCTATATTTTTGTATAAATGTATTTTTTACTGAAATTCTGAAGTGCCAGGAAAACGTGTGACCTTGAAAATTAAAAAATACTGCCTCCTCTACTGCGACACTCACAAACCGCCACTGGTTAGAACACCTTGTAAGCTCATGCTTCATTTGTGTATTTCATTATCTTCACACCCTAATGTCATTAACATCTTTCTTTTTTATTCACCATCAGAGCATAGCTTAAAGTAAACATCCAATATATCATGCTGTTGCTAATTTTGTGAGCCAACACTACCAGAAATTGATAAAAATGAGAACTAATAACCTGTTATAAGGCACTAAACTATATATGGAAGTTTCCACAAATAAAAAACTTATGTCTAGAGATACCAACTCTACTTTGGCTTTCGGGCTTCCGCACATGCAGTGAGTTACCGGGATAATTCTAAATGAGTGTTGCAGGACTTTTCGCTTATTGTAATTTATATTAATTGTATTGTGTAAAAAGATTCACTTTCTTTTATGGACATTTTACTTAAGTACCTACTTAATTATTCTAGGATAGATAAATGGTAAAAGTTTATTGTACTCGTCCACTGTTTTTTTTTTATGTTACTTTATGCGCTGTATAATGGAGAATATTCCATTTACGAATAATTTTTATCAGGTGTATGTGTTATTGGAAGTGATATAATTATTATTATTTGATACTGTTTGATTCAATGGGTTAATTGATATTTTATCAATCATTGATATAAGAAGTGGTAAATTATAAACTTGTGTTTCAGATAACAATATTAAGAGCCTCAGTGGTAAGAACGTGTGCCTCTGAACTGAAGGGTTCTGGGTTCGACCCCAGGGTTTTCCATTCACTTTTTCAGTACATACTGTAACATTAACACCAACCGAGGTTGTGGTAGTATATTAGAGCAAGTTGAACGCCTGCACATTCCGCCCTTCGGAGGGGGCGTAAAGCCGTTGGTCCCATGTCCATGCAATGTTGGGCACGTTAAAGATCCCGGGAACGGTCGACTTAACCGCTACTACATATTAACGTGATTATAATAGAATATGACCTAAACACAGTTGTACATACCTTAATAAAGTAAAACAATGTCGTATATTTCGTTTTTAATAACCTTTCAATGATAAACGCAATTAAAATGTTTAGATTTGCAACAAAAACATATATTATTGTACCTGAGGTTATGACTGTTGTTTCGTTGTCATATTTGATGCAGATGGGCGGTGTTGTCAGGTCCAGAAGGCCAGGTCGGCAGGATTGTGTGTCAAAAGCATTCTATATCTTTTATTTCGTTAAAGCGACAAAATAATCTTGGGATTAAATATTAAATGTGGCAACGCTCCTAAAAATTGACAGTTCCAAGCGTGCAAATCGCGTGTTTTTGAGAACTTAATTTCTAAATTTATCTGTTACTTATGGATTTTCCGTAAAAAAAATTCAGATTATTACTCTATGTTACATACGCTTTCTTGTGGTGTGCGCTGTTTTGGTAAATTCCGGTTGCGGTTAAGTCGACCGTCCCCAAGATCCCTACACTCCTTACATAGGATTAGGTGTTCGGCAAAATTTCCAGGATAGTGAGGTGAAACTGCTCCCTGGTGTTGGTGATTGGCCATAGTTGAGGAAATAGGTCGACGTTAAAGAAACAGAGCACACACACACACACACACACACACAGATAAAAATATTCTTCAAATCGATAACAGCTTTTTCAGTAAAGAAGAAGAGCAGAAAATACTGGCCGCTATTTCACAACAAAAAATACGTCCAAACCACAAGAATACCTTTATAATGAGAAAGAAATGGAGCTAATCCATGATATCGTTAACATTTCAACCAGAGAAGAACTCTGTGCTTTCAAGAAACTGCTATAGTTCCAATTAAGCCAACATTACATGCAATATGGTTGCAACTAGGTTGCAACAAAGTCAAACCTACAACAGACCCTTATAGCTACAAGCTCTAAAGTGCACCAGAACAAAAACATCACACAGCAGATACATCTTTATAAAACAGAAAAAAAGACAAGAAAAAAACTGTGAAACCATTTTAAACATAAACTTTCACAGTCACCATTATTGATGTCATCAATCGTATCCATCATAGTTTACTAAATCTATTTTTATACTGGATGTTCCTTAATCACATTTAACAAGCCTTCGAAACATGTAATATAAATTACAATAAGCAAACTGTCCTGCACACTCATTTAGAATTATCCTGGCAACTCACTGCACATGCAGAAGCACGAAAGCCAAGTAGAATTGGTATCTCCAGACACAAGTAATAAAAACGGTAAATTTGCAGATTAGCTCCCGAACGCTTTTCAAAAAACTGTTTTCAGAATCCTGTCTACAGCCCCCCTGGATGCACAAACCACAAGAAAAATTTCTTGTTCACACTCCCCAAGGAAGTTACGGGACCAGAAGTGAATAGGGGTGCTGTGCGGGGTAGGTAGTAAAAAGGAAATATGAGCAGAAAATGCGAAGAAAACGGGCTTGAAAGCTGTCTTTTTCACATCTTGAAACCCTACCTACCCGGCACAGCACCCCTATTCCCCCAGGTGCCATAACTTCCTTGGCGGGATAAACAACACATTTTTCTTATGGTTTATGCAACGAGGGTGGTTGTATGCACGAGTGAGGGGAAGGAAAATCCCCACGACGAAGCGTTCGGGAGCTAATTTCTATTTCCAAATGATGCATAATGGACAATACCTAACCTGTAACGTAAGGCATGCTTTTATCAACATAATGAAGGTGATACACCAAGATAAGGCAGTTATTGAGAATATCATAATCCACAATATATAACAGCGCATTCTTAAACACTGCCTAATTCTCCAAAAAAACGTTAATCTATATACTAAGTAGAAGTGTCTGCTCACATGTTATATGGGTAAATATTCAATTATCAAGCAAAATAAAACCGTGATATAATGTCTTAACTTACCATGTTCGTAAGGAGAAAATGTACCAGCATCTAAATTAATATAGGGGTCAATTTTAATTGATGTTACCTCTATACCACAGCATTTTAAAATTGCACCAAAAGAACTCGAGATAACCCCTTTACCTACGCCACTTATTACACCGCCAGTAACCAAAATATATTTCATTTTGAAAGTAACGATTTATAAGATACAAATAAAAACTATCTGGTCAATTATCTAAATATTTTGACCACGTTTTATCTCTTAAAACTAATGAAAAATAAGGTTACTTAGCTTAACCTACTCCCAACCCGCCAACAGCTACTGCTACTGTGCTACTACTCTACCACATAACTAATAACTTTAACTTGACTTTTCACTTCGCATTATTATGGATTATGGATTTATGGCGCGAATTCAATTTTAGTGCGCAATAAACACAGATTTACAATTTCGGGCATGCATTTTCTTTTATAGTGTAAAGCTCTGTACTCGTAGCATCAAAATGTAACTGACATCTATTTTTGTATAAATAAAAATGTACTCATAAGAGGTTAAAAACTTTAAAAAATATTTTCAAGTTTAAGCTGATCAGCTAGAATTGTAAATATTTTGATATGTATCTTCTTCATTTTCTTTTAAGGTTTTCGTTCTTCGCTAATTCATCTGGACGTACCCTTATTTCCCATCATCAAACGTCCTCTTTAGGAAAGTTTAGAATCTGAAAACGGATATTTATATTACTCTGGGTAATTACTATTAAATGTTTTCTAGGAAAAATACAATTCTGTAAATAGAAGTAACAATTTGGTTATCGCTTTAAACTAAAGATCAGTAGGAAACCTTTATAAATCCCTATAAATCGAATTCAATTAATCTTATAATAGGAGGCAATGGAATTTTGAACTTACCGCTAAAAGATAACGAATAAAAACGCTAGTTTTTTGTTTTGGAAATTTTGAACACTTTAGTTTTCAAATGTAATGGATGACGCTACTTGTCATGCTGAATTTAAGAATGCAATTAATTCATTATAACTTAAAAGGATATATACATTTTATCAAAACGTAGAACACCATATCGTTTTGCAGATAATTTACGCTTAATAAAGTGAACTATTAGTTACGAAAATGGATTCGCTAACGAAAGTTAAAAAGTTGGGTAAACTACTCCTTTTTTATGAGGTAAGATTTATCTTATTTAACTGATAATATTTATACAATGATTTCACTAAGTTTTTTGGCAATATGAAAGAGATTTTTTGTGACAAGACAAATATACTTATTTATAAACTGCTTCTGTCATCATTCATAAATGATTTTTGCTTTTTTGTTAATAGTATAATAGGTACCCATACTTAACTTCCCTACTTCAATAGAAACAACAAAATTGAATCAGATTGACTCACTTTACTCATCTACAGAAAGCAAGCTTTCAAAATAAAGAATTTCTTTAATTGAAGATTAACTTACCTTTGTGAATAATTGTATATATATCTAAATACCAGGGTTCTATCCTACTATTCAATCATCCATTCTGCTAATGGCCATTGTTGTAAGTGATTTTTAAAGAAAACAAAAAACGTTTTTGAAATAATAACATATACAGGTGATAAAGTTTGAAATATAGGAATATCTGTATACAAGTAGGGTTACCCGATGAAAACTTGTCCACCCAGGACAAGCCTTTAAGAAAATCCGGCTGTTATTATTTTTTTTTTTTTTAGCAAAGTAACCCAGGACTTAATGGCTCCCCTGGCAGTACTTTTTGACACGCCCAGAGCCGGTTCTGGTCCCATAAATGGTTCTGCTGACCTTCTCTTCGCGAGACTGTCAACTTCTTCATTGCCTTTGACCCCCCGAGTGACCCGGCACCCAGATGAGGGTCACCTCATTCTGCCCAGCCAGGCGCTCGTCTGGTCTTGGCACTCACTCACCAGCCAGGAATTTACCTGTGGGCTACTTAGTGCCTTAAGGGCTGTCTGTGGCTATGAGGATCTGCTTGTTGGTGTAGCTCCTCCTCTTGTTCTACCGCACACAGTGCAGGATGGCGTACATCTCGACCTGAAACACTGTTGCATGGGCTCCGAGGGAAATACTATGACTTACCCTCGGTCCTTCCGAGTAAACACCTGCCCCCGTCCCACGCTTCCCGCCGGATCCGTCTGTGAACCAGACGAGTGCGTCCCGCGGTATGCCCGTCGTCTCCTCCCGACATGCCTCGCGGTCGGGGATTTCCACTGTGAAGTTGTTTTCCCTGCACATTCGCAGGCTCGCGAAGTCTGACCTCATTTCAAGCATGGACTCCTTCATGATCTCCTGAATTTTGCAGTGACCCCTGAAGCCTGGGTTGATCTTCAGTTTACCATTGCAGGCTAGCCTGTATGTCCTAGCCTGGCCTTTCCCATAATAACTAAGTGTAAGGGGCGGGGCAGATTCAGCAACACCTCCATGGCGGCTGTCGGGGTTGAAGACATGGCCCCTGTGATGCCTAGGCAAGCCATCCTTTGGATCTTGCCTATTTTTTGTTTGGGACTGGATTGTGTTACCTTAGGCCACCAGACCAGTGCCGCATATGTTAACGATGGTCTGACCACCCTTGTGTACAGCCAGTGGGCCATACTAGGTCTTAGTACCCACGTTTTTCCATATAATCGCCTAGTGACGGCTAAGGTCATAACTGCCTTACGCAGTATTTTTCCAATGTGACAATTTCAGGTTAGCTTAGAGTCCAATACGACCCCAAGATATTTTACCTCCCTGGCCATTGGAATGCTCCTACCGTATAGAGTGAGAGTTCTGTGGCTGTCGCACTTCCTCCTCCTGGTGAACAACACGACGGTTGCTTTCTCGGGGCTCACCCCGAGCCCTTGATTAACCGTCCACCCTTCCACCACTTTCAGTGCAGTCTGCATGCGCTCCCACACTGCCTGTGTGACCTTTCCTCGGACTATGATGACAATGTCGTCCGCATAGCCATGTACCTCATACCCCCCTCCCAAAAGCCTCCCCAGCAGGCCGTCCACGACTAGGCACCAGAGCAAGGGAGACAGAACGCTCCCCTGCGGACACCCCGCCGCGACCCCCGCCAGCAGAGTTCCTCCCGCGAGTGAGGTGAACACCGCCCTGTCCCTGAGCATGGAACCGATACACCTGCAGCAGGTCTCCTCTATTCCACGCTCCCGGACAGCTGCCAGAACCGAACCGAACGAGGTGTTGCTAAAGGCCCCCTCTATGTCTAGGAAGGCCGCCAGCGCCACCTCCCTGTTCTCCAGCGTATTCTCCAGTTTCAGCACCAGTTATTGCAGTGCTGTTTCTGTTGAGAATCCTGCTCTGTATGCATATTGTCCGCAGTGTAGGGGATATGCTTCCAGTACACCGCCCCTAATGTGCCGGTCGACCAGTTTTTCCACTGTTTTTAGCAAGAAGGACATGAGACTTATTGGCCTCAGGGACTTTGCCTGGTCTGTTGGTCGCCCAGGTTTAGGAATGAATACAACCCTGGCCAGTCTCCATGCCCTCTGAATGTACCCCAGAGCCAGGCTGGCCCTCATAATGAGGGAAGCACCGGCGCCAGTATATCTATCCCCTGTTGGAGCATGATGGGCATTATTCCATCAAATCCTGGTGATTTGTATGGCTTAAAGCTGTTAATGGCCCATCTGATTTTGCTCCAGGCAACCACCTCTTTAGCGACTGTCCAGTCTACTCTAGATGCCCGCCTATAAGGCGCCTCTATTTCTAAGTGTTCCCAGTCCGGAGGTGATAGGTTTATTATGTTACAGCCGGGGAAGTGCGCCTGGAGTAAAATTTCCATAGTTTCCTCCCCGAGCTTGTAAAGCCTCCCGTGGATGTTCTAAGGGAGCCTATATTAGTCTGAGGGCCCTTGGACAGGATCTTGTGTAGTCGAACACTCTCGGACGTGTTTTCCACTTCCTCGCAGTGCCTCCTTCACGACTCCATGTTGGTGTCCCTCAGTCTTTTGTTATAGGTCGTTAGGGCCTGTCTATTCATCCCATGCTCCCGACCTTTTGGCCGCGTTAAACAGCTTACGAACCTGCGTCCTCATTTGCCTGAGGTCCTCGTTCCACCACAGGACGTTCTTGGTGGACACCCTCATTTTCATGGGCAGTTGGCGTTATAGGCCGAGATGATTGCGTCTTGCAATTTGACTGCTGCAATCTTGAGGTCTATTGAATTGTCTATGGTACTCTTAACCCCCCGCAGTTCCACAGCTAGGTCTGACCTGTAGGCTTCCCAGTCCGCCTTGCGGGGGTCCCGGTACCATACCGTTTGTCTTTCGACTTTGGCGATTTCAAACCGGATGTATCTGTGGTATGAGCTACTCACTTCCCCAGACACAGCCCAGCTCTTAACAAAGTCACTCAGAAACTGGGTGGAAACTGTTAGATCTAAAACTTCCTCACACTGTGTTGCGACGAAGGTCAGTTTATTACCTCTATTCAATATGTCTACATTAAATTTCATAAAGAATTGTAAAAGTGCCTCACCCCTAGTGTTTGTGTCTGAGCTACCCCACAACTCATGGTGCGCCTTCGCATCCATGCCGATGATGGTCTGCCATCCACCTGCTCTGCTACCCACCATCAGCTGCTCCAATTCGTTGGGTGGAGGAGGGTCCGTGCTGTCCCCTGCCAGATAGGCTGACGCGACAATAATGTCGCTCAGCCCATCCGCTCCTCCACATCGGATTTTGATCGTTGACAGGTCTCTGGAACAGAAATTCATTAAAGGCAGAAACTATCCCTTCCTTGACAAAAATGCAGGCCCTCGGGTTCTCGCTGGATCTGCTGTAGATGAGCTTTCCAGTAGCTCCGCCAAGTCCCTTGATCTCTCCTTTATAGGAGTACGGTTCCTGGATGAGGGCCACATCCGTGTTCCTCAGAGCCATCAGTAGTCCGGTCGTGGCTGCCCTACTGTGTTGGAGGTTGACCTGAACGAATCTAGGTCCCATTAACCCGTAGTTGCCTTGAAGGAGGTTCCTTCAAGGGCTCTGTAAGACGTCTGGTCAATCGAGAAGGCGAGAGTCTGTCCTTTCTCCTCTGCCTTCCTGCTTAGAACCGACCAGTGTTGTGTCCCCAGTTCAGGGTTATGGATCTTAAGTCTACTGATCACCGTCTCCTGAGGGACGGTGTCAGGGATCCGTACGAGGACCTTGCGTCTCTTTGGGAGTTCCTTGGGCTCGACGGCTGTCAAGTCTGCCCCCTCCCAAATCTGACCGAGGCCCCCGATCGTTTTCCGCAGCCAGTCCCGCGACTGCGGGCCGGCACAGGTTATCCAGAGAATGCCCCCCGCCAGGCGCGCCCGGTGGAACTGAGGCGGGCTATCCCCTTCCTGAAGAGAGTCCACCGCAGTCTGGATCAGGTCCGCCTTCCCCTGGTCTAGCGTGATCTCAGGATGGCGTCTGTCAATCACTGCCATCCCGAGGCCCTCCGCAGCCTCCCTACACGAGCCAGTCTGCGCCGGTGTTCCGGCCTTGGTCCTTTTGGGAGGTCTGTCTGTAGTAGGCGTGCTAGAGCCAGAGCGCAGCGTCTTCTGACTCGCACTCTCCTCTTGCGCCTTTACAGGCGCCCTGGCCCTTTTGGGACGTCTGTCTGTAGTGGGCGTGCTAGAGTTCGAGCGCGTCCTCTTCTGACTCGCACTCCCCTCTTGCGCCTTTAAAGGTTTCTCGACCGTCCACGTCCCGGTCGCCATTTTCTGCGCCCTCCGGAACTTCTTTCTATGCGCCCCGGAAAGACGTTTGGACTTCCGGGGCAGTCCCTCTACTCTTACAGTAGAGTCCTCACTGGTGGAGGCCCCCCCGGAGTCCGCGGAGCTCGCCGCCCTCCGGTGGGACCCAGCCTCCAGCTTGGGTGTCAGGGAAAGGTCTCTGGGCGAAGCTACCCCCTGATCGCCCGTATCTACACCGCTCGTGAGACCTCCAGAGTTCGCTGCCGCCCCCTGGCTCGTCTCCGTTTCCGGAATAGACTCCAGCCACAAGTCTGTGCCGGAGACACTCTTCGAGCCTCATTGGTTTTGGTTTTATATGTATTTATTATCTTCATGTTGTGCCCACGAGAATGGGGGAAATACTGTCCACACCATCAGAACCCCCTGTGTTGTGCAAGGAGGGTTGCCCGGTACTCCAGAGATTCCGTTAACGACACCATCGCCCTGGTGCCATCCACCCCTAGGCACGTGTTACGTGACACCGTAGATTGGGGGAGTTTAGTTCAACCTCCTTGTCTAGATCCGTCATGTTTAGTTATTAGCAGGGTCACCTCGTGCAGGATGCGGCTTTTTACCGCGCATGACGGTCTTGCGGAAAGCTTCATCGAAAGTTTATGTTGTTATTTCCACTTCCTCAGCTGGAGTCCTTTGGCCCGCGACTCCTTAACCCCTAAATTATAACATAGTCATAAGTATTCCTTTCACATAAGACAAAAGCAGCCTATTTCTTTCTTTGGTCCACTGGGCAGCAATAATTGAAAATATTCTCTCCGCATTGGCATTGTGAGATGGGATTGCAAAAAGAAAGTCGACTGCTTTTAGTAGCTGTGAAAAAATTTCTCCTAATGACCATAGAGAAGGCATTAGACCAATACATTAGATCGAAATCCTAATGAGAAAACCGCTCCATGTACAACAATTCACCTCTCAGACGGGAAAATCCACATTAGGTGCCCTACACTATTTAGAAAAAAAATGTAGCCAAAGAAGTAGCCCTCATCAGTACATTCATTGACAACACCTCATCGATCCATCAGACGGGCCCTACAAAAAAGGAAAGTGAAATTTCCCATTGTAAGATGAATTGAGTCAATGCTAATAGCTGTGTTAATTAAACAAACGCAACACTGACGACGGTAAAAGGTTGTCTTCGGGGAGGAGTTCTATCACTGCTGTGGTTGTTCATTGCTGATAAACTTATGTCTACATTGAGCGGGGCAGGATTTATAGTCCAAGGATACGCAGACGATATTGTCATGACAGTAAAGGGAAATCATGCTGTAATATCCAGTCTAATGCAAACAGCCCTAAATATAGAAAGGAACTAGTGCGAGACAGGGGGACTTAATGTCAATCCTCATAAGACAGTTCTTGCCCCTTTACAAACAAAAGGAAACTAAACATGAAGCTCCCATTCTGAATAGAACACACATACAATTTTTCCAATGAAGTTAAATATTTAGCAATTTTTTAGACAAAAAACTGAACTGGCACACACACTTGAAAAACTCTGTCGAGAGCCACAATTGCAATCTCGTTGCCGTAGACTCTAGGAAAGAGATGGGGGCCGAATCCCAGAATAGTTTATTGGATATACCAAACTGTGGTTGAACCCATGGTGACATGTGCATCTCTAGTATGGTGGTCAAAAACGGAAGAAGCCTCAACACAAGCAAATTGCAAAAATTGCAGAGCCTGATCTGTCTTGGCATAATGGGAATATCATGCCCTAGAGCTGCAATAGAGGCAATGCTGAATCTTACTTCACTGCAGATATGCGACTTAACTTTATGGTTGAGACGTTTGAATTTTTTTGGCAATTATTTATTGATTGATTACACAAATATTATTTAATATATAAAACATACAACAATAAAATATTAAATTAAGTGTGATAATAAAATATAGCACTCGATGTACAGAGTAACAAGTAAGAAACAGGAATGAACAGCCTGCTGAAGGCGGGCTGGCTATTTATAAGTTTTCCCCTCTGGAGTGGTTCTATTGTCGATTAGAGGTGAACTTACACTAATGCTGAGTCAGCTTCTCATTGTTTATTTCACTTCACTGCATAGTTACAAGGTGCCTTCTAATATGCTGAGTCATGTCTGCGTTCTTGGTTTGCTACATTGTTGCATAGTGGCCTATTGTTGTTGGTCTATTTATCTCCTCCACCCCTTTGAAGAACGAAGCAACGGTTCGTTCCGGTTTTCATTGGAAATCCGGTTTTGATTGTTCTTGAATTTTCTGCTTTTGTCTTCTTCCATTTTGTCATCCCCAAGTTTTGTTATTGTTGTTATGATATATATTGCTACGGCTACATATAGGAATATGGTCCATATACTCAGGTGATAGATTGGTATATTGATCTGGCCTGGTATTTCTCTTTTGATTGGTTGGAGTTGGTTCTGAATATGGTTGATATCGTGTAGCTGACCGTTGTCTAATTTTAACTCTGGTAGGTCTTCGGGAATTTTGGGTTCTTGTTCAGTGAATTCTATTTTTTGGGGTTTTGATGTTGTTTGAGTCGATTTGTAAATTCTGCTTTCTGCTTGTAAATTGCAATTTGGTTTAAGGGTTGCTAATTTTGTTCCCTTTATTATTTTGGTTTCTTCTTGTTGCTAGTATATTTATATCATTTTTGTTTCTTCTGTTGGTATTACGATGTTTTGGCTGTTTCCGTATTTTGAGACGGTGGTCTTGTTAATTTTGACTGTTTCTCGTTTAAAATTATCGATCGGTTTTTGACAGTTGATTAGCTTGATTTTACATGAATCATGGTCATTGAGCGTAGTTGGATTATCATTTTCGCAAAAATACAATTGATTCTTTAAATTTGACATTCTTCATTTCGATAAGCATATTATAAGTACACTTGGAGAACCCAAATCACCACAACACATTTTAAAAGACCTGACGATCGTTTCACTAGCAAAGTTAGCGCCATCAGAGGATGAAAAATTCTAACTAGTTTATAAACTAACATCACCTTATATACCGGATCTTAGGTAAAGAGACCGAACTGAGATGGGAAACTAGTCGCAGGCGAATTCTGCAGTGTATTATATTTTTATCACCGGACGAGGTCTTTGAACTGTCCCTACTAACTTATCTAAAAGATGTGACAGTTCAAAAACCTCGTCCGGGGATAAAAATACAATATACTGCAGAGTTTGCCTGTGACTAGTTTCCCATCTCAGTTAGGTCTCTTTACCTAAGATCTGGTATAACTAGTTAGAATTTTTCACCCTCTGATGACGCTAACTTTGTTAGTGAAACGATCGTCAGGTCTTTTAAAATGTGTTGTGGTGATTTGGATTCTCCAAGTGTACTTATCAGTGCTCATCACAGGTTTAAATAGTCACGTAGATAAGCATATTGTTTGCTACTAAGCATGAAGTATTTGGTTCGCGGAATTATCATAGTGAATGTATAGGAATCTTTCGGTATAGGTAAGGTGTATAATTTATAATATGTAAAATCTGATTCTTCTACTAATGGTATTTCTAATTGAAAATTAATTTTGAAGTCAATTTGGACCGTATTTTAGCAAGTTATTTTATTATAAAATTGGGTTTCAATATGGACGTGTTAAATATTCCTAATGTTTAAAATATAAATGCATTATTGGTTGTGAGAATTATTTCGTGGACATTATTTATAACAAATGCGCTATCTGTGTCAATGATTCCAAGTTTTTAGTGAATTTTCTTTAAAAAAATTCACTAATGAGGAGATCCCGACTTTTGAATTTTGAAAAAATTTCTTCAAATGAGCGCTAATTAGGCCCCCCAGAACACATATCCGGGGTCAGTTTAAATTTTTATATGTTTATATATATATATATTATATATATATATATATATATATATATATATATATATATATATATATATATATATATATATATATATATATATATATATATATATATATATATATATATATATATATATATATATATTATATATATATATATATATATGTATCACACCGATAACTCAAAAAATAATGGGCCGATTTTGATTAAATTTGGTGAAAAAATTCCTTTTGCAAATGGCTTGGATAAGTTCGTTAGCCAGGAAAATCGGTCCAGGTTTTCCCGGAAAATTTTGTGTTTTCTTTCGAAAAAAAATTATATCTCCGGAATTAACAAAGTAAGGGCAACCAAATTTGGTACACAGATTTACATCCTTATAGGTAAGCCACCTACCAAAATTTAGCTCTGTAGGTCAAAAGACAAAAAAGTTATAGGCATTTAAAGAAAAATAAATTGGGGTTTTCCACAAAACGTCAAAGTTACGATTTAAACGTCAAAATTAGCAACATTTAGGAAAAGAACTTGAATCTAATACGGTCTATGGAAATAAAATGACTCAAGAAGGACGTTTTACAAACCCTGAAGTCTTAGTTTCAACCGTCATTGTCCTTCATTTTAATAAAATGTTTCCAGAAAATTCATTTCAAATAGACCCTTTCTCTGACGCTTGGCAGTAGCCTTAGCTACAGAGTTTATCGTTTAATGGTATATAATTTTTGTAGAATTTTCGTAAAAAAATCAATAAAGCTCAATATATATGTTATTATACAAGATATGAAAAAGAAATGTATATATTAATTATAAGGTGTCTTGAGCTTCATCTTAAAACAATCACAGCGTGGCCCATAAGTCGTTGGTGATACGAATTTTCTTTTTTTTTTAAATCAAACACGCCTTATTTTATTGCATTTTTGCATTTTCCATCGAAATATAATGCATGTTTGTAAGAAAAAAAATTCTGGACGCAGTAAGTGCGTTATGGTAGCGAATTTTGATCAAATGCTTAATATTTGAATAGCTCAATTTGCTATTAACCTATAAGGTTGACCAAGTAACGAGTTTTTTCGGGAACACTTTAAGTTTACTTTCGGAAATTTTTGTACATTTTCAAGCAATAAAGTTATTTTGATGAAACATGGCACATTGTTTTTACTATATAGGTTATACTGGTAACCAAATTTGATGCCTGCTTTCTTAAAAAAACACACATTATTGCTATTAAAAAATAGTTTTATGAAAATTCACTACCATAACGCACTTGCTGCGTCCAGAGTTTTTTTATTCTATGGTAGTGTGTTAACTGTTTGCTCTTGAGACTATCAATAGTGTATTCTAATTTATTTATTCGTGTTATTATTGTTTCCTGATCATGGTTCAATTTTTCTATGGTTTGATTAAATTCTGAAATTGCTTCTATCCTTAAAAACGTTTGCGTGCTCATTAATTCATGGATTTTTAATGTCTGATATATCTAATATATTTTAATGTCTGATCATATTTGAATTTTCCGTTTCTCTTTAATTTTTAATTATGCTGTTGTTAATTTCGTTTTTATCCCATTCGTCTTCATCAACAATATTAATCATAGATTGATTGTCAATATCTACAGGATTTACTTCCGGACTGCAAATTTTATCAGTTGTGAAATATTTACCGTTTTTATTTCCGCTTTTAAATTTAGATTTTTCTACTTTATCATCCTGTTCTATTGTGCCCTTATAACTATTATGTACCTTATTTAAACTTTTATTTAACATATTACAACTTAACTGATGTTCAGTACTATTTTGTATGGTCCCTGCATAACTCGTTTTTTCTCACAAATAGGACGCCTACGACATTCGTTCGCGGCGATTGAAGTTCTGTCTGTATTATATTCATTGTTATATTATCGGCTTGCGTTAGTGCATATAAAATTTACATACTGCATTATTTTATTCGTGTCCTGCTGAAACTTCTTATGAATTAATCTTTAAGTATTACGTCTTTAGGCTCTGTAATCAGAATTAGTTTGTTGACATTCACCTACTTGGCTTTGAGATTTTGCTTGCTTACTATACATTTTCAAGTTCGATTTATTTATACAATTATCTTTCACTCTTTTATTATGACTACAACGACTATTACCATGGTTACCATCTTGTCTATTATTAGCTTGAACATTTAAATGATTTATATTTAACTCGTCTAGGAATGTACCATATTCTTTGGTCCTTCCTGATAATTGACTGTATTTACTTGATTGTTCATTAATTCCTTCGCTGCAGAATTTTAATACCTATGCATTTATTACCTATATATAACTTGTGTTTCTTAACATCTATTTTGGCTTCGTTTTGTGTTAAAAATTCGACGGCTAACAATCCGCTAAATTTATTATTAAAGTTAAAAAGACAGAATTCTTGTGCCTTATCTGATATGGAATTTAGGACGATATTTGCCCTTTTTGAATGTTTGGATCTTCCGTGAGCTGTTTTATTAAGAACTTTGTGGTTAAGACATTTGAATTTTTTAGACAATTATTTATTGATTGATTACACAAATATTACTTAATATTTAAAACATACAATAATAAAAGATCCGCATAAGTGTGATAACAAAATATAGCACTCAGTGTGCAGAGTAACAAGTAAGAAACAGAAATGAACAGCCTGCAGAAGGCGGGGGCTAAGTTTTCCCCTTGGGAGTGGCTCTATTATCCTTTAGAGGTGAACTTACACTCATGCTGACTCAGCTTCACATTGTTTATTTCACTTCACTGCTTAGTTTCCAAGATGCGTTCTAATATGCTGACCGTTATGTCTGAGTTCTTGGGTTTGCTACATTGTTGCATGGTGGCCTATTGTTGGTCTATTTATCTTGCATGAAGAGAAAAGCAGCACTAAGTGCCTCAAGACTATTCCAAGCAGACCTATTCAAACCAGGAGATTAGGTTGGCCACTTGAAGATCCTGGAAATTATTCCACTGGAGTCACTCGCCAAGCCAACAGATCAAATGCTGGTCAAACTGGACTTCGGAATTCCATTTGACATGGTCATAAGTGACCACCATGCATGGGACAGAGACAGTGAAAAGATGACAAACAACTCATGTGTATGGTATACAGACGGGTCTAGACAAATGGAGTGAGCAGGAATAAGAGGACCTAACTTTAGACTCGCAAAGACCGTAGGAAAAACTTCCACCATCTTCCAAGCAGAAATGTTTGCTATACATGTCTCTGTACAAGAGTGCATACAAAGAAGAGTCAGAAATAGAGAGATCTACATCCTGTCGGGCAATACCAAAGACTCTGAAATGTTTCAAAACCTAATTTAAACTGACGTGGAACTCCAAAAATTCCTTGAAGCAACTGGCTATGAACAACAAAGCAACTTTGTTGTGGGTATCAAGGCATTGAAGGAAATGAGGAAGCAGATAGCCTCGCAAAAAGGGCATCAACAACACCATTCTATGGCCTATGTTGTGGACCAACAAAAAGCCATGTAAGAAAGGAACTTGATACTTGGGAGAGGAATCAAATGCTGTCATACTGGAGGAAAACGGCAGGGTTAAGGTAGGCAAAACGGTTCATCACCATATCAACAGAGAAGTCTGAACTGTTTTTTGAATTGAACAGGAACGACTTGAGAATAATCACAGAACACTCCCCAGTAAGGTATCAGCTTATGAAGATGGGTAAGGCGGACAGTGAAAGCTACAGATATTGCACTAAAGCAGCAGAAACAATAGAACACTTCATATGCGACTGCATGGCCCAATTCTGCAAAAGGCTCAAATACCTTGGAGGAGTGATTTTAACACCCCAGGAAATAGGTAAAATACATTCCAAAAAGATAGTAGACTACATAAAAGTCTTTTTGGACAACTATTAGGAAAAAGAATGATGCACAAGAGACCCATTCATTGGGGTCGTAGCGCTGAGAGGCAAAATCCCTATAAGACTCGTTAAATAATCTACAAGCTTCAATGTCAAACTTTTTTCAATGTGTTGCTGACGCTGGAGTCCTACAAGGATCAAACTTTGGATCCCTTCTGTTTGTCATCTTTATGAATGATATCAGTGCCATCTTCTTATCTGAAAATCTTATATTTGCCGATAATCTCAAAATATTCTCCAAAACTGCATCTATGGAGGAATGTTGCACTCTTCGGATAGACTTGGATGGTCTTGAACATTGGTGTAAAATTAACAGATTCATTCCTAACATAAATAAATGGAAAGTGATGACTTACATAAGAAAGCTTGGGCCACTTGAATATGAATATAAGATTAACTCAAATCTACTATCGCATACTTGCTCGACTAAAGACCTTGGCAAAACTTTTGGTACCAAACTTAACTTTGAATTACATACCGAGTCTGTTCTAGACTCTGCCTCAAGAATGTTGGGATTTATATACAGAAATTTTGTAAACACTTTAATGATGTGCATGCTCTGAAAGCATTGTATTTTGCTAATGTACATCCCAAACTAGAATACAATTCTCTTATCTTCTATTCCTATTTAAATGGCCAGATGCTTAGAGAGTGTTCAGCAAAAAAAAAAAGCTTCAATGTCAAACTTTTTTCAATGTGTTGCTGACGCTGGAGTCCTACAAGGATCAAACTTTGGATCCCTTCTGTTTGTCATCTTTATGAATGATATCAGTGCCATCTTCTTATCTGAAAATCTTATATTTGCCGATAATCTCAAAATATTCTCCAAAACTGCATCTATGGAGGAATGTTGCACTCTTCGGATAGACTTGGATGGTCTTGAACATTGGTGTAAAATTAACAGATTCATTCCTAACATAAATAAATGGAAAGTGATGACTTACATAAGAAAGCTTGGGCCACTTGAATATGAATATAAGATTAACTCAAATCTACTATCGCATACTTGCTCGACTAAAGACCTTGGCAAAACTTTTGGTACCAAACTTAACTTTGAATTACATACCGAGTCTGTTCTAGACTCTGCCTCAAGAATGTTGGGATTTATATACAGAAATTTTGTAAACACTTTAATGATGTGCATGCTCTGAAAGCATTGTATTTTGCTAATGTACATCCCAAACTAGAATACAATTCTCTTATCTTCTATTCCTATTTAAATGGCCAGATGCTTAGAGAGTGTTCAGCAAAAAAAAAAAATTACGTGAAATTGTGAAATTGTTGGTTTTCTCCAAATTTATTCTTTCATGGTTGGGTAGATTTTGTTTTAATATTATCTCCTACCATTTTATTTGTAATTAAGTTGACTTCAATTAGTTATGTTATGCCATGGTGTTTTGTGTTTATATATATATATATATATATATATATATATATATATATATATATATATATATATATATATATATATATATATATATATATATATATATATATATACACATATATACAGGCTGTCCCAATAGTGTGTAATTCCTCTATATATCCCTTACCCTAAGAGCTATCTGAAAAAACTTTTAACAATATTTTCTTGTGATTATCTAAGCTATATCGAGAAAATATATTCAGCTTTGTGTAACTTCCGGTTACACCGGAAGCAGCTATCAACTTCGTTATTTCAAATGGAATGTTATACTTTTTATTGCATTTTTGGATAGAGATTAAAAAAATACGTGTGACTTTGTGTAGCATTGCCTATAGCGATCTTTGATATTTGTGAAAATATTGCGACTTTTTTTTTTTTTTTTTTTTTTTTTTTTTTTTTTTTTTTTTTTTTTTTTTAGCTCCGATTTATGTGTTATTTCAAACGTATGCTGTGGTTTTGAATTTTTCTGTCTTAAATTCGAAATAGAAAATAGACGACGTTTAATACTTTAAAATAGTTAAAGAATAATTTATCATCATTGTACAGACTGTATTTTTTTTGGGGTTACAGCATATCTAACTTTAAAGTGACATAACTTGCGTTTTTCATATGTAACAACCTAATTTTTATGGATTGGACAGGTAGATCATCATATTCTGCATCGGCGTAGTATAGGTTTCACTATAGCTATAGTGTATAGTTTTTGACTTATAGTGATTTGTTTTAGTTTCGCTTGTAAAAATTGTATTCCGTCAGATACAGGACGCGCAGAGAATGAAACAACAAATATTTATTGTCAGGTGACAGATAAACGTCACCTAACCAAAACTATAACTATTTTCAGTTTTCAGGTGTTTGAACCAAGTCTTATATTCTAACTTTTGTGTTATTTAATTTAAAATGAATTATAATACTGAAGAATTAGTTGATATGACACTTATTATGGGCGAATGTCAGCGAAATTGTTTTTTAGCATCTCGTGTATACGCACAAACATATCCGAACTGAAGACATCCTCAGGAAAAATGTTTCGTCAAATTGTTGGACCGTTTTTTGCGAACTGCTAACGCCAATTATGAAATGTCAACACGCCAAGCGAGAGTAAGCGGCAATGAATAGAATTGGTGCATCAGCATTAGATAATTAGCACACAAGCGTGAGGAAAGTTGCGGAATAATTAGGAATATCAAAATCTTCAGTCAACAGAACATTGAGAAAATACAAGTTTCACCCATATAAAATGAAGTTGCAGCAGGCAATGCAGGCAGTCGCCTCAGTTTTTGTGAGAGGGCAATAGGCAAGTACCATGAAAGTGAGATTTTTTAAAATTACGTGATGTTCAGTGATGAATCTTCATTTTCAAGTTGTGGTAGGGTTAACGGGCACAACTTTCATTATTACGCTTCAGAAAATCCGAACTTTTGCAGACCAGTTGACAACCAGCACTGTCTTATGATAATTGTTTGGGCTGGAATAATTGGGACAAATCTTATTGGGCCATATTTCTTTGATGGGGACCTCAACAGGCAGAGATATCCTCGTATATTGGAGGAAGATGTGGAGACTTTTTTGGAAGATTTGCCTCTAGATAACAATCGACGTATGTGGTTTATGCAGGACGGGGCACCAGCACATTATGACATAAATGATCGCCGATTTTTGAATAATCGATACCCCAACAAATGGATAGGTCAAGGTGGTCCCGTCTCGTGGCCTGCAAGGTCTCCTGACCTTACATGTCTAGATTTTTTCCTATGGGGCTATATCGAGGAAATTGTGTATCAAACACCATCCAACACCCCACAGGAACTAAGAAATAAAATTGCAAACGCGTACAGGGCAATAAATTCGCAAATGTTGAGCACTGTTCAAGAAGAATTCTTAAGGAGGGTTAGATTGTGTATTCAGGTCAACAGGCAAAATTTCGAATAGTTATAATGTATCGCTTTTTTTAGATTATTTTTTATGTTAGGGACTGTATTCTTATTATTATTATTATTTTAGTTATGTTATTATGGTTTACTTCACTTTCTGGTTTGCATAATTACAACTACCTTTATTAAAGTGTGCTTCACTTTTTGTATGGTAAAAATATGAATAACTCCATAATATAACAATCATTGTATGTAGTTGCATTCGATAAGTTTTTGTGTCAACATATTATCTAGTTACGAGGATAGCATCAAATAATTTGCATCATGACCAGCTCATTTTATCTCTGATAATTCTATTCAAATTATTGTTAAAACAAACATTTATTAGACGGAAGTAAGCTCAAACAATGGAGATATAAAAACTGCTGACTTCCTTGTCAAGGAGACGTTCAGATGTCACCTGACATTATTCACATGCTCTGTGTCTCATACAGTGACAATCTGGCAGAACCATTATTTTTACAACCGAAACTAAAACAAACCACTATAACTCAAAAACTATCAACTATAGCTATAAGGAAACCTCTACTACGTCGATGCAGAATTTAATATCTACCTGACCAATCCATAAAAATTAGGGTGTTCCATTTGAAAAACACAAGTTATGCCACTTTGAAGTTAGATATGTTGTAACCCAAAAAATACACCCTGTATACTGATGATAAATTATTCTTTAACTATTTTAAAGTATTAGATGTCGTTTATTGATATTTCGAATTTAAGGCAGCAAAACTCAAAACTCAGCCCACAGCATACGTTTGAAATAACACATAAATCGGAGCCAAAAAAAAACTCTGGACGCAGCAAGTGCGTTATGGTAGTGAATTTTCATTAAAATGTTTTTATTGCAAATACGTGTGTTTTCTTTTTAAGAAAGCAGGCATCAAATTTGGTTACCAGTATAACCTATATAGTAAAAGCCTGGACGCAGCAAGTGCATTATGATAGTGAATTTTCATTAAAATGTTTTAAATAGCAAATATGTGTTATTTTTTTTTAAAAAAACAGACATCAAATTTGGTTACCAGTATAACATATATAGTAAAAATAATGTACCATATTTCATCAAAATAACTTTATTGTTTGAAAATGTAAAAAAAAATCGAAAATAAACTTAAAATGTTCCCGAAAAAACTAGTTTCCTGGCCAACGAACCTTATAGGTTAATAGCCAATTGAGCTATTCAAATTTGAGGCATTCAATAAAAACTCGCTACCATAACGCACTTGCTGAGTCCCGAATTTATTTTCTTACAAACATGCATTATAATTTCGTGGTCTAAATTCCATATATTTAAGGCTGGCTCAGAACTGTGACCGATAGGGGGAATCCGTCTGTGTAATTAAAAGAAAACATTGTTTAATCTATTTCAACGGAGCAGATTTTTCTGGTTAACGAACTTATCCAAGCTACTTGCAAAAGGAAGGTACTCACCAAATTTGATCAAAATTGGCCCATTATTTTTTGAGTTATCGGTGTGATACATACATATATATATATATATATATATATATATATATATATATATATATATATATATATATATATATATATATATATATATATATATATATATATATATATATATATATATATGTTCTCGGGGGCCTAATTAGTGCTAATTTGAAGGAATTTTTTCAAAATTTAAAAGTCGAGATCTCCTCATTATTGAATTTTTTTAAAGAAAATTCACTAAAAAGAAAGTCGTAATATTTTCACAAATATCAAAGGATCGCTATAGGGAATGCTACACAAAGTCTCACTTATTTTTTAATCTCTATCCAAAAATGTAACAAAAAGTATAGCATATATTTAAAATAACGAAGCTCGGAAGCTTCACAAAGATGAATATATTTTCTTGATATAGCTTAGATAATCACACAAAAAAAAGTTGAAAGTTTTTTCGGCTAGCTCTAAGGGTAAGGGATGAATTACAAACTATTGGGACACCTGTATATGTATATATATATATATATATATATATATATATATATATATATATATATATATATATATATATATATATATATATATATATATATATATATATATATATATATATATATATATATATATATATATGTGTGTGTGTGTGTGTGTGTGTGTGTGTGTGTGTGTGTGTGTGTATGTATGTATATACATTGATGTTCGTGCGTGTGTGCCATGCCTTGTTACAAATAATTTTTTTTTTTTTTTTAGGATCATTTGTCAGGCTTAAACTGTGATGCAATTAAAAATATAGTCAAACATGCAAAAGCATTAGTTGGCGACGAGTTCCCTGAGAACGCGAAAGAATTGTTCATAGATTGCATCCCTAAGTATATTGACTACATCATTGGTTATTATGCTCAGCAGAATGTCAGCAAGAAAGCTATATTCAATGTCAGAGAATTTTTAAGAATAGTTTCGGTAAGTCATACAATAGACAATTTGCATGGTTTTTTTTTCTTAACACATCTGATAGACATCCCACAAAGATGATTTTTAATATTTTCTTCATTTCACATATTACAAAAATAACGATACAAAAAAAATATTTGAAAATGCGAATGTCATAACTGATTTAAAACACCCCTATTTTGCCGCTATGATTTGTGACATAACTAAACAGTAATGTCACCAAATGAGCTTGCTTCATAAATGAGTCAATTCTTGGCAAATTATCTGATTGTGCTAGTTGAAAACCTTTGTCTCCCATTTTATTACGCACACTTTACACTATTCAACTAGAAGAAACACAGAATAAAATTCACCACGATGTTGAGAAACAAGCGCCCGTACTTCATACCATAAGGCAAATTTAAACACGTCATTTATTCACTATCCAAGTACGTCACAATAAATAACAGAACGTTCACGGTCAAGTGATAATAATTCGAAATTTTGTTTTTAAAAGTCTTTCTGTCCACTACATATGTTTTTTGGGTATTTTCATGCACGTAAAAATGTTTTATGTATGAGAAACTATTAGGTAAATGTTAAATTCATGTAATAGAAAATCGATGCAAATTGTCTATTATAAGTATTATATGTCTCTTAATATTTATAGTTGATATTTGTTAAGAAATAACGGATTTCCAGGAATGCATAGTGTGCAAAATAGCTCAGGAAGTGAAACACGCTTTTTCTTCAGTGTTTGAAAATGAAATGTGTTGTCTCTTTATTCAAGTTTAGCTGGAGACAACAGACAGTAACATAAGTATTCATAGAGGGTGCTACATACATGAATATAACATGAAACATTTTGAAGTATATTTAACACCCCTACTAGTTACAAATGTTTCATAACATACATACATATCAATTTTATTTTAACACAATGCCTAAAAGCTTTACAAATTTATAGTGCCTTCTTTGATCCTTTGTCAAAACATTTGCAGGCATTTTATCTCTTTGCAAATATTTGGCACCAACTAATCCATTTTGCATGGTCTCACATATAAAATGACATACATCTACATGTTTTTTTTTAAAAATAGAATACAAGATATGACGATAGCTTTAAGGCACTTTGATAATAATAATACACCATCAAAATGATTTGTCAACTAACATAGTAAGTTGTGCAAATAGATAGCCTCTTTTGAAGCTTCTGCTAAGACCATATATTCAGCTTCTGTATTAGACAAGTACTGTTTTTTGCTTTGTACTCTCTCATGACACTGCGCAATTTGAAAAAAAAACAAGCCAATAAGGTTACTACCCCAATCTGCATCTACAACGCCTACAATACCTTTGACATCTTTGTATCGAATATTATTTCCAAAAATTCGCTAATAGGGAGGTATCAATGGTATTGATCCGTATCTCAAAAAAAAAAAATAACAAATTTATTTTGATGACATTTGGTTGGTATCTTGCCCCAGAAAGACTTTACTATATACGACAATTAAACATTCTAGGTTTATAGCAAATTTGAGGCATTTAATAAAAATTCGGTAACTTAACGCACTTGCTGCGTCCCCCACTTTTTTTTAAACAAAAGCTCTTAGTTTTTTGAAGATATTACCAGTATTTTTGCGCGCGCACACGCACACACGCGCGCCCGCGCACACAGACACACATTCATATAGGGTGATTCATGCAACTCGTTGGTTAGAAACTTTCAAACTTGTAATAGGAATTTCGATCTGAATTTTCAGCATAGGCCTAGTCAATGTCTAACTTTCAAGATCGTAGCACATCCGGTTATACCAGAAACCACAACTAACTCATTTATTTTAAATAGAACAGCCTGTATATTATTGTATATTAGAATTCGCCGTTAAATTTCAAATCAACTTTGTCTGAACGATCATGTACTAATCTTCAACCATTCCTGAGATATTCGTAAACTTGTAAATAGAGGCATGTGGATATGCTTCGAAATAAGCCAGGACAGTTATTTCGTTATCTTCATCTCTAGTCACTGGACTGGGATTAACTTTGGGTGCTTTAAAAGTAACAAATTTTAAGAAATTTAACTCAATCCTTCTAAACTTCTTTTCAATCATGGGTGGCAGATTTGGATTTAACTCATTAAACCTTCTACATGTTCTACTAATAATTCGGTTACATTCTCCATGGATGTGAAATAAATTTAAATAATCTGCATTGGAATAATGATTTTCCATGTTAACTGTGAACATTAGTACATTGACATTTATCAAATAATTTAGAATGACAAGTATGTAATATAATTTGTTCATCATGGTACACTTGCCTTAACGTTGACGTTCAACCACAGTATAAGGAAAAATTATGCTGTGTTATGTTTTTGAATGTCTCTAAGTACCTCAAAAACTGTCCTTTTTAGCTATAGGAAATACCCAATATAGGTCGGAAAGTTATCAAAAAAGAAATCGGTTGGAACTGCAAGTTACTGTGTGTCCCGTTTAAAATAAGACCCTCATTCAAGACAGAAGTAGTCAAAGGTTGGCGCCACCCGGCTGACCATTAATATTTTCAAAACAATTTGCAAAGAAAACTATAAGAGACAGGTATAGGGTAACGCATACTTAAAAGATAGGGACTTTAACGCTGAATCAGATGCTGAGGACATATGGGTACCGTGCCATTAAAAAAAATCAAGTTATCTCTGATTGAAAATTTTCAAATTCAAATGTATGTTATAAATAACAGTTATCTTAAAATCGTATTGTGTTTGTAACAGTATGTATGAATGTTTACGCTCTATCGGATAGTGAAAACCGCATGTTTCTATCTTGCATGTCTTTAAAGATAACGGAATTTTTCTAAAGCGCTCCAATCGTAATTTTTTCTACAAAATGGCGAATAAATCCGAAATGGTACGAACTAGCCCGAATATGTTGTCATCAAGTGGCCCTTAAATTGAACGTGTAATTCAAAAAGCTAATAATATACAGGTATTCCATTTAAAAAAACAAAGTTTGTGTTGACTTCCGGCATAACCGGAAGTGCAGGCTAATTGAAAATATTTTAGTTAGAAAGATCAGTATCAAAAACGTGCGGATACCAATTTTCAGAATTTAAATAGATGTAGTTCTCCAGAAACGTCTAATAGGCCACTCATTGTGAAGCACCCTGTATATATATATATATATATATATATATATATATATATATATATATATATATATATATATAGGGTCCGGCAAGTTGAGAGGATCCCATAATCAGGGTACCCAGCGACCTGAAAAATCGGGGAATTTGAAATACCCCCTAAAATGTCAGGGAAATGTCCGGGAAATTTGTGATTTTACTCAAATGCCATGGAAATCATTCAGCAGACCTGGAAATCATATATTTGTAAAATTCCATTACAAGCAGATTATTTTGGTTTCAAATGATATAAGTATTATACGAGTCTTTTTCACCTGATTATTTGTCTTCTACTTAGGGAAATATATGTGACAACAGTGCGGCTGCCATTTGGTATATTAATTTTAACCGTCCAAAAACGCAGCGAATGTCACATCATGCGCCAAAATAAATATAGCTTCTTCATCTATCTCAAATATATCTCATTTGTTTATCTCACTTGAAATATTTTTCCTTGAATGCATAAAATGCGTTCTAGTTATTGGTGGCATAGAGCTGCACTGTCTGTGTTTATTCTATGTTAACCTTTATGATCATGTAACACAGAGTTAAAGTTGGAGTGAAAATATTGGGCATTTGTATATGGGTACTTGTATTGTAATCCACAAGACAAAACCTTAATATCGTAACGCATTGTGTACGATAGTGTAAAGAAATTAGGACGAATGGGAAGTAGAGAAGTCAATCTAAAGTAACATCAAGAATTCATTATATCATCAATATAAAAGAGCTCTTGATGAAAATGAGAAGACAAAGCTTTAGATGACCGAAGTAGAAATTATGAAACATAAAACAATTAGAGAACTATCAACTAGGAACGTGGAAAATACACTGAAGAAATTGCAAAATTTGAGATTGGAGTTTTGAAATATAAAATTACCACATTGATAAAATATGTATGAATATTATCTTATTTCCACATGTTTCATTTGGAATTTTTTTCATAGTAAACATTTGATATTTATTTTCGTTGTTCAAGAAGCCTTATATATATATATATATATATATATATATATATATATATATATATATATATATATATATATATATATATATATATATAATCAAGATGTGTCTTTATTCGAATGCTTGAACAGTAGTTATAACATGGTTCTTGTGGTTTGATCTAATTTAGATTTAAATGAGTAAAGCTTAATTGGTAGGTACTGCAAAAACGTGCAATACTCATTCTTTTAAGTAGAAAGCTATCAGTTTTCTTTAGAAGTTTAAAAGAATAAGCATATTTATGTTTTTGATGATGTTTGTGTATTAAACAAGTTTTTTGTTCAGAATTGTTATTTATTTCGTGAATAGAAACATATTCAGAGATGTGTGCCTTTCATTTTAAGTATTATGAAAAACTCACTTTCTGAATCTGGAAATGTCAGGGAATTTGATTTTTAATTTCTGCTGGGTACCCTGCATTATTATCTTCACAACTGCTCTACCTAGAAATGTACGGAAAATCCACACTGTTTTTTGTTCACGATCTACAACAGATATTAGATGCATGTCGGAATGTTGATCGGGAGATGATCCATGCTGCTACGCATAGACAAATTATGGAAAGATTGGAACTTTGCGTTCAGCAAGGGGGGAACGTGTTCGAGCATCTGATTTGAGATTTGTTATAAAAACTGTTTATTTTGTTTATGTATTAAATAAATGTGGTACTATTATTTTTATTTTATTTTTGTTTATAAATTAAGTTAAAAATAAATTTCACCATACTATTTTCTAAAAACGATGTAACAATTCACAAAAAAAATGCCATGTCTATGATTTTCATTAAAAGTCTGTACAAATTATAATCCACCTTTAGAAAGAAGAAAGCCCAGACATTTACAAATGATCCATCGGTATGTGTTGAACCAGCCGATTGAACCACAGCAAATATGGTATTGGGAGAAAGCTTACTAAACCCGCTATCTGATGGCGTAGTCATATACAGGACATTCCATTGTAAATTTTCGAGACAAATTGAGCTTTGTAAAATGTAACACGAGGTGCTCTACCAAAAAATTAAATAAAATATAGGGTGTCCTATTTTAAAAAATACAAGTTTGGTGTGGCACAGGAAAACTGATCACTCTGTATACATGAAACTAATTTCCGGTTATGCGGAACAATGGTATATCTATGGATACCAAATTTGACATTTCTAGGTAGAGCGGTTGTGAAGATAATTATGTGATCCTCTAAACTTGTATATATATATATATATATATATATATATATATATATATATATATATATATATATATATATATATATATATATATATATATATATATATATATATACATACACAAATGGAGTATCTATACATATGCATTTACCAGTAATTTTGAGGTCAGAAGGTTCTGCATTTCAAATTTGGCTAGTTCTTTTTGGAGTTAAATATGCAACTTATTTAGGAAGTAATGATTAACCCAGAAAAAGTTTTAGGTTCTAATTGTCTTCTTTTCTAGTGTGTCGTTAATTCCAACAATATCAAAGATTTATTTGTAGAAAAGATTTCCAAACAAATCTTTGATACTTTATTGGAGTCATTGGTAAGACCATGGTATGGAAAAGAATTGTTGAAAATATACAATGAATGCATCCATGGCTCCTCAAGAGATGTGAGACAGAAAATGTTGGAAGATATAGGTCTAATATATTTGTAAGTATTTTGTTATTCTGTTTTCAAATGTAATTCATTTTGTTAAGTACACGCACCATTTAAAACTTTTAAAGGTAACTAAATAAAATTTGGCTGGTGTTCTATCGAAAAATATTACATAAATTACTTTAAAGATGGTCCAAATATAAAGTGGCCCAGGGGAGTTGAGTTAACAAAAATATAGCATAATCAAAAAAATCTGATGTCTGTGTATGCCCCCGCCTGTGTGTGTTTGTGAATATGTGTGAGAGAAATAATTGAGAAAGGAATGTTTCATCATACAATGCAGCAAGTCACAGGTTTGTTATTGCAATTCCTGCCATCATGGTTTGAACTATTAGAGCATCCACCTTATTCACCAAATGTGGAACCAAGCGATTGTAGACTGTCCAAAACTCAAAGAATACTTGAAGGAAGAGAGATTTTCAACAGATAATGAAGTGAAACTGGCTGTAAAAATGAGTGGTTTGTGGAAGTCGAGGAAATATCTTTAGAAGACGTAAAAATGTTAATTGTTGGCGAAAGTGTCTAGTCAAGTTAGGGGCGATTAAGTATGTTGAAGAATAAAAATAAATAGTTTGTTCGATTCAGATGGGTTAGCATGAAGGACCAGAGGAACTGTTCTTTGTAGGTACAGATTTGTAATAACTACACGTGGTAAAGCAATAACAATTTAATATGTCACAAGTTAAAATACAGGGAAATGAATGTTGTGACCCAATAACAATACAACAAAAGGTGACTCACAATGGGAGACTGAGACTGGTAGGCTGATAGCTGCTGGGCTTCGTCCTCAGGGGGTGGCCACGGTGATGCACTTGTCTAGTTACCAATGCAGACTCACAAGCACGTGGTGCTCTTCCGGCCACCGGTCCGTCGCTCGCTGCAAGAGGGGTTCCTGCACACGAGGTGCACGTACCGACTTCAGGCCACGGGTCCGTTGCTCATCGGGAGGTTGGTGCTCCCTACAATGAGGCTCACGTACCGCTACAATGCCCAGTGTTGAGCTCTCTTGTCGCTGCTACGCTTGATCCGTGACGCTCGATTACACTTGATTGGTGATCTCGTCTAATGTGTTTTATATGACAGTTCTCATTTTTCATCAGTTTTTTGTTGTCACAACAACTCTGGTAACAAGTGACGCTGGCCACCAACTCTCACTGGAATAGTCTCACTAAGGGTGGGGATGGGGTTAAGGAGTCGCGGGCCAAAGGACTCCAGGGGGCAAGCTGAGGAAGTGGAAATAACAACATAAACTCCTGATGAAGCTTTCCCCAAGACCGTCATGCGCGGTAAAAATCCGCATCCTGCACGAGGTGACCCTGCTAATAACTAAACATGACGGATCTAGACAAGGAGGTCGAACTAAACTCCCCCAATCTACGGTGTCACGTGACCCGTGCCTATGGATGGATGGCACCAGGGCGATGGTGTCGTGAACGGAACCTCTGGAGTACCAGGCAACCCTCCAGAGTAACCCACCTTGCACCACACAGGGGGTTCTGATGGTGTGGACAGTATTTCCCCCATTCTCGTGGGAACAACATGAAGATTATAAATACATATAAAACCAAAACCAATGAGGCTCGAGGAGTGGCTCCGGCTACAGACTTGTGTCTTGAGTCTATCCCGGAAATGGAGACGAGCCAGGGGGCGGCAGCGGACTCTGGAGGTCCCACGACCGGCGTAGATACGGGGGATCAGGGGGTAGCTTCGGCCAGAGACCTGTCCCCGACACCCAAGCTGGAGGCTGGGTCCCACCGGAGGGCGGCGAGCTCCGCGGAAAAAATGGCGGCCGGGACCTGGACGGTCGAGAAACCTGTAAAGGCGCAAGAGGGGAGTGCGGGTCAGAAGAGGACGCGCTCGAACTCTAGCACACCCACTACAGACAGACGTTCCAAAAGGGCCAGGGTGCCTGTAAAGGCGCAAGAGGAGAGTGCGAGTCGGAAGACGCCGCGCTCTGGCTCTAACACGCCTACTACAGACAGACCTTCCAAAGGAACCAAGGCCGGAACACCGGCGCAGACTGGCTCTTACAGGGAGGCTGCGGAGGGCCTCGGGATGGCGGTGATTGACAGACGCCATCCTGAGGTCACGCTAGACCAGGGGAAGGCGGACCTGATCCAGGCTGCGGTGGTAGCTGCAGTGGACTCTCTTCAGGAAGGGGAGAGCCCGCCTCAGTTCCACCGGACGCGCCTGACGGGGGGCATCCTCTGGACAACCTGTGCCGGCCCGCAGTCGCGGGACTGGCTGCGGAAAACGATCGGGGGCCTCGGTCAGATTTGGGAGGGGGCGGACTTGACAGCCGTCGAGCCCAAGGAACTCCCAAAGAGACGCAAGGTCCTCGTACGGATCCCTGACACCGTCCCGCAGGAGACGGTGATCAGCAGACTTAAGATCCAGAACCCTGAACTGGGGACGCAACACTGGTCGGTTCTAAGCAGGAAGGCAGAGGAGAAAGGACAGACGCTCGCCTTCTCGTTCGACCCGACATCTTACAGAGCCCTTGAAGGAACCTCCTTCAAGGCATTCTGGGGCATGGGAAGGGTTAGCTTCCGCCCACTGGGGAAGCAACTAAGGGTTAATGGGACTTAGGTTCCTTCAGGTCAACCTCCAACACAGTAGGGCAGCCACGGCCGGACTACTAATGGCTCTGAGGAACACGGATGTGGCCCTCATCCAGGAACCGTACTCCTATAAAGGAGAGATCAAGGGACTCGGCGGAGCTACTGGAAAGCTCATCTACAGCAGATCCAGCGAGAACCCGAGGGCCTGCATTTTTGTCAGGGAAAGGATAAAGTTTCTCCCTCTAATGAATTTCTGTTCCAGGGACCTGGCAACGATCAAAATCCGATGTGGAGGAGCGGATGGGCTGAGGGACATTACTGTCGCGTCAGCCTATCTGCCAGGGGACAGCACGGACCCTCCTCCACCCAACGAATTGGAGCAGCTGATGGTGGGTAGCAGAGCAGGTGGATGGCAGACCATCATCGGCATGGATGCGAATGCGCACCATGAGTTGTGGGGTAGCTCGGACACAAACTCTAGGGGTGAGGCACTTTTACAATTCTTTATGAAATTTAATTTAGACATATTGAATAGAGGTAATAAACCGACCTTCGTCACAACACGGCGTGAGGAAGTTTTAGATCTAACAGTTTCCACCCAGTTTCTGGGTGACTTTGTTAAAAGCTGGGCTGTGTCTGGGGAAGTGAGTAGCTCAGACCACAGATACATCCGGTTTGAAATCGCCAAAGTCGAAAGAGAAACGGTATGGTACCGGGACCCCCGCAAGGCGGACTGGGAAGCCTACAGGGCAGACCTGGCTGTGGAACTGCGGGGGGTTAAGAGTACCATAAAAAATTCAATAGACCTCGAGATTGCAGCAGTCCAATTGCGAGACGCAATTACCTCGGCCTATAACGCCAACTGCCCCCTGAAAATGAGGGTGTCCACCAGGAACGTCCCGTGGTGGAACGAGGACCTCAGGCAAAGGAGGACGCAGGTTCGTAAGCTGTTTAACGCGGCCAAAAGGTCGGGAGCATGGGATGAATATAGACAGGTCCTATCGACCTATAACAAAAGACTGAGGGACGCCAAGAAGGAGTCGTGGAGGAGGCACTGCGAAGAAGTGGAAAACACGTCTGAGAGTGCTCGACACAAGATCCTGTCTAAGGGCCCTCAGACTAACATAGGCTCCCTTAGAACACCCACGGGAGGCTTTACAAGCTCGGGGGAGGAAACTATGGAAATTTTACTTCAGACGCACTTCCCCGGCTGTAACATAATAAACCAATCACCTCCGGACGGGGAACACTCAGAAATAGAGGCGCCTTATAGGCGGGCATCTAGAGTAGACTGGACAGTCGCTAAAGAGGTGGTTACCTGGAGCAAAATCAGATGGGCCATTAACAGCTTTAAGCCATACAAATCGCCGGGATTTGATGGAATAATGCCCATCATGCTCCAACAGGGGATAGATATACTGGCGCCGGTGCTTACCCTCATTATGAGGGCCAGCCTGGCTCTGGGGTACATTCCGAGGGCATGGAGACTGGCCAGGGTTGTATTTATTCCTAAACCTGGGCGTCCAACAGACCAGGCAAAGTCCCTGAGGCCAATAAGTCTCATGTCCTTCTTGCTGAAAACAGTGGAAAAACTGCTCGACCGGCACATTAGGGGCGGTGTACTGGAAGCATATCCTCTACACTGCGGACAATATGCATACAGAGCAGGATTCTCAACAGAAACAGCACTGCACCAACTGGTGCTGAAACTGGAGAATACGCTGGAGAACAAGGAGGTGGCGCTAGGGGCCTTCCTAGACATAGAGGGGGCCTTCCTAGACATAGAGGGGGCCTTTAGCAACACCTCGTTCGGATCGGTTCTGGCAGCTGCCCGGGAGCGTGGAATAGAGGAGACCTGCTGCAGGTGGATTGGTTCCATGCTCAGGGACAGGGCGGTGTTCACCTCACTCGCGGGAGGGACTCTGCTGGCGGGGGTCGCGGCGGGGTGTCCGCAGGGGAGCGTTCTGTCTCCCTTGCTCTGGTGTCTAGTCGTGGACGGCCTGCTGGGGAGGCTCTCGGGAGGGGGGTATGAGGTACAGGGCTATGCGGACGACATTGTCATCATAGTCCGAGGAAAGGTCACACAGGCAGTGTGGGAGCGTATGCAGACTGCACTGAAAGTGGTGGACGGTTGATCAAGGGCTCGGGGTGAGCCCCGAGAAAGCAACCGTCGTGCCGTTTACGAGGAGGAGGAAGTGTGAAAGCCACAGAACTCTCACTCTATACGGTAGGAGCGTTCCAATGGCCAGGGAGGTAAAATATCTTGGGGTCGTATTGGACTCTAAGCTAACCTGGAATGGTCACATTGGAAAAATACTGCGTAAGGCAGTCATGACCTTAGCCGTCACTAGACGGCTATATGGAAAAACGTGGGGACTAAGACCTAGTATGGCCCACTGGCTGTACACAAGGGTGGTCAGACCATCGTTAACATATGCGGCACTGGTCTGGTGGCCTAAGGTGACACAATCCAGTGCCAAACAAAAACTAGGCAAGATCCAAAGGATGGCTTGCCTAGGCATCACAGGGGCCATGTCTTCAACCCCAACAGCCGCCATGGAGGTGTTGCTGGATCTACCCCCCCTACACTTAGTTATTATGGGAGAGGCCAGGCTAGGACTATACAGACTAGCCTGCAATGGTAGACTGAAGATCAACCCAGGCTTCAGGGGCCACTGCAAAATTCAGGAGATCGTGAAGGAGCCCATGCTTGAAATGAGGTCAGACTTCGCGAGCCCGCGAATGTGCAGGGAAAACAACTTTACAGTGGAAATCCCTGATCGCGAGGCATGGCGGGAGGAGACGCCGGGCATGCCACGGGACACGCTCGTCTGGTTCACGGACGGATCTGGCGGGGAGCGTGGGACGGGGGCAGGTGTTTACTCGGAAGGACCGAGGGTGTCCTGCGCTGTGTGCGGGAGAACAAGAGGAGGGGCTACACTAACAAGCGGATCCTCATAGCCACAGACAGCCAGGCAGCCCTTAAGGCACTAAGTAGCCCACGGGTAAATTCCTGGCTGGTGAGTGAGTGCCGAAACGAGACGAGCGACCTGGCTGGGCAGAATGAGGTGACCCTCATCTGGGTGCCGGGTCACTCGGGGGTTAAAGGCAATGAAGAAGCTGACAGTCTCGCGAAGAGAGGGTCAGCAGAACCATTTATGGGACCAGAACCGGCTCTGGGCGTGTCAAAGAGCACTGCCAGGGGAGCCATTAAGTCCTGGGTCAGAAACCAACACAAGGTGTACTGGGCGGACTGTCCAGGGCTCAGACATGGGAAGTCAATAATTGACGGACCCAGTTCAAAGAGAGCTGTGGAGCTGCTAAACCTTAGCAGAGGACAGCTCAGAAACACAACAGGTCTCTTGACGGGACACATGGCCGTCAAGAAACACCTGCATAAAATGGGGCGGTTCGAAGGGGACCTCGCATGCAGACTCTGCGGCGAGGGGGAGGAATCAGCCCAGCACATCTTGTGTGAGTGTATAGCTCTGGACCGGAAAAGACAACTGATCTACGGTCACTCTAGACCGGAGACAGAGCAATATAAAACTTCACCCTACCAATCGCTGTGCAGACTAGTTCAAGGCACAGTGATCTTGGAATGGGTGGAGTAAGACTAAGGGTATGCACAATCAACTAAGGGTTGCGGTGCTATCGGGGCGGCAAGGCCGCGGACGAGCCCTGAGGGAACAAAAAAAAAAGGGTGGGGATTGAAAGATACCAGGACACAACATACCGCCCACCAAATCACGACCCGACGTGATTTAAGAAAAGAGAAAAAGTTAAAAATCGGTCGCGCATGACGAGACTGAAAGGACATATTCTTTAAAATCGAAGTCAGTGCTAAAGTCATTGCGTATCCGAATATCTACACACACACACCCATACCCACACATATAAACACACATTAGATATAGACAATACAGATGTTAACTTAAAACTAAACTGACTCGAAGAAACTACACTAGAAGTGGTTACTGTTGGGGCACAGGTTGATTTGTCACCGGACCAACAGTAACATGATTTGAACGAAAGAAATCCCGCCCACCATCTGGAGCATGGGGACAGCGACTTTAAACCATGTGAGGTGACATAGATAGGCTAAACTGTTAACCTAAGACTAAACCTACTTGAAAAACTAAAACTAACGATGGTTACTGCTGGGACAACGGACATAGTTTGATGGGTTACCAGACCAACAGTAACATAAGCTTAACAAAGGAAGGCCCCGCCCACCATGTGGAGCATGAGGGCAGCGAGTTTAAACCATGCGAGGTGACGATCATATATAGCTGAGTGCGACAGTGGAGTCGCTCCAAGCCACGATTTGATCGAAAGTCTGCGTGAGTGCGGAGAACAAAGACCTGATGGTTGGCAGTAAAAGGGCAGTGCACAGTTTTGATCTAGGGACTGAAACGACCTTAACGTGTGCCACTGTGGACTTGGCGATAAGAAGTTGGGCAGACACGCCTCCTCTTGCGTCAATAACTCAGATGTGTATGACTGAGGCGTATCCGGTTTCGGCTGCATCACACAAGCCGTCTAATTCACAAGGCCGAATAAGTGATTGAAAAATGAATTATAGAAATACGATAGGCACATCATCTCTGCCTGGGACTTAAGCCGTTGCCGGTTAAGTTCGTCGGGCGGTGGATGCTCCCATTGGATGCCCAATAGCCACAGTCGCTGAATAAAGCTTTTGGCAAACCACATGACTTGACATGGGAAACCTAGAGGGTCGTAGATGCGGGCCACCTCCGCTGAAATAGAGCGGTTAGAACAACATGAGGTGTTTGCTTTGACTCCGAATGAAAAGGTGTCTACCGAGGTGTTCCACTGCAAACCACGGACCTTAACTCCTGCGTTGACATTCTCTTCGAAACTTAGAGGATGTGTTCGACAATGGGCAATAGGAATACCTTCCAACAGTTGCGGTTTGTTGGAGGACCACTTCCTTAATTCGAAGCATTCTTTGCTTAGAAGATCTACTAGTTGTGTTTTCAACTCATTAGCAGTAGAAATAGAGCTCGCGCCGCACACAATGTCATCAACATAGAGATTTGAACGAAGTGCCTGAGCTGCCAGGGGGTGAGTACTGACTCCCTCATCAGCTAATTGATGAAGAGTGTGGATGGCCAAAAAATGGGATGACGAGACACCATAGGTCACAGTGTTCAATCGATATGTTTGGATAGGGTTATCTGGCGAAAATCTCCATCCAATGAGTTGAAAATTTTGATGATCCTCAGCAATAAGGATCTGGCGGTACATTTGTCTGACATCGCAGGTAAATGCGACTTTATGAAGGCGAAAATTCAACAAAACAGCACAAATATCAGTTTGAAGTTTGGGACCAACGAGCTGGTTGTCATTAAGGGATACACCGGCTGAGTCTTTGGCGGAGGCGTCAAAGACTACTCGAATCCCTGTGGTGTTACCGTCAACTTTGGAAACACCATGGTGGGGGATGAAATAGGACTCAGTTTGTAGTGGCGCCATCGTTAATAGAGACATGTGTCCCGGCGTGACGTACGCCATCATAAACTCCTTGTACAGACCATTGAGGATGGGATGGCGTTGTAAGTTTCTTTCGTGACATGCTACTCTACGGTCTGCTTGGCTTATTGAATCTGAAAAGGTGGGCCTCTCTGTAATGAAAGGAGGGCGAACACTAAAGCGACCATTATAGTCACGAACAGGCGTAGCTGTGAAAAGATTTTCAGCCAATCTCTCACTCTCGGATAAGTGCAGCTCAGGTGGAACCTCTTCCACTTCCCAAAATTTCGTTAAAGTTTTTTCGACTGGGAACTCCAACGGCGTGAAAAAGGAACTTACTGTGGCGGATGGTGAACTGGAAATTGCACCAATGAGTACCCAACCTAAGCAGGTATTTATAGCAAGAGGAGCTTCGACACCTGAAGGGCGAAGGAGTTGCCCACCATTGATTAGCTGTGGATAGATGTCAGCCCCCAATAACATGTCAATGGAACCCGGCTTGTGCCAGTGGGGATCAGCAAGTTGAAGGCCCTGAAGATGTGACCACTCTTTAGGGGAGAATGGAGTGGTTGGAAGGTTACCACATATTTTGGGACGCACTATAGTGTCTACTTTAGATTCACTTACAGGCGAGATGCGAGAGTGGATGCGACACTGCGCTATTCCGCATGTGGAACTAGTGTCAGAGTTTCCTATACTTAACACGGCGACACGAGTGCGTGTACGAGGCATACCAAGTTGACGGGCACAGCGTTGCGTTATGAATGAGGCTTGAGTACCTGTATCCAACAGGGCCAGCATTATCTCTGATCTCCACAAGCGCAGTCGCTAGGAGAACTCTTTGTGAACCAGAAGACCTTGAAAACATGGTTGTGGCACTTGTGGGGTCAGGTTGATCGGGAAGAAGGGTATGGTGTTTCTTGAAACATGTTCCACAAGTTGACACGGACTTGCACTGCTTGACCATATGTGAGCCGTGCAAACAATTAAAGCAAAGACGATTGCACGGCTCACATATGGTCAAGCAGTGCAAGTCCGTGTCAACTTGTGGAACATGTTTCAAGAAACACCATACCCTTCTTCCCGATCAACCTGACCCCACAAGTGCCACAACCATGTTTTCAAGGTCTTCTGGTTCACAAAGAGTTCTCCTAGCGACTGCGCTTGTGGAGATCAGAGATAATGCTGGCCCTGTTGGATACAGGTACTCAAGCCTCATTCATAACGCAACGCTGTGCCCGTCAACTTGGTATGCCTCGTACACGCACTCGTGTCGCCGTGTTAAGTATAGGAAACTCTGACACTAGTTCCACATGCGGAATAGCGCAGTGTCGCATCCACTCTCGCATCTCGCCTGTAAGTGAATCTAAAGTAGACACTATAGTGCGTCCCAAAATATGTGGTAACCTTCCAACCACTCCATTCTCCCCTAAAGAGTGGTCACATCTTCAGGGCCTTCAACTTGCTGATCCCCACTGGCACAAGCCGGGTTCCATTGACATGTTATTGGGGGCTGACATCTATTCACAGCTAATCAATGGTGGGCAACTCCTTCGCCCTTCAGGTGTCGAAGTTCCTCTTGCTATAAATACCTGCTTAGGTTGGGTACTCATTGGTGCAATTTCCAGTTCACCATCCGCCACAGTAAGTTCCTTTTTCACGCCGTTGGAGTTCCCAGTCGAAAAAACTTTAAGGAAATTTTGGGAAGTGGAAGAGGTTCCACCTGAGCTGCACTTATCCGAGAGTGAGAGATTGGCTGAAAATCTTTTCACAGCTACGCCTGTTCGTGACTATAATGGTCGCTTTAGTGTTCGCCCTCCTTTCATTACAGAGAGGCCCACCTTTTCAGATTCAATAAGCCAAGCAGACCGTAGAGTAGCATGTCACGAAAGAAACTTACAACGCCATCCCATCCTCAATGGTCTGTACAAGGAGTTTATGATGGCGTACGTCACGCCGGGACACATGTCTCTATTAACGATGGCGCCACCACAAACTGAGTCCTATTTCATCCCCCACCATGGTGTTTCCAAAGTTGACGGTAACACCACAGGGATTCGAGTAGTCTTTGACGCCTCCGCCAAAGACTCAGCCGGTGTATCCCTTAATGACAACCAGCTCGTTGGTCCCAAACTTCAAACTGATATTTGTGCTGTTTTGTTGAATTTTCGCCTTCATAAAGTCGCATTTACCTGCGATGTCAGACAAATGTACCGCCAGATCCTTATTGCTGAGGATCATCAAAATTTTCAACTCATTGGATGGAGATTTTCGCCAGATAACCCTATCCAAACATATCGATTGAACACTGTGACCTATGGTGTCTCGTCATCCCATTTTTTGGCCATCCACACTCTTCATCAATTAGCTGATGAGGGAGTCAGTACTCACCCCCTGGCAGCTCAGGCACTTCGTTCAAATCTCTATGTTGATGACATTGTGTGCGGCGCGAGCTCTATTTCTACTGCTAATGAGTTGAAAACACAACTAGTAGATCTTCTAAGCAAAGAATGCTTCGAATTAAGGAAGTGGTCCTCCAACAAACCGCAACTGTTGGAAGGTATTCCTATTGCCCATTGTCGAACACATCCTCTAAGTTTCGAAGAGAATGTCAACGCAGGAGTTAAGGTCCGTGGTTTGCAGTGGAACACCTCGGTAGACACCTTTTCATTCGGAGTCAAAGCAAACACCTCATGTTGTTCTAACCGCTCTATTTCAGCGGAGGTGGCCCGCATCTACGACCCTCTAGGTTTCCCATGTCAAGTCATGTGGTTTGCCAAAAGCTTTATTCAGCGACTGTGGCTATTGGGCATCCAATGGGAGCATCCACCGCCCGACGAACTTAACCGGCAACGGCTTAAGTCCCAGGCAGAGATGATGTGCCTATCGTATTTCTATAATTCATTTTTCAATCACTTATTCGGCCTTGTGAATTAGACGGCTTGTGTGATGCAGCCGAAACCGGATACGCCTCAGTCATACACATCTGAGTTATTGACGCAAGAGGAGGCGTGTCTGCCCAACTTCTTATCGCCAAGTCCACAGTGGCACACGTTAAGGTCGTTTCAGTCCCTAGATCAAAACTGTGCACTGCCCTTTTACTGCCAACCATCAGGTCTTTGTTCTCCGCACTCACGCAGACTTTCGATCAAATCGTGGCTTGGAGCGACTCCACTGTCGCACTCAGCTATATATGATCGTCACCTCGCATGGTTTAAACTCGCTGCCCTCATGCTCCACATGGTGGGCGGGGCCTTCCTTCGTTAAGCTTATGTTACTGTTGGTCTGGTAACCCATCAAACTATGTCCGTTGTCCCAGCAGTAAATATCGTTAGTTTTAGTTTTTCAAGTAGGTTTAGTCTTAGGTTAACAGTTTAGCCTATCTATGTCACCTCACATGGTTTAAAGTCGCTGTCCCCATGCTCCAGATGGTGGGCGGGATTTCTTTCGTTCAAATCATGTTACTGTTGTAATCGTATGGTGTTTCTTGAAACATGTTCCACAAGTTGACACGGACTTGCACTGCTTGACCATATGTGAGCCGTGCAAACAATTAAAGCAAAGACGATTGCCTCGTGCTGCTGTTTTTCTGTCGCTACATGGCATGTCAAGAAATTTTGGACAACGAAATGCAAAATGTAGCTCTTGGCAGAAAGGACATGACTCGAATTTAGCTGTTTGGACAGATGTGCCATCTGTGCGTTGATCCACGTTGGCAACCAAAGATTTGGGTTTATTTACGACATGTGACGAAGTGTCTCTGACGGATGTGTCCAGTGACAAGGGAGTTAGCTTCTAATGCCCTGCACTGGTCGGAGATGAACTGTTTAAGTTCTTGGAACGACGGGATTGAAACATCAGCATATTTGATCTCAAACCTTTTCCGAGAGCCGGAATCTAATTTCTGAAGGAACCAATTTACAAGGGTAAAATCGCAGAGATCAACGTTTGGATATTGCCTAAGAGCTTGCATATTCTCTGAAAAAGAATTAAGTAAACTCCTAAGTTCTTGTGGGGAGGCAGTTGTTGCCTTGGAAGCGTTACAGATATTGTTCCAGTAGAGCGTTACTAAAGCCTTATCGTTCTGATACCTTTCTACTAACGAGTCAAATGCAATATGGTAGTTATCTGAGGACAGCGGTAAATGACTTACTAAAGACAGGGGTTCTTTTGACAAAGTGTAACGAGGCCTGACTTTCGGGGTGAATTATACGGTAAAACGGATCAATGGATTTACAGGAACGGTCCTGGGCGCCAGATTTTAGAGGGTTTACTCCCTACGAGGGTGTCTGCGACCTCGTCACAAGACTCCGACCACTGACGTGGCCGGAGTGCCTGGATAGCTCCGTGGAGAGGGTCCGGTAGCCTGTGATGTAGCAGGCCGTATAGATACCTCCGGGGTTGCGGGCTTTAATCGCTCCCCGGTATTTCCCTGACCTTCTGAAAGTTTATAAGGGTGTAGCAGATTTATTTAAAGTTAGGAAATAGACTGAATGTAGTTTCCACACTATTTATTACATTATAGGACGTTACAGCACGCTGGTATGCTCACAATATGAAATGTACTTATCACACTAATTTACTCTAAGACAAGTTACGTTACTGGTGATGGGCCAACGAAGTTACTTATTCCCCCCGGACGGAAAATGCGTGAGCCCTGCGGACGGAAACTCCGAGTGCGGTGGTTCACGACCCGGGGATGCAGCCGTTAAGTGGGTCAATCGGAGACGCGCTCCTCAAATAGCTAAAAAGGCGCCTAGCCGACGGAGTCGACAACAAGAGATCCAGCGCCTCGACGTCAGGGCGTCGATAAGGAGCGGGAGGGTTACAGGGGAACACCCTGTAAAAGGATATTGTCGTATCCCAACTCGACCTTGGCCTGCTTGTGTACTACAGCGTCCAGACCAGAGTCGACATGGAACCGTCGTAGGTAATACCCTTAGAAGGTCTGTGTTAGCTACAGCATCACCTTCCAGAAGTATTACGACACGCTAACAATGAGGGGATAGGATTATAAAGGAGAACGGCACTAAATCTCGTGACCTCGACGTCGACGGGTAGGCACGTGTGGATTGCAGAAAATATCCGAAAATTTGCTACAGTTATATCAAATAAGGCAAAACTAAAATATTCTTACCTAGACGGCGTTCGGTAGGTTTATTACGTCACGGACTTGCCTCTCACAACCACGGGCAAGAAGGTACGGTGTACTAATGTTTCCCTACAATCTCTATAAACTGACTCTAGTTCTTGAATATAACTTCTAGCTAAATATTTATTAACGCGCTACGGCAAACGGTGAACTCTCTACTTCAGTAGTTAAATTCTCTCTGCCGTCCCCGGCTGAAACATCTTAATCAGTGGAAGATACCTTATCCTTATCTCTGCAGATATGTTTTTACTCCACCGCGATAATTTGAAAAATGCGTACTTTTAAGAAATGTTAATGATAAAGATAATAATTTTTACTGCGTGGAATTTTTACTAGTATAAATTATATTATATTTATTTTCGAACAGCCGTTTCCAGTACATACAGCTGTTCTGAAAATATAGACTTCGTCACAAAAGACGAAATCAAATATTGGAACTTCTCTATGTTAGCGAGAGACTCATTGTCATGGATTAGGGTTTTAAACAAATCACACCAGTTTGCCCACGTATCTAAATCACCTGCATAAATAGGAATAGTAATTTTGGGGAGCCTAACGTTAAATTTCTTGGAAATTCCCGAACCTTCCTGTGAAACTCAACTTCCTACTTCGGATGGGGGGCTGGACGGAACGTCTTTAAATGCCAGGGGAGTGCCTGGGTTATCAGCCTTAGCAGAAAGTTGGCGCTTTATTGTTTCAATTTTGTTAACAATACTGTCAACTGTAACACTTGCCTCAAACAACGTGTTCATCTTCTCTTCGGCTGATTCATCTAATAACATGTGCTTTTGTACATCCTCAAACTCTGTGTAAATTGCCATTGCCTTGAGGTGAGCCGTTAGAAATTTCATTACCCTCCCATGATCTAGACACGCTTGGTTAGCGAGCTCTAGGAAAGCATTCAACCGGAGAATAGTTCTTTTGGAATGTGTGATGGCCCTCTCCACTGTATACGCCATTGTAAGAGCCAAAAGTCAACAACAAAATGAAAATATGTACAAATAAGTAGCCCTACAAAAGCTAATTTTCTAACTCAAATCTGTAGGATGTTTATTTAAACTATATCAACACCGTAGTACCATACACATTCAGTTAATCCAATGGGGTATGAATCACGTGTTTAAATAACAAAGGACGATCACCGGGTTTGCAACAAGCGTATAATCAAGACAGAAGCCAGTACAAACGACAAAACCAAATGGAAATTATTGTGAATCTATTTTACGTTTATACAAGCACTAACTAATTTTCGATTACTTAAAGGGAAGTTACCGATTTACTTCAATAAAATGTAGCCACATGCACCCGGTAAGAGATGAAACAAGAAAACGATCCACATGTATTGTCGTAAATACAAGTATTACTACGAAATGGCACAAACAACAGGAGATACTTAATGAAATTAGCACTGCATAATATCGCGAAATCTGCACAAACAAAAACAATTCCTCACTTATAAAAACAATAAATAAATCAATGACCTGACAAAATAGCGCTGATTCAAATTAATCCGGCTCGATAGGACCAAATGTTCGATTCAGATGGGTTAGCATGAAGGACCAGAGAAACTGTTCTTTGTAGGTACAGATTTGTAATAACTACACGTGGTAAAGCAATAACAATTTAATATGTCACAAGTTAAAATACAGGGAAATGAATGTTGTGACCCAATAACAATACAACAAAAGGTGACTCACAATGGGAGACTGAGACTGGTAGGCTGATAGCTGCTGGGCTTCGTCCTCAGGGGGTGGCCACGGTAATGCACTTGTCTAGTTACCAATGCAGACTCACAAGCACGTGGTGCTCTTCCGGCCACCGGTCCGTCGCTCGCTGCAAGAGGGCTTCCTGCACACGAGGCGCACGTACCGACTTCAGGCCACGGATCCGTCGCTCATCGGGAGGTTGGTGCTCCCTACAATGAGGCTCACGTACCGCTACAATGCCCAGTGTTGAGCTCTCTTGTCGCTGCTATGCTTGATCCGTGACGCTCGATTACACTTGATTGGTGATCTCGTCTAATGTGTTTTATATGACAGTTCTCATTTTTCATCAGTTTTTTGTTGTCACAACAACTCTGGTAACAAGTGACGCTGGCCACCAACTCTCACTGGAATAGTCTCACTAAGGGTAGGGATTGAAAGATACCAGGACACAACATAGTTGTTCCTAGCCTTTCGTCACTTAAGTCAAGGGCAGAATATAAGCATCCTGTCGTGTATAATGCCACTTTTTTTTAATGTGTCAAATTTCAATGGCATCATAACACGTGTTGCATTAGGAATGTTTTTAGTGAATTTTCTTTTTTAAAAAATCACTAATGAGGAGATTCTGACTTTTGAATTCTGAAAAAATTTCTTCAAATGAGCACAAACTGGGCCCCATAGAACGCATATCCAGGGTCACTTTTAATTTTTTATTATTATATATTATTATTATTATATATATATATATATATATATATATATATATATATATATATATATATATATATATATATATATATATATATATATATATATATATATATATATATATATATATATATATATATATATATATATCGTATAGATAACTCAAAAAATAATAGACCGATTTAAATGAAATTTGGTACGTACCTTCCTTTTGTAAGTGGCTTGGACAAGTTAGTTAGCCAAGAAAATCGGACCAGTTTTTCCGGGAAAATTTTGGATTTTCCTTCGGAAAATTTTTGTATCTCTGAAAATAACAGAGCTATGACAACCAAATTTGGCTTATACGTTTCTACTATCCAACTTACCCTACATGCCAAAATTCAGATCTCTAAGTTTAAAGGAGAAGAAGTTATAGGCATTATAAGAAAAAAAAATTGGGTGCCACTGGTGATCAGAGGAAAGCACAAGAACAAAATATTTTGTGTGATTAACAAAACCAATTGACTATTACATCCAACGGTTAAGTTTTCTTGACGCAAAAACGTCAAGTAGCGGAAAAAATATTTTGAAAATTTGATAATTTTTCTTCAAACGTCAAAGTCGCGATTTGAAACGTCAAAATTTGCAATTGTCAGACAACGAATTTGGGACAAATACGGATTTTTTAGACAATATGTCGCAAGAAGTGGGTTTTACAAAGCCTTAAGATTCAGCTTCAACCATCATTGTCCTTCATTTTACTAAAATATTTTCAGGAAATCCATTTCAAATAGACCCTCTTTCTGATACTTCGGCAGTAGTTTCAGCTACAGAGTTTATTGTTTAATAGTCTATATTTTAGCAAATTTTCGTAGAAAAAATCGTTATTTAGAAGACAGTGACTTGTGAATTTTAAAAAGATTTCTTCAAATGAGTGCGGACTAGAACCCCAAAAACCCATAGAAAGGTTCAGTTTAAGTTTTTGTCTGTTTACACATATACAGGGTGACGCTTTTTTACGGCAAAGCTCAATACATCCGTTATTATACAAGATATGACAAAAAAGTATATACGTTAATTATAGGGTATCTCGAGCTGCATCTTAGAAACTTATTTTGATAATCACAGTGTGGCCCATAAGTCGTTAGTGATACACACTTTCTTTTTTTAACAGAACACCCCCTTATTTATATATTGCATTTTAGTGTTTTACAGCGAATTATAATGCATGTTTGTAAGAAAAAAATTCGTTCGTTTTTGAGTAATTCCAATTGTTTTGCAACTTTTTACGTTTTTGGCACATATTTCAAACCCATATCACAAATTGTAAAACGGCGGTTTTATCAATAGAGAGCGGAGCCCCATGGAAATGACGCATTTCGAGAGCTTTTTGTTTGTATTACTCGTCGAAAAAATCGAGCTGCCATATACGGGCACGCTCAAATAGTGGCTGAATTTTAAAAGTTTTCGTAGAAATGTTTTTAGTGTTTCTGTGGAACTTATTGTTGGAAGACTTTTGTGCTATGTTGGTAATTAATAATAAATCTTTAGTAAGTTGTTGTAAAAAAAAGTTGTCGAATTTTTGTGAAAAATATAATTTAGTGTAACATTACTGAAAGCAATTTCTGTATTAAAAAAAATGGTGATTTTCTGTAAAAGAAATTTTTGCAAATTTTCATATCTTATTTTCAATTTTGGTCCTAAAGCTGTTTGTGAATAATTATATCCTGTAAGGTGTGTAAACAGCTAAAAGAGGCCAGGAAAATCGGACCAGTTTATTTCTGGAACTTTTAAAGTTTATTTTTAGAAAATGTTTGTATTTTCTGAAACAACAAAGCTATTTTAATGAAATACGGTATATTGTTACTAATATATAGGTTATACTGCCAACAAAATGTCCTTCTTTTAAAAACAAGATATATTTGCCATTAAAAGCATTTTAACGAAAATTCGCTACCATAACGCACTTGCTGCGTCCCGAACTTTTAAGAAAATTCACTAGTTATAATTTTTTTTTTCAAAACAGGCAGTTGGTACACATTTTGATTGTTTTTTTTTTACAAACTGTTTCAATCACAAATCAATAAATAAAATGCTTTTAGGTACAAGCTAGTAGATACACTAAGTGTTTATGGTGATTACGAATTCCAGACTGTGATTGTAGAGACAGTGTTTAGGGTATGCAAGAAAAGTACATTAGATACATTATCCTGCGACTTTATTCCAGAGTCTAAAGACCTTTCTAAAGCTCTGTTAGAAATAAACACTGACTCTTTTGATGAAGATATTAGACTGTTCTTAAACATGTTAAACGCCAAGAAGAACCAGTGTTTTACAGTTATTTGCAAGTGGATTAAACTTGACAACATTACTTTTAAAGAACCATTGGTAAGTCATCATCAAACTTAAATAGCTATATCCTTACTTAATTTTTTGCATATTTTTATAGCAACAGAAGAAGTATAATGGAATCTGGATGGATTTTGATCTTCGAGACCATACTATATCTTGGACTTATGATAAAAGAAGTGTTTGTACTATGTCTGAAGATGATAATAGTCCTTTGCTGTTTGCAACATTATTAACCAAGAATGTAGAAAAAATTGATATTCACAGGTAAAATTAATACTTTGATGTTTATATACCGGGTGTCCCACTAAAGTTGGCCAGTGGCTGTATCTCGAAAACTATTTGTCCTACAGCTTTCGGGAAAAAATTTATTTCAAAAATTACTCCTAGAAGTATACTTAAATTACTTTCAGCTTTCACCGCTAGGTGGCATATTTTTAATTCAAAATAGAGAAATCAGATTTTCTCCAAAAATCAGTAATGAAGGTAAGTCGTGTTAAACGATTTTGGACTCCCGTACTAAAAATATTTAACCGATTTTATCGAACTTCTTGCCTTGAAACTATTTGCTGGCTGAATTATAGTCTACAATAATACTTATGTTTTTGTTTAAGCCTGAACCGCCAGATGGCATTTTTTTGTAGCTTTAGTAGTTTACTCAATTTGTCATTAAAAGTTAAATGGAAGGCTAACTTTTTATTTTACTAGTCTTATTACTCGTAAAATTATTCAAAAAGTGGTGCAGACTGAAAGTCGATATCATTTTTCAAACTTTAGTTGTGAGCAGAAATATTTATTTATTCTAAAGGAAAATTGAACAATTTTTTCCATCATCAGTATTAATCCGCCTAAAACTAATGAACGTTTGAAGAAAAATATTTGCATATAAGGTAGTTAAGAACTAGTAAAAAAGTTAATAGCCATCGTTACTTAAATACTCAGCGGTATTCTAATGCTAAATGTTTATTAATAATAAGTATGCCGTGAAAACTGAAATAGTGAAATTGAAAATTACCTATTATTAGTTTTTGTCTTTAGTAAGTCATTCATTATTTTGAATTCGAATATTGTGCTTTTGTTGGTAAAAACAGTCCAAACAATTTCAAAGTTAGGTCTTATTCTGTTGCTGAAGTATATGTCATGCAGGCAGTGTATTTTCAAAGTTTTGAAAATGCAGTTATTGCCTCTTACGAGTACGCTGTACTATATGCCGAGTGCTAAACTGTCCCTGTGGACATGCCGGAGAATCTGTGGAAACAACTGGGGAACAAACCCCCAACAGACGTACTTGCTCTATGTAGTGGTTATCAGACCAATGATAACATATGGAGCCATAGTTTGGTGGCCTAAGGCATTTCGTGGTATCGCGAGGGCCAAACTGGTTCATCTACAGAGACAAGCTTGTCTGATGATAACGGGAGCGATAAGCACCCCACCATCAGCCGCTCTGGAGGTCCTCCTTAATATTCCACCTCTTCACATATGGTTGGAAAGGGTGGCGAGGTGGACAGCGTACAGACTAAAACAATCGGCCGACAGTATGCCGAAGGAAATCAGTCAGGGAGGGTCCGGACTTCTCAATGACATTGAGGGTCACTGGATTCTGGGAATGGTCTCAGACTTGATGCCTACAAAGATCAGTAGAGATCTGTCTTTCAAAACAAGGGAGGACTGGGAACGAAATCAAACGACCCTATTGAGAGCCGATCTCTGCTGGTACTCTGACGGCTCCAAAACCAATATGGTAGTAGGAGCCGGCGCATATGGAGGCAGTACCGATGCTAGACTATCAGCTAGCCTCGACAAGTACGCAACCATACACCAGGCAGAAGTGTATGCCATCGAGATGTGTGCAAGGGAAAGTATAAAAAACCAGTGCAAACACAAATCGATAAAGATATATGCAGATAGCCAAGCTGCAATAAAGGCTCTTGGTTCCTACCGGTGTAATTCAAAAACGGTATGGAGTTGTAAATCTGCCCTTAATGAACCGGGCAGCTGTAATGAGGTGTCGCTGGTCTGGATACCGGGTCACTCGGACCATGATGGCAATGTTGCGGCCGACATGCTTGCCAGGAGTGGTGCCCAGAGAGACTTTGTTGGGCCAGAACCGGTGCTGGGGATAACATCTTGCACAGCAAAACGCACCTTAAAGACCTGGACAGAAAGAATGACAATTCAATATTGGCAAAATCTTTCAGGATTAGCCCACTCCAAGGCCATCATAAATGGCTTGTCTGAGTCAAGGGCTAAAAAACTTCTAGAGTTAAACAGACAACAACTGAGTACTCTAGTCGGCCTGTATACAGGACACTGCTGCTTGCGGCATTCACATGCACCGTATTGGGATCGGTCAGGAGACCGAGTGCCGGCTGTGTATGAAGAGTGACGAGACAGCAGAGCACGTGCTGTGTTCCTGTCCGGCAGCGGACAGGACTAGATACCTGCTCTTTGGCAAGATAAAGCTTGCTTTGGTGGATCTGGATCAACTTTCACCCACGAAGATTATCGACCTCTGCAGGAGGCTGGCTTTGTTGGGCGAAATATAACTATTAGGCGTGAGCCACAATAGACCTTATGGTCGCGGTGGAGGGACCGGTATGGCCCACTCACAAACAAACCTAACCTAACCATATGCCGAGTGATGACATTTCTCGCTGAGGGTTTTTATGTGTTTAGCAAGACGTTTGCGAGGAACTGAAGAAGTGTTACAGATACAAGCTCAACACAGGATTCGTAGAACTCGGAATGAAGTATAGGTGGCCTTAAATGTTATTTTCGGATAACCGGTTACTCAGTTACAGTGATTTTTTGATATCAGTTATTCTTAACAGTTATCGGTTATCAGTTATTTAGAACTATTGCGGTAATATTCACGAGCAGATACCTTTGTTACAGTTTACAGTTATAAGAACTATTATATTATTTGAAAGGTTAATCAGTTGTTAGCGACTATTATGGTTATTATATTTAGTTGAATGTTAAAAATGGATGACTGAATTTTATTTTTATCGGCATATAGCATCGAGTTGTAGTATATTAACAGAAATATGGCACAGAGGGGCGGGCGGATGATTAAATTCTTTGAAGTTACATTAGGAATAAAATTCTGGACGCAGCAAGTGCGTTATGGTAGTGAATTTTCATAAAAATCTTTGGTTACCAATATGGCCTATATAGTAAAAACAATGTGCCATGTTCCATTAAAATAACTTTATTGTGTGAAAATGTACAAAAATTTTCAAAAGTTAACTTAAAATGTTCCCGAAAAAACACGTTTCTTGGTCAACCTTATAGGTTAATAGCAAATTGAGCTGTTCAAATATGAAACATTTGATCAAAATTCGCTACCATAACGCACTTGCTGCTTCCAGAATTTCTTTTCGTACAAACATGCATTATATTTCGATGGAAAATGCAAAAATGCAATAACATAAGGCGTTTGATTAAAAAAAAAGGAAATTTGTATCACCAACGACTTATGGGCCAGTGATTGTAGAAATATTATTTTAAGATGTAGCTCAAGACACCCTATAATTAATATATACAAATTTTCTTCATATCTTATATAATAACGGATATATTGAGCTTTATTGATTTTTTACGAAAATTCGACAAAAATTATATACCATTAAATGATAAACTCTATAGCTAAGGCTACTGCCAAGCATCAGAGAAATGGTCTATTTGAAATGAATTTTCTGCAAATATTTTAGTAAAATGAAGGACAATGACGGTTCAAACTAAGACTTTAGGGTTTGTAAAACATCCTTCTTGAGACATTTTATTTCTATAGCCCGTATTAGATTTAAGTTATTTGCCTAAATGTTGCCAATTTTGACATTTTAAATCTCCACTTTGACGTTTTGAGGAAAACCTCAATTTATTTTTCTTTAAATGCCTATAACTTTTTTGTCTTTTGACCTACATAGCTAAATTTTGGTAGGTAACTTACCTATAAGGATGTAAACCTGCGTACCAAATTTGGTTGCCCTTACTTTGTTAATTCCGGAGATATATTTTTTTTTCAAAAGAAAACACAAAATTTTCCGGGAAAACCTGGGCAGATTTTCCTGGCTAACGAACTCATCCAAGCCATTTGCAAAGGAATTTTTTCACCAAACTTGATCAAAATCGGCCCATTATTTTTTGAGTTATCGGTGTGATACATATATATATATATAAATATATATATATATATATATATATATATATATATATATATATATATATATATATATATATATATATATATATATATATATATATATATAATTGAAACTGACCCTGGATATGTTTTCTGGGGGGCCTAATTAGCGCTCATTTGAAGAAATTTTTTCAAAATTCAAAAGTCGGGATCTCCTCATTAGTGAATTTTTTTAAAGAAAATTCACTAATAAATAACAGGCATGAAAGCACCTATGAATAGTAAATAGCAAATCATACAAAATTTTGTAATTCATTGTACCTATATTCGTGAAACCTCACTAAAACATAATAAAATTGAATATTGTATTCTATATTGGATAAATTACACAAATAACAAAAGAAAATCAATACATTTCTGTGAATACTATTAATACATAAATAATGCGACAATAATATATATATATATATATATATATATATATATATATATATATATATATATATATATATATATATATATATATATATATATATATATATATATATATATATATATATATTGTTCATGCTCGTTGTTCTGTCACTTTTAAATTCAAATGTCGCGCGCTACACTGACATAGAGTAAGTGTTACTAATGGTTTCCGCCAGAAGACCAGAGGGGGGGGAAGAAGAATGAGAGAAGAGAGAGAAGCTTGCATCCCTCTGCCACTTGTTTTTGAGTCCTTGAAGAGGCAAGAGGTCTCGAGAAAGCGAATTGCTTTCAACCCCTTGAAGAGACACGAGGTCTCTAAATATCCATTTTGTTTGTAAGTCCTTTGGGAGACACGAGGTCCCTAGAGGTGTTGTGTGTGAATACAGAAAAACGAAGCTTATGTTCCTGCATTATTGGAGAATAAAGGTAGGTAACTTTGCTTATTGTCAGTGCCCTATTTGTTCTGTTTTTTTTGTTATTCATTATAAAATAAATACACGTGGTATTTACATTTGGCCCATCGACCGGATTTTTATAGTTGTTTTGTTTTGTTATTAGTTGATACAGTCCATTTTTTGAAGTAATTTTACTTGTTTCCTTTAGTCTAGTAAATTTGTAATTGTTTATTGCCGTGTTGAGTCATTTAATTTCAAGGTGACGTTATTGCTTGTATATAACTAGGTACATACTCGAATTGCATATTGTTGAAATCACGTTTGCATATTGTTTAAATCGCGTTTAGGAATTTTTTTTGCGTTGAACAATGGAGTTGACTCAGCTAAAAAATAAGCGCGAAAGCGTTTATACACGAGTAGAAGCCATATTGCACGTGGCTCAACAGGTCAAAATAGACGCAGTAGTGGATTTAGATAGGTTGAATAGATTTGAGGTTCGTTTTGAGGCGTTGAATGAGTTGGTCAATCTATTTGATTCATTGCATTTGGACATCGTGTCGGTAGTTGATCGATCAGAGTTGGAGAGCGAGCATGAAATGCAGAACAAATTCGATGAACTGCAATACTCTATAAAAACTATCTATCGAGAACTGAGAGGTTATGCAAATAAAGCCGCTGAGAATCAAGCTCGATCCGTTTTTCACGGTAGTTCGAAATCGAGTCGAGCATCGAGTAAGTCGCGGTGTTCTGTCAAATCATCGAACGCTCGATCTCTCAGTGAAAAGGAAGTAACGAACGCAAACGCGATTATGTCAACTTCAAATTTAAACAGACATTTGAGGTTACCGAAAATCGAAATGCCAAAATTCGATGGAAATTGGAAAAACTGGCCAACCTTTTATGATCTGTTTAAAACAATGATTCATGAGAACGAATCATTGTCAGATATTGAAAAGTTCCAATATTTGAGTGCTTCGTTAGTGAAGGATGCAGCTGGCCTAATCAAGAATTTACCGCTAACGGGAAGCAATTATGGGATTGCATTCAAGTCTCTGGTCTCAAGGTATCACAATACCCGGGTTTTGTTGACCAATTATTGGCAGGGTATTGTACAGGCCCCCAAAGCAAATAGTGAATCTGCTTCTTCCCTACGAACGTTGTTGTCTGTATTCAGTGAAAATTTGGAAGCGTTGAAGCAGTTTGAACATGACATGTGGGATTTCACTAAATTCAACATGTTGCTGCAAAAGGTGGATATGAGTCTTAAGCAAAAATTTGAGCTTGAGTTTTGCGAATCGGACATTCCCAGTTTTAGTAGTTTATGTAGATTCTTGGAAAAGCAGTGTAAAGCAATGGAGACAACTGCCTTAACTTCCAATTATGTGACTAATAGAAGGCAGCATGTTTCAGCAACCACTGCTAGGCCCGCTTCGTCCTTTGTTACCAGCACAAAGCTTGTATGTGCTTATTGTAAGGAGGAGCACCCCATGCTCAAGTGTGATGGATTTCTATCTTTATCCTCTCATAAACGGTATACGTTCGCAAAAAAAAATAATCTTTGTTTTAACTGTTTATCAAACTCGCATGCCAGCAGGGAGTGCAAGTCATCAAGTTGTCGTGTATGTAATAAACACCATCATACATTATTGCACTTCCCAAAAGCACCGGCATCGGGAGATGAGAGTGACTCAAACAAGCCACCTGTGGAAGAGCCACAAGGTGCAGAGCAATTGCGTGTGTTGGCAAGTGTGGTAAAAAGGGAACAGTCCGTGTTACTGGCAACTATAATGCTATTAGTACGAGATAAAAATGGAAAGGTTAGGAGATGTCGAGCTCTCCTGGATTGTGCGAGTGAGGCTAATTTCATTTCGCAGCAGTGTGTTGAAAAATTGGGGCTCAACACCTCATCTCGTTCAGTGATGGTTCAAGGCTTGAACCAAATGAGCTCGCTTGCTAGCCAAGGCACTCTCAAATGTCGAGTAGAGTCCATTTATGAGCCAACAAAGTTAGAGTTGGACATGATTGTGATTCCGAACATTTGTTCCAAGATCCCTTCTGCTAAAATTGAGCAGTGCCACTGGCAACATATTCAGAACTTAGAGTTGGCAGATTCAGAGTTTGGTATACCAGGGGACATTGAAATTTTGTTGGGTACTGACGTTTATGCTCATGTGGTTAGACCTGGAATAAAGAGAGGGCCTCGAGGTGCACCAGTGGCCATCAATACTGTTTTTGGTTGGGTGCTTATGGGCAGTGTAGAACAGTCAAAGTCTCATTCTGTTGTGAATAGTTTATGCACGTTGGTCGACTTGGATCATACCTTGAAACAGTTTTGGAGCTTGGAACAGGTACCACAAGGTTTAGTTATGTCTCCGGAAGATAAAAAATGTGAGGAAATCTTCAAGAAGACTCAGCACCGAAATAGTGCTGGGAGATATATTTTAAATATGCCCTTTCGTGAGGGTACTCCGTGTTTGGGAGAATCTTTCAGTGTTGCATTGAGGCGGTTTTACTCCCTGGAAGCACGTCTTAGTAGGGATCCAGCGTTGCACAAGTCCTATTCGGAGTTTATCAGGGATTATTATGAGTCTGGCCATATGTCTCTGGTATCAGATGTAGCTGTGGAACCATCTGATGCATACTATATTCCCCATCATTGTGTGTTGCGTCCTCACAGCCTTTCGACCAAACTGCGGGTGGTATTTGATGCTAGTTCCAAAAGTACGAATGGTGTATCTCTGAACGATACGTTGTTAGTGGGAGCGAAGTTGCAGACAGATATTGCCACTGTGTTGTTGAAATTTCGCTCAAACAAAATTGCATTTACTGCTGACATTCGGCAAATGTATCGACAAATTTTGGTTGTAGATAATCATAGGGATTATCAAAGAATTCTCTGGAGGTTCTCAAAGGGGGAACCTGTACAGAAATATCGCCTTAATACTGTCACATATGGGGTCTCCTCAAGCCCACACATGGCAATCCGAACAATGATGCAGCTTTGTGATGATGAGGAATCATCTTTTCCATTGGCAGCAAAGCTAGTTCGGTCCGATCTCTATGTGGATGATGTAGTCAGTGGAGTCGACTCATTGTCAGAGGCTTTTGAGTTGCAACGGCAATTGATTGGGTTGTTTGCTAAGGGGGGTTTTGAATTGAAGAAGTGGGCCAGCAATAATTCGAAACTGTTGTCCACAGTATCAGCTGATAGTCAGCAACCTCGATCGTTAGATTTAAATGATCCATCAGTGTTGAAAATTTTAGGATTGCAGTGGTGTCCCATAGGTGATACATTCTCTTTTAATGTTGAACCTATTGATCGTCCGTGCACAAAACGAAATCTTCTTTCGGAATTGGCAAGAATTTATGACCCCCTGGGTTTTTTGTCTCCTGTTACCCTGTTGGCAAAATATCTTATGCAGTGCTTGTGGGAGCAAAAAGTGGGATGGGATGATAAGCCCTCAAAGGATATTGTTGGTCAGTGGTCTCAGTATAAATCACAACTCAGTGCGCTAGCAGGTTTATCAATTCCCAGAGGCGTAAAACACGATAATATCATCAGTACAGAACTCCATGGGTTCTGTGATGCATCGGAGCGAGGGTATGCTGCAGTTGTTTACTTAAGGCAAGTATCAGAGGAGGGTCAAGTTTGGATCAATTTTCTGTGTGCCAAGTCCAAGGTATCACCTTTAAAAAGAATATCGATTCCACGTCTCGAATTGTGTGGGTGTTTATTGTTGGCAAAGCTTCTGGAATTTGTGTGTCGGGTGTATGAAGGTCGTTTTGAGTTTAACTCTATGTATGCTTGGTCAGACTCTATGGTGGCACTTGCCTGGATAAAATCATCTTCCAATAGGTGGAAGACCTTTATTGGGAATCGAGTAGCAAGCATACAAGAGAAGATTCCTCCAGAGTCATGGCATCACGTAAGTGGACAAGAAAACCCAGCTGATTGTGCATCGAGAGGCATGTTACCTTCTGGGTTTTGTGAGCATCCACTATGGTGGGCGGGACCCGCCTGGCTAAAATTGGCAAGAGAAAATTGGCCCAAGTCGTTGCGTTTTGAGCCGCCAGAAGAGTGCCTGGCGGAGCAACGAACTCTCCCCGTACTAGTTACTTTGGCAAATGAGGAGTGGCTCAGTAAACTTTTGAATCGCTTTTCGCATCTACGGAAAATTCAGGGTGTTGTTGTATATTGTCAGCGGTTTGTGCGAAATTGTAGGGTGTCTCCATCTGACCGAACTACTGCATCTCTGACAGCCACCGAATTACAGGAGGCGCTTCATATGCTTATCAAATGTGCTCAAGGTGAAGTATTTCAAAGGGAAATAGCATCCTTGGTTAAAGGTGAGAGGTGTGCGAGGGCAATAAATAAGTTAGCCCCCTTTCTGGATACAGAGGGTATCCTCAGGGTGGGCGGTCGCCTTCGTCAAGCTGATGTTCCAGTTGAAGTGAAACACCCTATATTGTTGCCCCGCTCACATCGTCTCACCGAGTTAATCATTGCACACACACACCATGTCAATCTTCATCCTGGTCCTCGCACATTGCTTCATTTGCTTTCGCAACAGTTTTGGATTTTGTCCCCTCGGAGAGCTATTCATCATGTTTTGTCAAGGTGCTATCGTTGCTTTCGAGTGAATCCTACTCCCATGGCACCGATGATGTCTGATTTGCCAGTTGCCAGGGTTTCTCAGTTGAAGCCGTTTTCACACAGCGGAGTTGATTTTGCAGGTCCAGTTTTTGTGATACAGGGCAGATATCGAGGTGTCCGAAAGGTGAAAGCATATATTTGTTTGTTTGTGTGCATGGCAACGAAGGCCCTCCATTTGGAAGTAGTGTCTGATCTTTCAGCTGAAGCCTTCTTGGCAGCTCTTCGGAGGTTTGTGGCTCGCAGAGGAAGATGTGACAATTTGTATAGCGATAGAGGTACCAACTTCGTCGGCTCAAATAAGCAGCTCTTAAACTATGCAAAGGGGGCAGCAGATGCTTGTACCATTAAGTGGCATTTCAACCCCCCATCAGCTCCGCATTTTGGAGGTCTGTGGGAGGCAGAAGTGCGCTCAGTCAAGACTCATTTGCGAAGGGTGATCGGTTTGCAGATTCTGACCTTTGAGGAAATGTCCACGTTGCTTGCTCAAGTGGAATCAGTTTTGAATTCTCGACCATTGTGTAGTGCGAGTACTGATCCAAATGATCTGTTAGCCCTATCCCCAGGACATTTTCTTACAATGGAACCGTTAGGTGCTCCTCCTGATGCTGATTTGACTTTGTTAAGTATGAATCGCTTGTCACGCTGGCAGCTGGTGCAAAGGATCCACCAGGACTTTTGGCGCCGCTGGAAGAACGAATACCTGCATACACTGCAGCAGCGTGGTAAGTGGGATACTGTGCAAACGTCCCCCCCGATCGGAGCTTTAGTTGTGATTAAAGATGAGACTTCGTCACCTCTTGTTTGGAAGCTCGGACGCATTATGCAACTATACCCAGGCCGTGATGGTATAGCTCGGGTAGCTCAAGTTCGCACTAGTAGTGGCACTTTTGATAGGCCTCTGACGAAGTTATGTCTGTTGCCATCGCAGTAATACGTCCGCCTTGAAATTTTTTTGTACAGTTAATTATAAATCCAATAGCTTCAGTTTTTTGTTTTTTGTGCTTATTGTAAATTTTTGTTTCGTTTGTTTATTTGAGAAACAATATAATTGTGAAAATAAATCCTTATTTTGGTGGGCGGAATGTTCATGCTCGTTGTTCTGTCACTTTTAAATTCAAATGTCGCGCGCTACACTGACATAGAGTAAGTGTTACTAATGGTTTCCGCCAGAAGACCAGAGGGGGGGGAAGAAGAATGAGAGAAGAGAGAGAAGCTTGCATCCCTCTGCCACTTGTTTTTGAGTCCTTGAAGAGGCAAGAGGTCTCGAGAAAGCGAATTGCTTTCAACCCCTTGAAGAGACACGAGGTCTCTAAATATCCATTTTGTTTGTAAGTCCTTTGGGAGACACGAGGTCCCTAGAGGTGTTGTGTGTGAATACAGAAAAACGAAGCTTATGTTCCTGCATTATTGGAGAATAAAGGTAGGTAACTTTGCTTATTGTCAGTGCCCTATTTGTTCTGTTTTTTTTGTTATTCATTATAAAATAAATACACGTGGTATTTACAATATATATACATATATATATATATATATATATATATATATATATATATATATATATATATATACATATATATATATATATATATATATATATATATATATATATATATATATATATATATATATATATATATATATATATATATGGAGAAAGGTTTAGGGGCAAAGCCGCAAGGAGACAACTGCAAACACGTGTTTCAGGCTTATTAGCCATCATCAGTACGGTATAGCCAGGTGAAGATGGGAACACCCTGGATATATATATATATATATATATATATATATATATATATATATATATATCACATTTTAATTTAAATAAAACCTCTTATGAAAAAACTGGAAACTAAAATGGATATAGCTTGAACCCCCTTCAAGATATCAGGTTATATATGTTTGTGATTCGAATTCAAAAAACAACAGCTTTTCTGCTTTATTTGGTGAAAGACGGGTGCGTTTTTCTGAAATAACTAGTTCCGTTTTTTAAACCAGGGTTCGCATGGAACAGAGGATGCAAGAGCACTTAACTTTTTTTTGTGCTACGACACTCAAAAACGGGAAATTGTATTTGTTGTCCACCACCATTTCAAAGGATCATCTCTTTCCTTGACAAAATGTCTTCTTCCAAGAACATTTGAATTTCAACTACCGCTCTCGAGGTTATTGTTCCTTTGGGTTGGTAGGTAGCAACTGTCTTGTCTAATTTGCCCCACACAAAAAATTCGTCTTCGAGGCTGTGACTTTGCTGAGCCTGTGACATTCTACTGGTTTCAGTTTTGTTGTCCAGGGAACGCTGTTTTATTATTTTTTGGACAGCCAAGGAAACCCTTTTTTTTTTGTGTGTCCTCTGCAATTGTTTCGTCGCCGAATGCCAACATTTTGAACCGGGAATCTAAAAATGTGGCATTAGCCAAGGACTTACTATTTTCAATTTGCTTGAAATGCTTGTCAATTCCCTTTTTTAATTCATCTAAGACAGTGCTCATGTTCGATTCGAATCTCTTTTTTCTCAAATTGTCAACGACATTTGTGATACCACTTACTAGAGGAATTACACAAAATATAGTCTTATAATTCTTGCCACTGACGGTTCTTGTGAGCTCCTCAAAAGGGTTTAATATAATGCGTATTTCACTTATCATTTTTCAGGCCAGGGGCAACATGGTACTCTTCAGGGCATTCACCAGCTTTGAAAATCTTTCTAACATGTAGTACGTGGAATTCCAAGGTGTTACTATGTGCTGTTTCAGTTTCAAAGCTATCCCATTTCCCTCATTTTCTTGGTATTTCATTAACTTTCCTGTAGCCGAGGTACTTCTTTTGAAAAATGACACAATGGATTTGATTTTTTCTTGCAGTTCGAGCAGTTCTGGGCTAATTTTTATGGCGTCTCTCCCAATCAAGTTTATCATGTGAGCAAAACACCCAAAATGTTTCCAGCTTAAACAATTCTTAATTGCTCCTACGATTTTGTATGCATTGTCAGTCACTACTAAGCTGATTTTTTTTGCGTCCCATTCGTTGGTTGTGGCTAATATTTCCTCGCTTAAGTGTTGACTGGTATGGTTTTGATACATAAGGGAACATTTCAGCATTATATTGTTGATCTTGAATTCCTTATCAAGAAAATGTTAAGCTGATGTAACTATATGTGTTGTTGGGTTGAGTCTAGGTAACTGTAGTAAGGCATACTGCAGTTGCTGCCTTAATCTTCTCCCGGCATATCTGCAGACATTCCTCGTATTTAGCATTGATCAAAGTCTTCGAAATGTATTTTCTATTTGGTAAATCATAGGCAGGATTTAAGGATTTTGCAAATCCATTAAACGCCACGTCCTCGACTAAACTAAATCGTTGTAAATCAACATAAAAAAGTTTTAAAAGACTTTCATCTATATGTTGTTTGGACATCACATTTATCCTTCTTTCCATAAAAGTTGTAATTTTCCTCTGTTTCTTAGTGCTTTCAACTGACGTAGACAAGGTGGAAGTTTCAGAAGCTAAAGTGGAAGGCAATGAAGGATCATCCAACTCCGTAGCAATCACCATTTCACGTGCTATCAATGTGGATGGTTGTAAAGGGCAAGTTGGTGTAGCAATTTTCACTGTAGGATGTGATGTTGCCATATGGTTTTTTAAATTAAAATTTGCAGACTTAAATGAAAAATATTTTCTAGAAATGTTACATGTTGCATGATACTCTTTATCAGCAGTTAGCGTGAAGAAATTCCAAATTTCACTTCTCTTCATTCCTTTTTTTAACTGTTCTGACATTATTATAAGTAGGTAACTAAGTATGTAAATATATAGGTACCAATAGTTGTGCCAAAATAAATAGAATAAATGTGGAACAAGAAGTTTGCGACACAAATATAGGTATGTGGATAGTTGCCGTTCAAGAAATAATCAATATTTTCTCTCTATCTCTATACCGAACACTAAATATTCACAGCTCACTGTTAGAAGCGAAAAACTAATGAATAACTATTCTACTAATACAGGTGGTAGGAAAGGAATATGCAAATAACTGCGGCAACGTGTGATTTGCTAGGTAATTATGTCAATTTTTGAATAACTGTGTAAAATAAAGCAGTACTTATATTATGACTAACAAATATTACTTAACTAATTGTAAACATTCAGTTTTATCTCAATTTTATATATTGTTCTGTGAGTACTTCAGCGATTTCCAAGAAGCTTTCAATAAGAGACAAATTAAAAATCTTCCCGGAAACATTAAATTCAATAGTACCGTAAAAATGATGAAAATGATGATGAAGTGATTGACAATAAATTGATAATAGTGTGAACATCAGGCGACAGTTTCCTCGCATTTTCTGATGGTTATTGTTGAAATTAAATATTGAAATTTGTATCAGTGTGATGGTTTGTTCGAGTGCTGTTTGGAAAGTTAGTTTGTTTTATTAGAAACGGGTAACTTAGAGTGTTATTTTGAGTTATCCATTGCCTTTCCTTGGATGTGTTGAATGGTAATCTCCCGTTATCAGAATTTTGCTGATAAGCTTTATTTGTTGGAATTATAAATTGTGATGCAAACTCCATCAATATACCAGGACTGATCAAGATAGTTTAGTTCATTATAGATCAACTATGGATGCCAAGCGTTTCAAGTGTTATGAGTACATAAAAAGTGACCAGCTTTGCATCTGTGATGGTTGTCATGGTGCAATTCACTTTGATTGAACTGGTCTTACATCTTCTGAGATCAGATGTCTTTAACTTAAGGGAAAGAGAACACTGAAATATTTTTGTCCCGATTGTGAGGATGGTCTTCGGCTGGTACCTCTTATCAAGAAAAGAATTGATGATCTGGAGAGAAAGATTGATAGTATGGGTGAACAGATTGGGGCAGGGTTGTCAGTGCGGGGCGTGACGGAGGACCCAGATTCATCTTCTATATGTGAAGATTTCATTCGGGAGTATGAGGATATAAGAGCTTATGAGGGTAACCTTATGATGTATAATGTTCCTGAGTCATCGAAGAACGCACCCTCTGAGAGGATTTTGGATGATGCAACAGCGATCAGGGATATTCTAGCTCCAGTAGTGGAACTATCTGGAAGAGATTTGAAGGTATTGCGTATTGGAAGAATTTCTGATAGACCCTGTCCTATGAAGGTTGTTACTGGAGACAAATCTGTGATATTACATATATTAAAACACAGAAATAAGATTGTGGATTCTTGTCTACGTGTCAGTTCTGATCTTACAGTCAAACAGAGGGAGTACTTAAAGAAACTTCGCTTAAAATTACAGGCTAGAACTATAGAAGATAAAAATCTCACTATTAGATATATTGGTGGGGTTCTTAAGATTGTTCCCCTCAAAAAAAAAACTATGGGTGTCGGGTGACCATTTATTATTAAGCACTCCTAGTGATGAGAATTCCTTGTTTGTTCATTATCATAATGTTGGTAGCTTACAAACAAAATTACCCAGGCTTCAACAGGGTCTGTCTTCTTGCTGTTTTCATGTTGTTATGTTAGCGGAGACATGGCTTACTGCTTCTCACTGTGATCCTGAACTCTCTTTTATGAATTATAATATTTACTGTAGTGACTGTGACAGTATTCCGGGCAATATCGGGGATGGGGGGGCTGCTGAATGCTGTGCATAAAGACCTTGATTCTGCTAGGATTGCTGGTGATAGTTCACTCAATGAAGTTTATGTGTTGGTGAGAATTGGAAGGCGGAGCCTCATTTTTGGTGTTTGTTACGTTCCACTTAGTTCAGAAGTTGCTGTATATGAACATCATTGTGATTCAGTCGATCGTGTTTTGTCTGATCATCCCAATTCTGAGGTCGTCTGTGGGGACTACAACCTTCCAAACTTTACCTGGACAAGTAGTGCTGAGAGTGCTCCAGTTATTAGTGGTTACAGTCCATCAGCCTCATTTGTTTCAAACTGTTTTGGCTTTTGGGTTCCAAAAAAATTTTGTACTTAATGAATTGAATAGATCTTTAGATTTAGTTTTTAGTAATATAGATAACATATGTTTTGGTGCGTCCTTGGATCCGATTTTTCCTGCTATTGCACATCATGTGCCCCTGGACATTTCTTTTTCACTTAAGACTCCTCCAACTGAACCCTAGGAAGAGTATTTTTATGACTTTCGTAATGCCGATTATTATCCCATGAATTATTTTCTTTCCGAGTTTGACTGGGAATATCTTGAGTCATTGGAGATAAATGATGCTGTGAAATGCTTTTATGACGTTCTGTTTAAAGCTGTGGATCGGTTTGTTCCAGTTAAGAGATGTAAAAATCGTGTTTCCCTCCTTGGTTTAGTGTCGAGCTTAGAGGCATGATAACTGAGAAGAAGAGGGTACACAGTCAATATAAGAAATATGGTAGAATAGATGATTATATTAGGTTTTCTGGTCTCCTGGAGGAATGTAGGAATCTTTGTGATACCTGTTACAGAGATTTTATTGCTTATACTGAGAATAATTTTGAAAACAATCCGGGTTCTTTCTGGTCTTATATTAACAAGTTGAGGATGGTTCATGATCTTCCTGATGATGTTAGGAGTGATTCTTTGCATGATTCGGTGGGTCTTTTTGCTAGTTTTTTCTCATCTGTGTATGAGGGTCAAGCTGGTAGTATCCGTCCCGATCCTCTTTTGCGTGAGTCGGTAAATATGACTCTGCCTAGTGTTACTTCTGCTGCTATCATTGATCGTATCTGTGGTTTGAAAGATACATTTACTTACGGTCCAGATGGAATCTCCTCCCATCTGTTAAAATCTTGTGCCTTCACCTTGGCAATTCCACTGAGGATTCTCTTTAACAGGTCTTTGTTGTCTGGCGAGTTTCCACATGTTTGGAAACATTCTTTTTTGATGCCCGTTCATAAGCAGGGGTCAAAGCATTTGGTTACTTATTATAGAGCTGTTTGTATCCAGTCAGAGATACCTAAACTACGTGACTTTTTTGTCTCTAGACATATAACTTGGGAATGCAGACATGTTTTCGTCGAACAGCAGCATGGTTTTCTTAAAGGAAGATCTACAACAACCAACCTTCTTCTTTACCAGAATGTATTGGTCGCAGCTTTGGAGGATAGGTTACAGGTTGATTCGGTGTATACAGATTTCTCCAAAGTGTTTGATAAGCTTATCACGCCTTATTATTGTCAAAACTTGCATTGTTGGGTTTTAATGGCAATTTGTTGTCTTGGGTATGCAGCTTCCTTGCGGGTAGGTCCCAGAGTGTAAAGATCAGAAACTTTATTTCTGATAGTATTACTGTTTCTTCAGGAGTTCCTCAGGGTTCACATTGTGAACCAGTCCTCTTTAATATTTTTATCAATGATGTCATACATTCACTTAAGCATAGTCAGATTTTGATGTTTGCTGATGATATCAAAATTTTCAAGATTGTTCGTTCCAGACAGGACGCTTTACTTTTACAGGAAGACTTAAATCGTTTTGCTCGGTGGTGTGGTGACAATCTTCTGACTCTGAATGTTGATAAGTGTTTCTGCATTACATTCCTCAGAGCTCAGTTTCCCATTGACTTTGTGTGCTTCATAGGCTCTAACGCTTTACAGAGGAAGGAAATGATTAAAGACTTGGGCATTGTATTGGATAGGGAATTATCTTTTAAGGATCACATAGAATATGTAGTATCTAAAGCATATAAAATGTTAGGATTTATTAATAGATCAACTCTGGATTTTTCATGCAATAGCTTGAGAAGATTGTTTGTCGTCTGGTTCGCTCTTTGTTGGAATGCTCTTCTGTAGCCTGGAGTCCGAATTACAATATTTATATCAATCAGATTGAGGCCATACAAAATATATTCTTGAGAATTTGTGCTTACAGAATGGGCTTGCAGAGAAAAGATCTTAACTTTTCTTATTTGCAGAATCGGCTGCACTTGCAGTCACTTAGTGGTAGAAGGATTGTGTAAAAGGATTGTCAGTCATGTTTGTTTTCTGCATAAATTATTAGTGAATAAAATTGATAGTCCTTCTTTGCTCGAGTTAGTCTCTCTAAGGATTCCGGACCGTACAAGAGCAAGGGAGATTTTCGTGGTTCCCTTCCATCGAACCAATTATGGCTTTTTCAGTCTAATATCGAGAGTAGCGAGAGCTGCAAATGAGTATTCGGAGCTCTTGGATATGTTTAATGATTCTGACTGTTCAATTAGAGGCATTTTGAGAGGTGTTATTGATTGAATTGTCATACTGGTTATGTTTTACTTTTTTGTTATGTTCTCATATTGAGATAGGTTATTTAAGACTAATGTAGTTTTAGATGTTCTTGTTATTATTGTAAATGGTTGATCCGTTGAATAAATAAAAAAAATAATAAAAAAATCATATACCTAGTAATAACACCCTAACAGATACCCGGAACCACGTGACGAAAACAGTACATGCATGTACATTGCCTAATAATATCACATAGCAGACTAGCACATGCAGCAGGATTCGTTTCAATCATCCATACCCTTTTAGCGGACTATCGACGTTGAAACTAAACTGTTAATATGAGAAATGCAGAGTGTTGTTATCGTAAAACCAAATTTGACTAAGCAGTCGAAATCTGGTATCCGTAACATGGATTATAATATTCTAATCAAATATCGTAGTCTTCAAAATATTGAGTAACCTGTTACTCCAATATTAGGTATCGATATAAACAGTTATTTGCATCGAAGCTTATCCTAAACACAGTATTAGGGATATAGAAAGAGATCTGGTAGTTCCTCGATCAGTTATTCAAAGAATTCTAAAAGAAGAAAAATTACATGCATGTCATGTTGAACTTCATCAGGCCTTGAAATGACCAGCGAAAATTTAAATTCTTTGTCTCAATTTTTATAAACAGATGAGGCTACCTTCACTAGTAGATGTAACGTAAACTTATATAACAGCCATTACTGGTCTGCAAATAATCCTCATTGGATGATAAAAATTAATCATCAAAATCAATCAGCGAAAATGTGTTGTGTGGTTTTAGTGAAGCTAAAATTATTGTTTTTATATTTGAAGAGACTTAGTGGTGTTTAGCATTTTCAAGAAACCATTTGACAATTCTTTTTTGGATGAGTACCTTTAGAAACTCGTTTAAGCATGTGGTTTCAACACGATGGTTGCTTTCTCCCAACCTGAGAGAATATTTAAATACCCAGTTTCCCAATGAATGAATATATATATATATCAAAATTTTGTAATGTACGTAAACAAATTGAGGTCCGATGATTTAAACTTCTAATTTACGGTTTTAGGAATGTGTATTGAGTAACATTGAACAAATATGTACCTATTTGGGCAGATTACCGACGAACAGATTTGGTAGGGCTTCGTTCCATGCGATGTTGAATATCGTCAACAATATAACCTTAACATACCTACACTTTTAACTTACGTAAAAACGGAATGAAAATGCTAAGTTTTGATAAAAACTGTTTATTTTTATTGTCCAACAGATAGAAAATTATTTGAAGAAGGTAAACACTGGTCGAACTTGGAAAATGTACAATATACTATACATACAAAATAACCGTCAAAAGGAATTGAGCGCTAATGGACTAAACTGTCAATGTCAAGTGATTTAGTAACTTTAGGGTCACTAGTCTAGTGGTTTTTTTTTTTTTACTTTTTGGACTGACAACTCATAAAATCATATTCCTCTAAGAGAGAGACAGAATCCGGTCACGTGGGGTTCGGGAATTAATGAAAGCCCTGTATATGTATGTATGTATGTATGTATCACACCGATAACTTAAAAAATGACAAAATTTGGTGAATACCTTCATTTTGTAAGTGGCTTGGATAAGTTCGTTAGCCAGGAAAATCGGCCGAGGTTTTCCCGGAAATTTTTGTGTTGCCTTTAGAAAAAAAATCATATCTCCGGAAATAACAAAGTAAGGGCAACCAAATTTGGTACATCGTTTTATATCGCTATAGGTAAATTACCTACAAAAATTTAGCGCTGTAGGTCAAAAGACAAAAAAGTCATGGGCATTTAAAAAAAAGGGGGTTTTCCTCAAAACGTCAAAGTGACAATTTAAAACGTCAAAATTGGCAACATTTAGGCAAAGAACTTGAAGCTAATACGGGCTATGGAAAGAAAATGTCTCAAGAATAATGTTTTACAAACCCTAAAGTCTTAGCTTCAAACGTCATTGTCTTTGATTTTACTAAAATATTTTCATAAAATTCATTTTAAATAGACCCTTTCTCTGATGTTTTGGCAGTAGTCTTAGCTATAGAGTTTATCGTTTAATGGTATATAACTTTTGTTGAATTTTCGTAAAAAGTCAATAAAGCTCAATATATCCGTTATTCTACAAGATATGAAAAAAATTGTGTACATTAATTATAGAGTGTCTTGAGCTACATCTTAAAAAATATTTCTACAATCACAGGTGGCCCATAAGTCGTTGGTGATACAAATTTTAAAAAAATGTCGAAAACGCCTTATGTTTTTGTATTTTCCATCAAAATATAAGGCATGTTTGTAAGTAAAGAAATTCTGGACGCAGCAAGTGCGTTATGGTAGCGAATTTTGATTAAATGCTTCATATTTGAAAAGCTCATTTTGCTATTAACCTATAAGGTTGACCAAGAAACGGATTTTTTCAGTTACACTTTAAGTTTACTTTCGGAACTTTTTGTACGTTTTCAAACAATAGTTATTTTGATAAAAGATGGCACATTGTTTTTACTATATATGTTATACTGATAATCAAATTTGATGCCTGCTTTCTGAAATAAAAAAACACATATTTGCTATTAAAAACATTTTTATGAAAATTCACTACCATAACGCACTTGCTGCGTCCCGAACTTTTTTTTATTTCCTCCTGTGTTTGGTCTTATACTTTTTTCCATGCTTGGTCTTCTACCTCCTCCTGTGCTTTCTTCTGCGTTTCAGTTACGACAACATGTTGCTCTTTAAATTGGTTTTGTATTGTCACATTCAGGTCATCAATATAATTTATGACATTTCCCAAATCGTCAATAATTTCAATTGTTTCGCCATTTTGTGGTGTTGAAATTTCTTCAATAATAAAATTATCTTGACAAGAAATTGCTGAATTTTCGACACAATTTTCGGTTTGTATTACAGATGCTGAATGCATTGCTAGCTAAAAAATCATTCAGTTAAAAAGCAGAAAAATCAACAGGTCAACTGAACTTACCCATTTGTAATATTTTGGAAGCTTGTGGTTGTGACTCCATAATTAATGGATTTTTTAGTAGTAAACCAACGCGTTAAATAAAACTTTATCAACTGTTTTTAAATTATAAAACAACTTACGAGAAGTAAGCAAACACATAAAATACAACATTTTCAGGTTAGGTAACAATCAAAGAACACACCAAATTGTTTTATACGAAGGATTTATAAAACAGAGTTCAATTTGCATCCAGATAGAATCTTGTTATTTTAGACTGTAGATAAAACTCTGTAGTTTGAAAATCATGATTTGAAGTCAAGCTGCATTAGTCATATTTCTGATACTAACACACAGATGGCGCTGGTATTAATAAAAATAAGTTAAATTTGAGCAGATAGAACTCTATTGCATTAAAATCTCCATATTGGCAAAATAAGCAGATAGGCCCTTTGACTATCTACCTACGGATAGACCAGGCATCTCCCAATGCGATGCGTTGTAATGTTTGAAACCAAAATTGGCTAAAAGGTTTGTTTACATGGTCCTCGACACCATAGGCACCTTGAGAATTAGGATTGAAATTTTCATAAATACGATTAAAATAATACAATATAATTTAAAAGATGTTTAACTACCTATACATTATTTAAGTATATTATTAACAAAAAATTTTGAACGCAGCAAGTGTGTTATGGTAGTGAATTTTTATAGAAATAATTACTCGAATAAAATGATCGAAAGTCTCAATGTTGCAATGTTGTTATCTTGTCACAAGCGATTTTTTTTCATGCAAATTCAGTAAAGTGTTTTCAACAAAAATTTAAGAAAAAAAAATTAAGAAAAACCTTCAATATCTTGCAGCTCTACCAGTTTTTCTAGAAATGACCACCTGATTTGTCTGCTGCCATGTTTTATAGATCTACAACTTGCCGGACAATGTCTTATTAATTTCATCATGTGGCAAGCATCTAGGAAAATATATACATTTTCATGGGTTACAGGATGCGGTAAATAAGCTTTTTAACCTTTTTGAATAAATGTATCTAAATTTGCTCTCAAACATTTAACCATGCTTATATTTGCAGCTGCTCTATCAAAAGTTACGAAAGTAACGACTATTTTTGCCTGATTGATAAAACTTAAAGCCTGATTTAATAGGCTTGCTTTTTCTTCACGAGAAATGCCAGCTAGGAATAAATAACCCACTGAAACTTTCCAGTGGCCATTTAAAGCAACTAATAAGAAAAGCAAAACTTCTTTAGCCTCTGGAAGCTCGTTTGAATTATTCATGCGACCTTTTTCAGCTGCTTATCTTCTTTTTGGATCCAAAACCGCTAATGCTTCTTTGCAGAATCCAGGAACAATTTAGAAATGGTTCGAGGATGTGGCAAAGACTTCATAAATTTTTCTCGAACGTAATTATAAGCTTTGTTTGAATAAAAATTTAGGGTAATAGCAAACGACCTTACGTCTTGTAAATATTTTCGTTGTGGAACTTTTAAAAGCTGTTTAATCAGGTATATTTGTGTGGGTAGAGAGGCCTAAAATATTACAAGCAATGATATAAATTCAATAACACTCAAAAGTGAGACATTCAGGGGTGTATCTGTATTTTCCATAAAAGCAATACGACTTTTAAAATGCTCAATCAGCGATTTCGTGTGAAAAACTCTTAAGGTGTCTTTTCTGTTGGCGCAATATATTTATTTTCCTCTTTTGTTTTTTTATTACTCGTTTAGCAATAGACCATTTTTTAAGATTTTTTTTTGAGTTCCTGATAAACTGGAAATATCTACAAAATAACGAAGTTTTTTCCTAAAAAATGGACGATATTTGGTAAGTTTTCAGTGAACAGAGTATAATTTTTTTAAATGGTTTGTAATATTTTTCCCTCAGTTCTAAGTACAGGCATATTAACTTACTTTTGACCTGGAGTAATGTTAGCTTTTGGTGTTAATTCAGGAGGTTGAACATGATAGTTCCAAGGCAGTGAGAGTTGATGATAACGATGATTTATCTATATTTTCTTCAAAACTATGACTGCAATTTTTATCGGGTAATTAATTAATTTTAACAATAATAAAGGTTTACAAAATAGGAAGCTAAAAAGAATTCTTTACCTTCTTTCTGCATGAGAAAGTGCTTTCATGCCAGAAGTAGAAGGCATTGGAGAACTTAAAACTGATGGAGACGCTGCGTTTTTAATACCCTTCTTCCACTTGGGTAAATAATAAAAGCCTTCATTAAAATGCTGTGAACACAAATAAGAATATTTCGGCAGCGTATCCGATTTTATATTTAAGGCAGCGCACCATGTTTCTCTCATTTCTTTAGTAGATTGAAACCTAAAAATAGTGCCAAACTGACGTGCCGCCACTGAAAATCACAAACAGCCATGTACTTACGCATGCAGAGACACCGTTGCCACATCCCCAGGTAATCTTCTACAAGCAATATACTTTTTCATCATTGTGCAAAAACAAAACTCAAAGCCTTTATTGCAAATCAAGGTAACAGATAAAAATAAATTCTCAGTATACTTGCCTACTATTCACAGACAAGCTACAACTGTGGATTAATACAAATTTAGATACTTCACATAATGCAGCAAGATAAAGATTTTTTATTGGGTTTTCTGGTTGTATTTACATAAAGAAGGGAGAAACCAAGGAATATAACGTTAGTAAATCTTTACATTCATAAATAAGCCCTAAAGTAAGTGTAATGTCTTAAGGCTGCGATATTCTAGACGAAGAAGTACCTCCGACAGAGATAGAAAATATTATCATGACAAGTGCTGCCAAAGATCTTGAACTTCGGATTTCCTTAAAAACTGTATGGTTCAACCTAAAGTCTTACTAAGTTGAACTACTTCTCAGCAGGTGGCGTCTCATTCGGCCTCTTATTCGGCCTGTTTTCTAAAAGGCTCGCAATAATTGTACCTACTCAGCAAAGCGATGTTGTCATTTATCTACTCTTTTGTTTACATACCAAGCTTATGAAGCGGGACGGTGAAGAGCGGAGGACGGAGAAGGTACGGATTCTATTGTACTTATGCCTTTAGATGAGCTTGGGAGAGACTATATTTGTAACCTTTCTAAGCAGTCCCAGCTGTCTATTCGGCGTTTATTACGCCGGAAAATAAAGTAACGTTATGAATTTTGAAGTCATATAATGTTTTACAGAATAACTGTATTCCAGCAAATTTTCATAAAAAAAATTATTACATTGATAGGCTTTTAAACTCACAAAACATTTCTTCAAATTAACGTAAATTAATCATGATTAATCTTCGACACATTAGGCTGCTCAATTGGACCAATTAAAAAAAATATATTGCTGAAAAATGTAAATGTATTTTTTCTAGGTTAATGGAAAATTGAGTTATAAAAATGTACATTAATGAAAATTAACTACCATAAGGCACTGGCTGTGTCCGAACATTAATATTTTTCTGTCACTTTCTTAAAAAACGGGTACTGCTTTGGAGATGTGTTTTTCAAAATAATCCTAAAATTTATCCTAAAAAAGTATTATTGTATTTGGTTTCTTTACCGTCTGCCTATTTCAGCGTATATGTCCAGTCACCGACCCCAGACATATGTTTCGCCTTACTCTATATTAAACCTAACTCCCGAGGTTTGTACGCAGGGTAGGGAGGTTTAACATGCCTAACATCGCGTCGTACACGAGACATACATCTTAGCGGCCTTTCTCAAGAGCGGGTGCAGGCATTCAACTTTCTCAACCACAATGCCATTGTCACGGCAGCTGTTATGTTTTAATAAATACCAAATTAATAATTATTTATAATTTATGGAAAGCTGTCGTAGGATGCGAATCCAGAACATCTGACACGAAAGCCAATGGTCTACCTGCTAAGCTACTGCACTAAGACCGCTAATTGTGATATAGATACCAAAAATATAAGCAATATTCAATTGGTAAATGTCAAATGGTAGGTGGAGAACAATTTGAACACTTTTGCTAAATTTTGTTTGTTTTCCTTGGTTCAATAATTTTCATCATCTAATTGGGCTGAAGAGACAGGCTTAGAATATTGTATATTTGAGTGGAGGGTGCTGTCGTCCGCGTAACTGTGAACTGGGTTGGATGTGCTAGAGAGGAGGTCATTGATATGGAGAAGAAACAAAGTAGGGGCTAAAGCTGAACCTTGAGGAACTCCTGCATTAATTGGATACAGTTTAGAGGAATGGCCATCCACAACAACAGAAATGCTCCCGTTGGAGAGGAAATTTGCTGTCTAGGTACAAAGTTTTGGTAGTAGGCCATAGGCCGGAAGTTTATTAAGCAGCGCTGCGTGCCAGACCTGGTCGAATGCTTTGAATATGTCTAGAGCGACAATATGGGATTTACCGTGTAGTTCCATAGACTTGTTCCAAGAATGGGTGACAAAGGAAAGGAGGTCGGCAGTTGATCTGCGCCGACGAAATCCATACTGTCTGTCATGAATTAGACTGTGTTTTTAGTATTTCGGTGTTTATATACTTTTCCATCACTTTAGAGACGACTGAAATGAGAGAAATAGGCCTGTAGTTGCTAGAAAGCGCCTTGGATCCTTTCTTGGGGATGGGTTGTACTCGAGCAGTTTCCCAGTTACTAGGGAATATGCCTTTATTGTAAGATATCTGAAACAGACGAGTCAGGACAGGAGCAAGTTCTGGTGCGCATTTTTTGAGAACAATTGCTGGGATCTCGTCAAGGCCAGAGGCTAGAGGCTATTGTAGTCTATGCCAATGCAATTTGCTTACAAAGTTTTATTTCAATAACTTTATTATTTTCAGAGATACATTTTCCGAAAAGAGACTTGTTTCACAGAAATACTGGTGCGCTTGTGCTGGCTAACGAACTCGTGGAAAACATAATATTATATGACACGTGCCAAATTAAAAAAAAATCTAATTGTTTTGTAATAGAGTTGTAGATATATATATATATATATATATATATATATATATATATATATATATATATATATATATATATATATATATATATATATTATTTTTATAAACATTAAAATGCGAAACATATAACCCATACATTTGCAGTCATATCCAATCTCTTTACTGTAGTGCGAAATTAGTACATATATTGTACTTACTTATTTACGCCTACCATAATATTTGTAACATTATATAGACACTAGCAACTAAAAATTAGTGGATGAACCATTAAAACAATTTAATCCAATTATGTTAGTTTTTACTTCAATATAAGTAATAAGAGTTTTAATGTGATTAGATCCTAATAAAAGTGTGAGGATATCCTTATATCCTTTTTTTCTATAAGTATAATTTTCTCTGAAGAAAATTTGTAAGCTTATTGCACGGGATTCATAAAATGCTTTATTTGAGAAACGAAAAGTTAATGTTTAAGCACCCGATTAAATTTTGTCCCTCAAATAATGCATTGTAGAATTAATGTCAATGACAAATTTTACCGTTATTTACCTCATTTATTTTACGTCGCGAAAAGCTTATGGTTATCGAAGTATTCAATTTCAGTGAGTTTTTATAACACTGACAACACTGCTTATGCGGGATTTACCGTGTAGTTCCATAGACTTGTTCCAAGAATGGGTGACAAAGGAAAGGAGGTCGGCAGTTGATCTGCGCCGACGAAATCCATACTGTCTGTCATGAATTAGACTGTGTTTTTAGTATTTCGGTGTTTATATACTTTTCCATCACTTTAGAGACGACTGAAATGAGAGAAATAGGCCTGTAGTTGCTAGAAAGCGCCTTGGATCCTTTCTTGGGGATGGGTTGTACTCGAGCAGTTTCCCAGTTACTAGGGAATATGCCTTTATTGTAAGATATCTGAAACAGACGAGTCAGGACAGGAGCAAGTTCTGGTGCGCATTTTTTGAGAACAATTGCTGGGATCTCGTCAAGGCCAGAGGCTAGAGGCTATTGTAGTCTATGCCAATGCAATTTGCTTACAAAGTTTTATTTCAATAACTTTATTATTTTCAGAGATACATTTTCCGAAAAGAGACTTGTTTCACAGAAATACTGGTGCGCTTGTGCTGGCTAACGAACTCGTGGAAAACATAATATTATATGACACGTGCCAAATTAAAAAAAAATCTAATTGTTTTGTAATAGAGTTGTAGTTATATATATATATATATATATATATATATATATATATATATATATATATATATATATATATATATATATATATATATATATATATATATATATATATATATATATATATATATATATAATTATTTTTATAAACATTAAAATGCGAAACATATAACCCATACATTTGCAGTCATATCCAATCTCTTTACTGTAGTGCGAAATTAGTACATATATTGTACTTACTTATTTACGCCTACCATAATATTTGTAACATTATATAGACACTAGCAACTAAAAATTAGTGGATGAACCATTAAAACAATTTAATCCAATTATGTTAGTTTTTACTTCAATATAAGTAATAAGAGTTTTAATGTGATTAGATCCTAATAAAAGTGTGAGGATATCCTTATATCCTTTTTTTCTATAAGTATAATTTTCTCTGAAGAAAATTTGTAAGCTTATTGCACGGGATTCATAAAATGCTTTATTTGAGAAACGAAAAGTTAATGTTTAAGCACCCGATTAAATTTTGTCCCTCAAATAATGCATTGTAGAATTAATGTCAATGACAAATTTTACCGTTATTTACCTCATTTATTTTACGTCGCGAAAAGCTTATGGTTATCGAAGTATTCAATTTCAGTGAGTTTTTATAACACTGACAACACTGCTTATGCGGGAGGTAGCGACTTATTGGATCCGATGCAAACGCCCCCTGTTACACAATTGCTCCACTTTTTATTTCACAGCTCAGTGACAATACAGTTGCACTTGTACAGAATTTGCCTCGGGGTGCCGGACAAATCGTTTTGTGTGGACATTTAATAAAAACATAATTTAAAAAAAAAACTATAAGGGCTACATACTTATATTTTATTGCAATCGAATCTTTACATGTTCCTGCAGGTAATGAATAGTCAAAGTCATCTCTTTTGGAACATCTTCGTATATATAATCTTATCTAAATCATTGGAATATTTAGGTGAATTTCAATTAATTATAACTAATAACACAAAACAGTTTTTGAAATTTGCAAACATTCATCACCACTTGTGGTTTGTCTAGATTATAAAGCTTTTTAAATTGTTCCCGTACACCTATTATTTCTTGAGATAATTACAATATAAGGAGGCCTTGTTTTCCTATACTAAAGTGATAGCTAAATGCCACCCTTAAGTAACAGAAAAGTAATAAATTTATCATTCTCAACTTGTCATCATTTTCTGCGATTTAAGGATGAATTATTACATAGCGGCAACGCTTAAGCCACCACCCAATCAGAGCAGAGGTCCGATGTAAACATAGAGTCCCTTGAATGTTGGCTTCAAACTGTGTGCCGAGTCTATTCTCTGATATATAGTCAAAGGATAGGCCCTTGCTATTCCTACGCGACGAAGTGATGACACGAATTAACAACAATTATATTATCATTACAAAATGTCAACTACATAAATTACAGTTCAATTAAAGTTCTACTCTATGCAAATTATGTGATGTACTTGAATTTAAATTATTTGTTTCTTCAGAAGTCGTTACATTTACGAAGAAAATACAAGAGCCTTTTTTTGTGTTAAGAATGAATCAAGCTATTCAAAATGTATTTTCAAATGGCGATATAGCTGTAAGAAAAAACGTGATGTGCAAAACAAGTTATAGGGTAGGCTTTTTCTACCACTTAAAACCTTACAGTAAAACTAACAAATTGTTCACTGAGTGTGTTCTCGATAGCAGACAACATCTACTTAATTTAATTTCTGAAAAAAAAATACTTTTTTTTGGCACTCCCTTTAAGAGGTCGTATCTTCACTGGCGAGGAGGAATGATTTTTTTATATGAAAGAACCCTCTTATTTTTCAACAGGGAACAACCGCTTATATATTTTTTGCACTTGTTTATTGACACCCTGTATATTATTTACGCCCTGTATATTAGTTACACCCTGTATATTATTATCTAATTTAATTTTTTTGTGTGCATAAATAACCCAAATGTTTTTTTGTTGTGTACCAATCAAAGACATTTATTATCGATATTACAGGCCCAAACAAACCCAGAGACGTGACTTGCTGGTAATCTTAACACTGAATAGTTGTTGCATAACTCATGAGGAAGTTCAGTCCGAAATAGAAGATGCAAGGACCGTAAAGTTTTATCTCTCAAATTGTGATAAAATCAACAGTTTAATCACAAATGTTTTCCCAGCGCTATTTGGCAAGAACTACCTTGTAAGTAACAAATTTCATTATTCATTCATAATATTTACAAGTTTTTTAATTGATTTCAGAACAAACCAGAAAACGTAAAGAAAATTTCATCAACCAGTGAGTATTAGTATTAGTATTTTATATCGGCACTACATAATATATTATAGCATAGTCGAGTAAAATTATACATTTTGGTAATCCACAGGTCGAGTAGTTTTGATTTTTTGACTTGTTGGTGTTGTTTAATGGCAACATTGTAAAAATAAAAATGTGCTTCTGATGATGCGACTCAACCTAAATAAAGGACGGAAACTACCTTTGAAGCAGACTCAGAACCTGCATCACTTTTGTGACACTCATAAACACCAAACTGCCAGTGCGCGTGCCGTTGCCATGGCAACCGTCTCATGCAAACGTTCTGAAACAGACGCAGGATTTGTATAAGAAGGAATCTGGCTCAGTCAGTCTTCAGTTGCTTGGCGCTCTTTACAGTAGTCTGTGGTGTGAAATAAGCGCTGCACGTTGATACATTAAATTGGACGATGGGGGGGGGGGGGGGGGTCTTGTAAATTATATCGTATCATAAATTACTATAAAAATACATTATCAACGGCGGCGCGACGTAACAAGACATTTTTATGTGGTTGTACCAAATGAATTTGAGAGAATGAAAAAAATTAAAATTATGGTGGATTTTAAATAAAAAAAGTTTAGCTTAACCGAAAAATATGGGTGAAGCAGCATTTCACGTGCGTCATCTGATGAGCCACCACTGGTTTAAGGAAATTATATATGAAAATTTAGGAATTTTGGTTAGGTCAGGTCAGGAAATTATATATGAAGATTTAAAAATTTTGGTTGGTTCGATATTTGATTTTAAATTTTCAAGAAGTTCAAGTCTGAACCTTAGACATACTGTTTCAGAGGTTCGAAGTACAAAGCAACATATTTGCTTGGGTTTTCACACCTCATATATATATATATATATATATATATATATATATATATATATATATATATATATATATATATATATATATATATATATATATATATATATATATATATATATATATATATATATATATACAGGGCTTTCATTAATTCCCGAATCCCACGTGACCGCTTAAGTTAGGCAACCCGGCATACAAGGTTGTACAACCTGAATTAATGAAATCCCTAAGATGTCAGTGTTGTCTCATATTTCCTTTGGGGTTTTATAAAAATTATAATAAGGTGAAACAGTAAATGTCTTAAATATATTTATTATTTAGTATTTTTAACAGCAAGTCTCTTCATGTATGGTTTATTGTTATTGATTGTTAAAAAAGTAAATTAAAAACATTATATAATATGACTTTTATTTTGTATAGATATCAAAATTTTGTAATGTACGTAAACAAATTGAGGTCCCATTATTTAAACTTCTAATTTACAGTTTTAGGAATGTGTATTGTGTAACATGTAAATATGTACCTGTTTGGGCAGATTACCGACGAACAGATTTGGTAGGGTTTCGTTCCATGTGAATCATCAACAACATAACGTTAACATACCTACACTTTTAACTTACGTAAAAACGCAATGAAAATGCTAAGTTTTGATAAAAACTGTTTATTTTTATTGTACAACAGATATAAAATTATTTGAAGAAGGTAAACACTGGTCGAACTTGGAAAATGCACAATATACATACAAAATAACCGTCAAAAGGGAATTGAGCGCCAATGGACTGAACTGTCAATTGTCAATTGATTTAGTAACTTTAGGGTCCCTAGTCTAGTGTTTTTTTGTTTACTTTTTGACTCCCAACTCATAAAATCATATTCCACGAAGAGAGAGACAGAAACCGGTCATGTGGGGTTCGGGAATTATTGAAAGCCCTATATATATATATATATATATATATATATATATATATATATATATATATATATATATATATATATATATATATATATATATATATATATATATATATATATATATATATATATATATATATATATAGAGAGAGAGAGAGAGAGAGAGATTATAGGTGTGTGAAGCTTCGAAATTCCAAACCCAACCTTCAGTTCGAAACGTTGTTCGCCTTAGGCAATGTTAAGTAGTTCGAAGTTTGAAATATATTCTCCAAAATAGTTCGAAGTTTGTTGCTTAAAAATACTTCGAAATTGATATTTTTCGCAGTTTGTGAGACACTGAGGCATAACAGAGCCATTTAACAATGACAGAATTACTTTTTTATTTGTCCTAGCATCCCAATGCCTGTTACAGTTAAAACATTTTAACGTCAGTGTTCATCCTCACTTTTAACCCTCTCAATCTGTTAATATAAAACTGCCTAGCTAATACCAAGCAAAAAGAAAATGTTTATAATTGAGCTTAGCTATGTATAGATGTTAAACTCTAAAAAAAGTTTTCAATATGCCTATTTGTATTTTTGATTCATCTCCACAACCAACATCCACCCGGAGGGAATTAGCACTCAATCAACCTGCAAATTTTGTCAAACCTGATCTTTCTGTTCTACACACCAAATACTGTATGCTACAATGTGCCTAAATTTTGTATTTTAAGGAAGTTATGTGTTCATTGAAAATGTTGATTAGTTCGATGTTCGATTTCAAATTTTTGAGAAGTTCGGCATTCGACTGTGAGCCTTAGACTTACTATGTCCAAGGTTCGAAGTTCGAAGCAACACATTTGCTTGGGTTCATTTATAGGTTGGTTTGAAAAAACATGGGTTCGCACACCTCTAATATATATATTTATATGGATGTATGCATGTATGTATGTGGTATGGATGCATGTATGTATGTATGTATGTATGAATGAATGAAAGTATGTATATATGTATGTATGTATGTATGTTTTTTTATTTGATGGACTACCCTATGTAGCCTTTCTAACCCCTGAGACAGCCCTGTTACCACTTTCGCATTTCATCGGGGCTGCGTCGTTTGATGGTTTTCCATGACTTCACTGCTTTGCCTTATTCCCTACATCCCCGTCCTGTTGCGAGATTAGGGGTTCAGGGGCGGTTCCTCATTTTGTAAATTATCCATACCTCTCCTTATTTCCTGTTTTGCCTTCAGGATGCTCGTAACGAATATCACTACGGCATTCCAGTTCTTCTCGTTATCTTAACATTTCAGTGACTAGATTTTCTGCTGTAACTTCCTTGCCTATTGTCAGTCTTAACTCCATTCTCTGGTGCTCCCACTCTAGACATTCGAACAGAGTGTGCTCCACATCGTCGCATCTGTCACCGCATTCTATGCACGATGGGCTGTTGATGATTTTAAATCTATGAAGATACGCCCGGAATTCCCCATGACCTGTCAATGCCTGGGTGAGGTAGTATCCCACCTGCTCATGTCTTCTTTCCACCCACCTGTCTATCCTGGGTATGAGGGAATGGGTCCAGCAGCCTGTTTCTTCTCCACTTCACCTGGACTGCCACCTTCCGAGAAGCCTTTCACGTGCCCTTCTTTTAATTTCAGCTTTGCCACTTCTGTTCTCCGGGAGTATAATTTCACGTCGCATCTCTTGCTATATTTCCTGCCGCTTCTTTACCAAGAGGTCTACTGGTGGTATACTGCTAAATACCAAAACTGCACTCTCAGATACAGTTCTGTAGGTGGAAATTACCCTTAATGCACTACATCTCTGCACCGAAGCAAGCTTTTGCCTGATCACCCTTCTATCCACAGCTTCGGCACAAACTGGTGCGGCATACAGCATTTTGGCATGCACTACGCTATTCAATAGTCTTCTCTTTAATTCGCCCGGTCCACCAATATTTGGCATAAGTCTTGCCAATTTAGCGGCGGTCGCTGCTGCTTTTGCTGCTGCCTTATCTACCTGTTCTCCATAACGGAGCCCCTCTTCTATCTGTATGCCCAAGTAGGTGACTGATGTCTTCCACTGAACCACTTGTCCATTTATCACTAGAGTGGGATTTTCAAATACTCTTTTGTCTGTGATCAGGACTGCTTCAGTTTTATGGATGGCCAGCTTTAGGCCATTCCCTGGGAGCCATCGATAAGCACTATCCAAACTATCGTTTGCAATTATTTCTAGTTGCCTAGAAGTTTTAGCTGTTACAACCACTGCTGCGTCTTCAGCGAAGCCGGCAATAGTTGAATTTTCTGGCATATCCATCTGGAGGAATTCATCATACATTACATTCCACAGAAATGGCCCGAGCACCGATCCCTGTGGAACACCCACCGTAATTTTGTACTCTGTTCTTTCGTCCTATATAGTAGTGTCCTATCACTTAGGTAGTCACTGACCATTTTGAGCAAATACGCAGGTGTTCCTTTTTCCTCTAGCGCTCTCAGTATTGCATCCCACCTAGCGGTATTAAAAGCATTCTGTACATCCAATGTGACAAGCGCGCAAAACTCTTTTTGTCTCCAGTTTCCCTGTTTCACTTTCTCTGCAATGCTGATGACCTTTAAAATTGCATCTACCGTGGACCTTCCCTTCCTAAAACCGTATTGCTGACTTTTATGGCCGTTCTTAACAACTTTCTGGCCTGCTTATACTCTGTTGCAGCTGTAATGTCCTCGCTATTTCTTGTAGCCATTCTTCTAACTGCCAAACATTCTCTTCGAAGGTTGGCAATTTCAGTTGTCCACCAGTAGACTGATTTTCTCCTTCTACATCCCTTTTTCCGTTTGGGCATGGCTGCATCACAAGCGTTCATCCCCACTAGATACTTCACTAGTCTTGGTATATCCACTTGTCCCGTTTCATATCTCGCCCATGGTACATGCTTTAGTTTTGTATCTTCAAGGTATGCTTCTATTCTGTCATTATCCAGTTAGCTAAGTACCCATCCATTTTCTCGAATTTTTTCCTGTTGCGAAACCCTATTTTCCATTTCGTCTAAGTTCCTTCTTCCTGTCTTGCTTAAGGCAAACTCGATATATTGATGATTATAAAATAACATCTTCCAGTACTTTCCACGTCGTTATTCTATATGCAATGCTCTCAATGCCAAGGAAATGTCTATAACCGAGCCTGTCTCTCCCCTTCTAAAGGTATAGGTGTTACCCTCATTTAAGATCACCAGGCTGGTTCTGGCCAACATCTCGGATAAGATTATTCCTCTCCAGCCTAGCCTTCTTGAACCCCACTCTGGTGATTTACAGTTAAAGTCTCCTGCAACCAAAATGTCAGTCCCTGCTGTTCTAATACTGTCTTCTAGGCTTCCAATTCCCCTCCTAAACTCTTCTGGTGCATTAGGTGAAAAATAGCAACTATACACTCGCAAGCCCTCCAGTTCAATCCACGTATAATTGGTTTCCTGTATGTATGTATGTATGTATGTATGTATGCATGTATGTATGTATGTATGTATGTATGTATGTATGTATGTATGTATGTATGTATGTATGTATGTATGTATGTATGTATGTATGTATGTATGTATGTATGTATGTATGTATGTATGTATGTATGTATGTATGTATGTATGTATGTATGTATGTATGTATGTATGTATGTATGTATGTATGTATGTATGTATGTATGTATGTATGTATGTATGTATGTATGTATGTATGTATGTATGTATGTATGTATGTATGTATGTATGTATGTATGTATGTATGTATGTATGTATGTATGTATGTATGTATGTATGTATGTATGTATGTATGTATGTATGTATGTATGTATGTATGTATGTATGTATGTATGTATGTATGTATGTATGTATGTATGTATGTATGTATGTATGTATGTATGTATGTATGTATGTATGTATGTATGTATGTATGTATGTATGTATGTATGAATGATAGAATGAATGAATGAATGAATGAATGCATCACACTGATAACTCAAAAAATCATGGGCCGATTTTAATCCACTTTCCTTTTGCAAGTGGCTTAGATAAGTTCGTTAGCCACGAAAATCAGCCTGGTTTTTTTTTTGGAAAATTTTGTGTCTCATTTCAGAAAATTTTTATATCTCCGGAAATAACAACGTTATGGCAACCAAATTTGGTATGCGGGTGTCATTTATTAAAACTAAAATATGTACCAATTTTTAAATCTGTAAGTTAAAGGACAAATAAGTTATAGCCATTTAAAGAAAAAAAAATTGAGATTTTCCTCTTAAAATGTCAAACTCGCGATTTGAAATGTCAAAATTGGCAAGATTTAGGTAAAAAAACCTGTAACGAATACAGGTAAAATATTTTCAAGAAATTATTTTCAAATAGACCCTTTCTCCAATGCTTTGGCATTACTTTTAGTTATAGAGTTTATTGTAATGACCTATAATTTTTTAGCGAATTACCGTATAAAAAATAATCGCTACTGAGGAGACGGCCACTTTTAAATTTTGAAAAGATTTCTTCAAATGAGCGTGATCTAGGCCCCATAAAACCCATATCCGTGGTTACTTTCAGTTTTTACCTATTTTCGTATATACAGGCTGGCTCATTTTTACGGTAAAGCTTAATGTATCCGTTATTATACAAGAGATGGGAAAAAATTGTATAGGTTAATTATAGGGTGTCTTGAGCTGCATCTCATAAAATTATTTTTACAATCACAGGTGGTCCATAAGTCATGGATAATATATATTTTTTTTTTTTTTTTTTTTTTTTTATTAACATGCCTTATATTATTTCATTTTTGCATTTTCCATCGAAATATAACGCATGTTTGTACGAAAAAATTCGTTATGGTAGCGAACTTTCATTAAATGCTTCAAATCTCAATAGCCCAATTTGCTGCTATTAACTTAAGGTTTTTTGGCCAGGAAACCAGTTTTTTCGGGACTATTTGAAGTTTATTTTCGGAAAATGTTTGTACATTTTCAAACAATAAAGGTATTTTGATAAAATATGGTACATTGTTTCTACTATATAGGTTATACTAATAACCTAAAAAAATGCCTGCAAATGTCTGCAAAGTTTGGTCAAAAAACTTCATGCGAATAATTATTTCTCGATAGGTGGGTACATAGCTTGAAGAAGTTTGTTGGCCAGCAAAATCGGGCTAGTTTTGTCTGGAAGGTTTTAAGTTTATTTTCGCAAAATGTTTGTATTTTTCAAACAATAAAGTTATTTTGGTAAAGAATGGTACACTGTTTTTATTATATAGGTTATACTGGTAACCAAGTTTGATGCCTGCTTTCATTAAAAAAATACATATTTGCTATTAAAAACATTTTTATCAAACCTCACTATTATAACAGACTTGCGGCATCCAGACTTTTTATTGATCGAACACTCCTTATATTATTTTTTTATCGAAATATATTGCATGTTTGTAAGAAAAAAATTCTAACTGAAAAACTATTTTCAGAACGTTACCTCTCGAAAGCCACCTTATTTCTGTGTGTTAAAGAAGATTTACATATAAAGCACCCATGTCATCACAAATGTTGCTAAAAGTATGAGCCTCTAATACTTTTCCTTTATAGAATTTACAACTTTTATGAGACTTTTCATAACACAATCTGTTTTGGAAGGTAGACTTTGAGGTAAGAGCTTTTCATGTAGAAATCAATCCAGCCTTTTAGCATTTTGGCATTAGTTCTTGTAATCTGACAATAAGAGTAGATTGATGTCCTGTCATAGCCTTGGCACCATTGGTGCATATAGCAATGCATTTCGCCCAGTGAATATCGTATTTAGATATACATTGCATAAAAGCATTAAATATTTTTTTCTGTGGTATTGGTCTCTAATGGCATAACACAAAATAAAATATCTTCCGTCATATCATTGCTAAATACCTATTAGTATAGAAAATTGTTATTGGTAATTTGTTATGTCCTTAACCAAATTTAGAGTGTGCGCACTTCTCCCTTATAACTTCTCACTACGTATTAATTTTTGTTAGTGATTTTATCAAAGACCTATTTAAAATCCTTTGTTTCAAAATAACATATTGTTTACTGACAAAGAAAATTTTTTAAGCAACGCTGTACATAATTTCCACAACAATAATTTATTGTTAGAAGAAAATCCACATGCATTTGGGATTACATTTTAAAGAACAGTTCCCTGTAAACATATGGGCTGGAATCCTTGGGGATTATTTTATAGGCTCATTCTTGATTCCTGGGAGACTCAACGGCGAAAGTTATTGTTGATTTCTTGGAGAAGATTTGTCCGTTTTATTCGAAGATGTGCTGTTTTTACTTAGAAGAGAAATGTCATTTATGCATGATAGTGCACTGGCATGGTTTTTCAGCATTCAAATCAGAGAATTTTTAAGTCAAGCTTTCAACAATCGATGGCAAGCTGGAACCTCAACTGTGGCCGGCTAGGTCACCAGATCTTAACAGATCGGATTATTTTCATTGGGGACATCTGGAGACTTCAGTTTGCCACACCCATTCAAAATGAACAACCCACAAATCGCAAAATAGACTCATGTCAGATGATTCAAAATACTTAATTTTTCAATGTGTTCGTGATTCAATTACAAGGAGATTAAATGGGTGCACAGAGCAAGGAGTAGGACATACCTAACAATTATTATAATGTTTTTTTTAGAAGCTTTTGTTTGGTATTCAGCCTTATTTTGTAAAAAATATTTGGTTCGTAGTTTTGAGGTTTCTTATATAAAATACTCCCTTCTCTTGAACTATTGAATATAATGCAAAACTGGTATGATGAGAGTGCCCTCAAGCTTATTGTGGATACGACCAAGTGTATTTATTTTGAATACTTGCCTTCTGCTCAACCTTATTGTTTTGGATGTGATGGTGCGCTTATCAATTGTGATATAAGCAAGATATTCTTGGTAGTCAGGATGGATTCCGGACGTGATTGGTCTGGTCATGTTGATTATCTTGCACTGTCAGTAAGTATTGCTATGTTCAATCGCGGCAGTGGTTAATCTCAGCAGAGGACCAGTGGTCTACTCAGCATTGGTCGAGTCTAGGCTGAGGTATGGTGTTATGCTCTGAGGAAATTTGACAGATGTGGAACCAGTTTTTGTATTGCAGAATAGATGCGTAAGAAACATCTTTCATTTAAATTATAGTGAGAGTTGTAGGAACCACTTCATCCCTGCTGGTCTTCTTACTATTTATGGCATATCATCTATGAAGGTACTATACTCATGAAAGAGAATGCAAACATATCGACAGAGTGCACACGGGATCACACATGTGATACTAGGCATAAATCAATGTTAAAAACTTATAAATTTAATTATATTTACCTTAAGAAAAATGTGCGTGCACTTTTTAGCAGTTACAATATTCAACAAGATACCGCAGGAGTTTAGGTGCCTATCGTTAAAACTTTTAAGTGCAGAATTAGGACTCCCTTGATGTCGAGAGCTAATTACACTGTGCAGGAGTTTTTTTGAAGATACCTTCTGAACAATGGGGGGCAAAAAATTGTTCTGGGGTATCTTTTATTACGTACATGTTTATGCATTTTTAACGCCAATCCATGTTTGTGTTCTTTGTTTACTTTTTATGGTAGTGTACTACATTGTTTTTATGTAACTGATTAATGTATGAGTTACTGATTTTGCTCTATACTGACTGTTTAAGAAAGGAGCAAATAAATAATCTAATCTATCTGTCTATCTATTCGATGTATTTCTAATGTGACATTCGTTATTAAGAAGAATGATGGAGTTAGTTCAGTTTAAATGTTTCAGAAAATTTTGTACATAATAAAAGTGAATGAAAAAGAATTGAGTTCTGTGTGTGCACAGATAAATATTCTGCTAAATAATTTAAAAACGGTTACAGATATGAAAAAAGTCTGGACGCAGCAAAATGTTTTTAATAGGAAATTTGGTTATCAGTATAACCTATATAGGAGAAACAATCTACCATATTTCATCAAAATAACTTTATTGTTTGACAATATACAAAAATCTTCCGAAAATAAACTTAAAATGTGCCCAAAAAACTGGTTTCCTGGCCAACGAACCTTGGGTTAATAGCTAATTAAGCTATCGAAAAAAACATTTTATGAAAAATCGCTACCATAACGCACTTGCTGAGTTCAGAATTTATTTTCTTACAAACATGCATTATCTTTCGATGGAAAATGCAAAAATCGCAATAATATAAGACGTGTTCGATTACGAAAAAAATTGCATCACTAGCGACTTATGGGCATTATAGGCATATTCTCTAGTAACTGGAAAACTGCTCGAGTACAACCCATCCCCAAGAAAGGATCCAAAGCGCTTCCTAGCAACTACAGGCCTAGTTCTCTCCTTTCAGTCGTCTCTAAAGTGATGGAAAATTATATAAACACCGAATTACTAAAATTTCTTGAAAAACACAGTCTAATCCACAACAGGCAGTATGGATTCCGTCAGCGCAGATCGACTGCCGACCTCCTTTCCTTTGTCACCCATTCTTGGAACAAGTCTATGGAACTACACAGTGAATCCCAGATTGTTGCTCTAGACATATCCAAAGCATTCGACCAGGTCTGGCACGCAGCGCTACTTAATAAACTTCCGGCCTATGGCCTACCACCAATACTTTCTACCTGGGCAGCAAATTTCCTCTCCAACAGCAGCATTTCTGTTGTTGTGGATGGTCATTCCTCTAAACTGTATCCAATTAATGCAGGAGTTCCTCAAGGTTCAGCTTTAGCCCCTACTTTGTTTCTTCTCCACATCAATGACCTCCTCTCTAGCACATCCAACCCAGTTCACAGTTACGCGGACGACAGCACCCTCCACTCAAATATACAATATTCTAAGCCTGTCTCTATAGCCCAATCGGATGAGGATCGCAGACTCATGAAGGGTTCTGTCTCCGTGGATCTCCAAAAAATATTAGACTGGGGAAGTAGGAATCTTGTACAATTCAACCCCACCAAATCTCAGTCTTGCTTTCTTTCTCATAAGAGATACACCAGCCCTAAACCCATCACAATGAACAACCAAGTTATTCAAAGTAATGAGTCCTTTTCACTTGTTGGCATTTCTGTGGATCGAAATCTTAGTTGGCACCAACATGTCACATCAATTGCAGAAGCGGCTGCTAAGAAATTAGGTTTCCTCTTCCGGGCTCGCAAATACTTTTCACCAGCTAATCTTTATACCTTATATACTTCACAAGTAAGGCCAAACCTCGAATACTGCTCCCACATCTGGGGTGCAGCTGCCGCTTCTACACTCGCTATCCTGGACTCCATTCAAAAGAGAACTATAATAATAATAATAATAATAATGCTTTATTTCACAGATACTCCTACATGAATGTACACATAGGTAGTTCGTGACATCGTCATTACAAACATTAGAAAACATAAAAAGTCAACACAACAATACAAAATATAAACACAAATACAAAATTATAAAGTACATAAATAAAATACAATACAAAATATAAAGTATACAAGTTTAAAATATATAAATATAAAGTATATGACTCGACAATGTTCACACACTAAAAGAAAAAAACTCATGGATAGTGTAACAACTGATCTGACAAATATAGGATTTAAGATTCTTTTTAAATATCTGAAAACTGCCAGACCTCTTTATTGTCTCAGGAAGGTTATTATAGAATTTACACCCATTGTAGAAGACATTCTTCTGATAGAAGGCAGTGGAGTGCGCATCAGGAACCAAGCAGCCCCTAAATCTAGTATCATAGCTGTGGCCGACCTCGACTTTAGAAAAGGCTTCATAATTCCTATACACGAAGCAACAAATCAAATATATCAACTATACGTCTCATTGGTGACCCTACCCTCACCCAAAGGCTGCCATCCCTTGCCCACCGACGTGCCGTTGGTGACCTCTCCCTCTTTTATAGATATCTGCACGGGCACTGCTCAGAGGAGCTTTCCTCCGTTGTTCCCCCACCTGCTGCCACCAATAGATCTACCAGGGGAACAGAGCGAATGCATCCTTTTACTGTCCAGGTCATCAGACATAGAACATCTTGTTACGCCCGCTCTTTTGTCCCGAGGACTTCCAAGTTGTGGAATTCCTTGCCGGCATATGTTTTTCCTTCTCCTCCAAACCTTCAAGTGTAGAATTAACAAGTTGCCTTTTTCCTCCTTGTCGACACCCACGGTACGATAGTATTTAGGCTGTGAGCCCTCATGGTGTGCTGTTGAAATTTTAAAAAAAAGTTAGAGAGAAAATAAAGCGTAGGATTTATTATATATAAAACAAGTAGTCATAAACTTATTTCCACACCTTAACAAACAGCTATGAGCTTGCACAGAACAGATTTCTTTAAGCATTCCTTATACAGAACAGTAGTCATTTAGGTCAACAGACCCTGTCATATCTCTTATAATAATTGAGATCCCCATGATTGAGCCTGAAAAATAGACATCTAAAGCATCGCATAAGTTTAGGACTTCAAGGTGTGTAATTTCTTATTACTATGATAATTATTGTAATTATTTTTTCAGGAAAAATCTATAAGCCACTGAATATCATACGTCGCAGGCGGAGTCACATATCTATGTCAGACCTTGTAAGTACCTAATATTAATGTTTTTAATTTCTTATTTTTAGTACCGGGTAAGTCAGTCATTTAATAAAGTAAGTTTGTTGTTTATGGGTAACGTTTTTAAACAAAATGTACATACAGGGTGATTCAAATTCAAACCTCAGCATGGGGATCTAGCACATTATCGAAGATAGAGGGTAGGTTTAAATTCGGCAAAGTTGCCAAATTTTGTGCTCTTTAATATGCCTTAGAGAAAACCAACTTCCCGCAACTGTCGTTCAAGAAATTGTCAAAAAACTGAAAAATGGGATTTTAGATTTTTGCCTGTATCTCATTTACTTGAACTCATACAAAGAAACTAACTACATTCTCACAGCACTTTCAGTTTTTATCTGCTAGCAGACTCAAAACTTTTCTACGTTTCACCTTCTTTGGGACATCATCAACTTTCTTATTTCTTATGGGTGTCATAAAGGATTTTGATATCATAAGATTCCTCTTTTTTTCTGAATTCGACAACGATTGGCTAAACGACAAGCATTATCGCTCAATATTTTTTAAACTTACATTTTCATTCTTACAAAATTTAAGTCGTACAAAGACTTTTGCCTCCAGACATTGTAATACGCCTTGACTTTTGCAAGCGTTTCGAAGGGATAATCTAAATCTAAATCTCACTGATTGTTTGCTGATGTCAGACGAAGCTCATTTTTACCTGTCAGGTTTTGTTAGCAAACAGAACTTTCGTTACTGGGCGAATGAAAATCCTCAGCAACTGCTCGAAGTAATTGCGTTAAAAAATACACATTTATGAATTTTTGAAACCTACTATCTATTGAATTTATATCTACAAGAGTGAATATAACTGAATGTAAATACCACGTGTATTTATTTTATAATGAATAACAAAAAAAACAGAACAAATAGGGCACTGACAATAAGCAAAGTTACCTACCTTTATTCTCCAATAATGCAGGAACATAAGCTTCGTTTTTCTGTATTCACACACAACACCTCTAGGGACCTCGTGTCTCCCAAAGGACTTACAAACAAAATGGATATTTAGAGACCTCGTGTCTCTTCAAGGGGTTGAAAGCAATTCGCTTTCTCGAGACCTCTTGCCTCTTCAAGGACTCAAAACAAGTGGCAGAGGGATGCAAGCTTCTCTCCCTTCTCTCATTCTTCTTCCCCCCCTCTGGTCTTCTGGCGGAAACCATTAGTAACACTTACTCTATGTCAGTGTAGCGCGCGACATTTGAATTTAAAAGTGACAGAACAACGAGCATGAACATTCCGCCCACCAAAATAAGGATTTATTTTCACAATTATATTGTTTCTCAAATAAACAAACGAAACAAAAATTTACAATAAGCACAAAAAACAAAAAACTGAAGCTATTGGATTTATAATTAACTGTACAAAAAATTTCAAGGCGGACGTATTACTGCGATGGCAACAGACATAACTTCGTCAGAGGCCTATCAAAAGTGCCACTACTAGTGCGAACTTGAGCTACCCGAGCTATACCATCACGGCCTGGGTATAGTTGCATAATGCGTCCGAGCTTCCAAACAAGAGGTGACGAAGTCTCATCTTTAATCACAACTAAAGCTCCGATCGGGGGGGACGTTTGCACAGTATCCCACTTACCACGCTGCTGCAGTGTATGCAGGTATTCGTTCTTCCAGCGGCGCCAAAAGTCCTGGTGGATCCTTTGCACCAGCTGCCAGCGTGACAAGCGATTCATACTTAACAAAGTCAAATCAGCATCAGGAGGAGCACCTAACGGTTCCATTGTAAGAAAATGTCCTGGGGATAGGGCTAACAGATCATTTGGATCAGTACTCGCACTACACAATGGTCGAGAATTCAAAACTGATTCCACTTGAGCAAGCAACGTGGACATTTCCTCAAAGGTCAGAATCTGCAAACCGATCACCCTTCGCAAATGAGTCTTGACTGAGCGCACTCCTGCCTCCCACAGACCTCCAAAATGCGGAGCTGATGGGGGGTTGAAATGCCACTTAATGGTACAAGCATCTGCTGCCCCCTTTGCATAGTTTAAGAGCTGCTTATTTGAGCCGACGAAGTTGGTACCTCTATCGCTATACAAATTGTCACATCTTCCTCTGCGAGCCACAAACCTCCGAAGAGCTGCCAAGAAGGCTTCAGCTGAAAGATCAGACACTACTTCCAAATGGAGGGCCTTCGTTGCCATGCACACAAACAAACAAATATATGCTTTCACCTTTCGGACACCTCGATATCTGCCCTGTGTCACAAAAACTGGACCTGCAAAATCAACTCCGCTGTGTGAAAACGGCTTCAACTGAGAAACCCTGGCAACTGGCAAATCAGACATCATCGGTGCCATGGGAGTAGGATTCACTCGAAAGCAACGATAGCACCTTGACAAAACATGATGAATAGCTCTCCGAGGGGACAAAATCCAAAACTGTTGCGAAAGCAAATGAAGCAATGTGCGAGGACCAGGATGAAGATTGACATGGTGTGTGTGTGCAATGATTAACTCGGTGAGACGATGTGAGCGGGGCAACAATATAGGGTGTTTCACTTCAACTGGAACATCAGCTTGACGAAGGCGACCGCCCACCCTGAGGATACCCTCTGTATCCAGAAAGGGGGCTAACTTATTTATTGCCCTCGCACACCTCTCACCTTTAACCAAGGATGCTATTTCCCTTTGAAATACTTCACCTTGAGCACATTTGATAAGCATATGAAGCGCCTCCTGTAATTCGGTGGCTGTCAGAGATGCAGTAGTTCGGTCAGATGGAGACACCCTACAATTTCGCACAAACCGCTGACAATATACAACAACACCCTGAATTTTCCGTAGATGCGAAAAACGATTCAAAAGTTTACTGAGCCACTCCTCATTTGCCAAAGTAACTAGTACGGGGAGAGTTCGTTGCTCCGCCAGGCACTCTTCTGGCGGCTCAAAACGCAACGACTTGGGCCAATTTTCTCTTGCCAATTTTAGCCAGGCGGGTCCCGCCCACCATAGTGGATGCTCACAAAACCCAGAAGGTAACATGCCTCTCGATGCACAATCAGCTGGGTTTTCTTGTCCACTTACGTGATGCCATGACTCTGGAGGAATCTTCTCTTGTATGCTTGCTACTCGATTCCCAATAAAGGTCTTCCACCTATTGGAAGATGATTTTATCCAGGCAAGTGCCACCATAGAGTCTGACCAAGCATACATAGAGTTAAACTCAAAACGACCTTCATACACCCGACACACAAATTCCAGAAGCTTTGCCAACAATAAACACCCACACAATTCGAGACGTGGAATCGATATTCTTTTTAAAGGTGATACCTTGGACTTGGCACACAGAAAATTGATCCAAACTTGACCCTCCTCTGATACTTGTCTTAAGTAAACAACTGCAGCATACCCTCGCTCCGATGCATCACAGAACCCATGGAGTTCTGTACTGATGATATTATCGTGTTTTACGCCTCTGGGAATTGATAAACCTGCTAGCGCACTGAGTTGTGATTTATACTGAGACCACTGACCAACAATATCCTTTGAGGGCTTATCATCCCATCCCACTTTTTGCTCCCACAAGCACTGCATAAGATATTTTGCCAACAGGGTAACAGGAGACAAAAAACCCAGGGGGTCATAAATTCTTGCCAATTCCGAAAGAAGATTTCGTTTTGTGCACGGACGATCAATAGGTTCAACATTAAAAGAGAATGTATCACCTATGGGACACCACTGCAATCCTAAAATTTTCAACACTGATGGATCATTTAAATCTAACGATCGAGGTTGCTGACTATCAGCTGATACTGTGGACAACAGTTTCGAATTATTGCTGGCCCACTTCTTCAATTCAAAACCCCCCTTAGCAAACAACCCAATCAATTGCCGTTGCAACTCAAAAGCCTCTGACAATGAGTCGACTCCACTGACTACATCATCCACATAGAGATCGGACCGAACTAGCTTTGCTGCCAATGGAAAAGATGATTCCTCATCATCACAAAGCTGCATCATTGTTCGGATTGCCATGTGTGGGCTTGAGGAGACCCCATATGTGACAGTATTAAGGCGATATTTCTGTACAGGTTCCCCCTTTGAGAACCTCCAGAGAATTCTTTGATAATCCCTATGATTATCTACAACCAAAATTTGTCGATACATTTGCCGAATGTCAGCAGTAAATGCAATTTTGTTTGAGCGAAATTTCAACAACACAGTGGCAATATCTGTCTGCAACTTCGCTCCCACTAACAACGTATCGTTCAGAGATACACCATTCGTACTTTTGGAACTAGCATCAAATACCACCCGCAGTTTGGTCGAAAGGCTGTGAGGACGCAACACACAATGATGGGGAATATAGTATGCATCAGATGGTTCCACAGCTACATCTGATACCAGAGACATATGGCCAGACTCATAATAATCCCTGATAAACTCCGAATAGGACTTGTGCAACGCTGGATCCCTACTAAGACGAGTCTTCTTGAAGATTTCCTCACATTTTTTATCTTCCGGAGACATAACTAAACCTTGTGGTACCTGTTCCAAGCTCCAAAACTGTTTCAAGGTATGATCCAAGTCGACCAACGTGCATAAACTATTCACAACAGAATGAGACTTTGACTGTTCTACACTGCCCATAAGCACCCAACCAAAAACAGTATTGATGGCCACTGGTGCACCTCGAGGCCCTCTCTTTATTCCAGGTCTAACCACATGAGCATAAACGTCAGTACCCAACAAAATTTCAATGTCCCCTGGTATACCAAACTCTGAATCTGCCAACTCTAAGTTCTGAATATGTTGCCAGTGGCACTGCTCAATTTTAGCAGAAGGGATCTTGGAACAAATGTTCGGAATCACAATCATGTCCAACTCTAACTTTGTTGGCTCATAAATGGACTCTACTCGACATTTGAGAGTGCCTTGGCTAGCAAGCGAGCTCATTTGGTTCAAGCCTTGAACCATCACTGAACGAGATGAGGTGTTGAGCCCCAATTTTTCAACACACTGCTGCGAAATGAAATTAGCCTCACTCGCACAATCCAGGAGAGCTCGACATCTCCTAACCTTTCCATTTTTATCTCGTACTAATAGCATTATAGTTGCCAGTAACACGGACTGTTCCCTTTTTACCACACTTGCCAACACACGCAATTGCTCTGCACCTTGTGGCTCTCCCACAGGTGGCTTGTTTGAGTCACTCTCATCTCCCGATGCCGGTGCTTTTGGGAAGTGCAATAATGTATGATGGTGTTTATTACATACACGACAACTTGATGACTTGCACTCCCTGCTGGCATGCGAGTTTGATAAACAGTTAAAACAAAGATTATTTTTTTTTGCGAACGTATACCGTTTATGAGAGGATAAAGATAGAAATCCATCACACTTGAGCATGGGGTGCTCCTCCTTACAATAAGCACATACAAGCTTTGTGCTGGTAACAAAGGACGAAGCGGGCCTAGCAGTGGTTGCTGAAACATGCTGCCTTCTATTAGTCACATAATTGGAAGTTAAGGCAGTTGTCTCCATTGCTTTACACTGCTTTTCCAAGAATCTACATAAACTACTAAAACTGGGAATGTCCGATTCGCAAAACTCAAGCTCAAATTTTTGCTTAAGACTCATATCCACCTTTTGCAGCAACATGTTGAATTTAGTGAAATCCCACATGTCATGTTCAAACTGCTTCAACGCTTCCAAATTTTCACTGAATACAGACAACAACGTTCGTAGGGAAGAAGCAGATTCACTATTTGCTTTGGGGGCCTGTACAATACCCTGCCAATAATTGGTCAACAAAACCCGGGTATTGTGATACCTTGAGACCAGAGACTTGAATGCAATCCCATAATTGCTTCCCGTTAGCGGTAAATTCTTGATTAGGCCAGCTGCATCCTTCACTAACGAAGCACTCAAATATTGGAACTTTTCAATATCTGACAATGATTCGTTCTCATGAATCATTGTTTTAAACAGATCATAAAAGGTTGGCCAGTTTTTCCAATTTCCATCGAATTTTGGCATTTCGATTTTCGGTAACCTCAAATGTCTGTTTAAATTTGAAGTTGACATAATCGCGTTTGCGTTCGTTACTTCCTTTTCACTGAGAGATCGAGCGTTCGATGATTTGACAGAACACCGCGACTTACTCGATGCTCGACTCGATTTCGAACTACCGTGAAAAACGGATCGAGCTTGATTCTCAGCGGCTTTATTTGCATAACCTCTCAGTTCTCGATAGATAGTTTTTATAGAGTATTGCAGTTCATCGAATTTGTTCTGCATTTCATGCTCGCTCTCCAACTCTGATCGATCAACTACCGACACGATGTCCAAATGCAATGAATCAAATAGATTGACCAACTCATTCAACGCCTCAAAACGAACCTCAAATCTATTCAACCTATCTAAATCCACTACTGCGTCTATTTTGACCTGTTGAGCCACGTGCAATATGGCTTCTACTCGTGTATAAACGCTTTCGCGCTTATTTTTTAGCTGAGTCAACTCCATTGTTCAACGCAAAAAAAAATTCCTAAACGCGATTTAAACAATATGCAAACGTGATTTCAACAATATGCAATTCGAGTATGTACCTAGTTATATACAAGCAATAACGTCACCTTGAAATTAAATGACTCAACACGGCAATAAACAATTACAAATTTACTAGACTAAAGGAAACAAGTAAAATTACTTCAAAAAATGGACTGTATCAACTAATAACAAAACAAAACAACTATAAAAATCCGGTCGATGGGCCAAATGTAAATACCACGTGTATTTATTTTATAATGAATAACAAAAAAAAACAGAACAAATAGGGCACTGACAATAAGCAAAGTTACCTACCTTTATTCTCCAATAATGCAGGAACATAAGCTTCGTTTTTCTGTATTCACACACAACACCTCTAGGGACCTCGTGTCTCCCAAAGGACTTACAAACAAAATGGATATTTAGAGACCTCGTGTCTCTTCAAGGGGTTGAAAGCAATTCGCTTTCTCGAGACCTCTTGCCTCTTCAAGGACTCAAAACAAGTGGCAGAGGGATGCAAGCTTCTCTCCCTTCTCTCATTCTTCTTCCCCCCCTCTGGTCTTCTGGCGGAAACCATTAGTAACACTTACTCTATGTCAGTGTAGCGCGCGACATTTGAATTTAAAAGTGACAGAACAACGAGCATGAACACTGAATATCGGCCTTCTTAATAGTAATCCCAATTAAAAATTACCTTCCTTCATTCATACAGTATTTTTATATTATCTCATCATTTTTGAGTTATTTCAATTGTTTTTTAACTTTTTACATTTTGGAACATATCAAAAATTGTGATGCGTCGTTTTTATCAATGTAAATCAGAGTACAATGAAAATGGTGCATTTAGGGAGGTTTTCAATTATATTATTCGTCAAAAAAATCGAGATGTCATATACAGGATGCTCTCAAATTACTTAGCCAGTCTTTATAAAAAAAAATGGCACATTTTTGAAACAGGTTGTTTTACAATCTTTGTACGATTCAGAAAAAGCTAGCATTAGAAGGACCAGAGGAACTGTTCTTTGTAGGTATATATTTGTAATAACTACACGTGGTAAAATAATAACAATTTAATATTACAAAGTTACCAATTTAAATGCAGGGGTGAATGCGGGTGTTGTGATCTAATAATGATACAACAAAACGGTGACTTATGGTTGGAGAGGTAGTTTGCCCTAACCAACACGTGGATGATGTCAATGGTACCTGACGGCTTTGTCCAAAGGGCCAAGGTGATTCACGTCTCCAGGTGACGACTCTGAAGCTTGCGGTGATCAGCACGTGGTGGGTTGTGATGAAGGGATCTCTAAGTCAGTCGCTCGTAGAAAGAGTGGTTCTTCCCACAACGAGGCTCACTTACTTGTCCACGTGCCAATGGTGGCAACCGAGGATATTGATGACTTGACTACATGTCGCGCGTCAAGCGATCTTCCTGTGATGCTCCCTGACCGCTGAACGACGACGGATTTAACTTTGGTGAGACCACAGCATATAAACTATTATGCAGTGTCTGACTACCACACACTGTTCAGCTGGTCTTGCCACGACCTTATTGGACGCTGGATGATGAGGAAGTAATCTGTCTCATATATGTGATATGACAGTTCTATTTACACATGACAGTTTTTGATAACACAACAATTCTAATGCTCCATGACAACTCTCACTTGGATACCAATGCCGTATCTGCACCTCTAGTTTCTGTAGATAGCATAGAGGGGGGTGGGGGGGGGGCGACTAAGGGTGGACAGGGTGGACTCAGAGAGATTGACGATGAGTATTAGCAATATCAGGACACAACATACCGCCCACCAAATCACGATCCGGCATGATTTAAGAAAAGAAAAAGTTTAAATCGGTCATGCATGACGAGACCGAAAGGACATGACATTAATATCGAGATCAGTGCTAAAGTCATTGCCTATCCGAATATATACACACACCTATACTCACACATATATACACACATACACATATTATACAGGTGTTAACTTAAAACTAAACTGACTCGAAAAAACTACACTAGAACTGATTACTGTTGGGCTGACGAGCACAGGTTGATTTGTCACCAGACCAACAGTAACATGATTTTAGCGAAAGAAGTCCCGCCCACCATCTGGAGCATGGGGACAGCGACTTTAAACCATGTGAGGTGACATAGTTAGGCTAACCTGTTAACCTATGACGAAGATTTCTTGAAAAACTAAAACGAACGATGGTTACTGCTGGGGCAACGGACATAGTTTGATGGGTTACCAGACCAACAGTAACATAAGCTTAACGAAGGGAGACCCCGCCCACCATGTGGAGCATGAGGGCAGCGATTTTAAAACTACGAGGTAACATATATAGGCTAAACTGTTAACCTCAGACTAAACTTACTTGAGCTAATGGTAGTTACTGCTGGGGCACTAGACATAGGTTGATATGTTTCCAGACCAGCAACAACATGAGCTTAGCGAAGAAAAGCCCCACCCACCATGTAAAGCGTAAGGGCAGCGACTTTAAACCCGCGAGGTGACGATTATATCCAGCTGACTACGACACTGGAGTTGCTCCAAGTCACGATTTGATCGAAAGTCCGACTTTGCGTGAGTGCGGAAAACAAACACCTGAGGTTTGACAGTAGAAGGGCAGTGCACAGTTTTGATCTGGGAATTAAACGACCTTAACGTGTGCCACTGTGGACTTGGTGATAAGAAGTTTGGCAGGCTGGCCTCCTCTTGTGTCAATAACTCGGACGTGTATGACTGATGCGTATCCGGTTTCGGCTGCATCACACAAGGCGTGTAATTCACAAGGCCGAATAAGTGGTTGAAAAATGAATTATAGAAATACGATAGGCACATTATTTTTGCCTGGGACTTAAGCTGTTGCCAGTTAAATTCGTCGGGGTGTGGATGCTCCCAATGGATGCCCCATAGCCACAGTCGCTGTATAAAGCTTTTAGCAAACCGCATGAATTGACATGGGAAACCTAGAGGGTCGTAGATGCGGGCGACTTCTGCCAAGATAGAGCGTTTAGAACAAGATGAGGTATTTGCTTTGACTCCGAATGAAAAGGTGTCTACAGAGGCGTTCCACTGCAAACCAAGGACCTTAACTCCTGCGTTAACATTCTCTTCGAAACTTAGAGGATGTGTTCGACAATGGGCAGTAGGAATACCTTCCAACAGTTGCGGTTTGTTGGAGGACCAGTTCCTTAATTCGAAGCAACCTTTGTTTAGAAGATCCACTAGTTGTGTTTTCAACTCATTAGCAGTAGAAATAGAGCTCGCACTGCACACGATGTCATCAACATAGAGATGTAAACGAAGTGCCTGAGCTGCCAGGGGGTGCGTACTGACTCCCTCATCAGCTAATTTATGAAGAGTGCGAATGGCCAAAAAAGGGGATGACGGGACACCATAGGTTACAGTGTTCAATCGATACGTTTGGATAGGGTTATCTGGCAAAAATCTCCATACAATGAGCTGAAAATTTCGATGATCCTCAGCAATAAGGATCTGGCGGTACGTTTGCCTGACATCACAGGTAAATGCGACTTTATGAAGGCAAAAATGCAACAAAACAGCACAAATATCAGTTTGAAGTTTGGGACCAACGAGCTGGGTGTCATTAAGGAATACACCAGTTGAGTCTTTGGCGGGGGCGTCAAAGACTACTCGAATCTTCGTAGTGTTACCGTCAACCTTGGTAACACCATGGTGGGGGGTGAAATAGGACTCAATTTCTGGTGGCGCCATCGTTAATAGACATGTGTCCTCACGTGAGGTAGTCCATCCTAAACTCCTTGTAGAGACCATCGAGGATGGGTTGGCGTTGTAATTTTCTTTCGAGACATGCTAGTCTACAGTCTGCTTGGCTTATTGAACCTGAAAAGGTGGGTCTCTCTGAAACGAAAGGAAGGCGACCACTAAGCGACCATTATAGTCACGAGCATGCGTAGCTGTGAAAAGATTTTCAGCCAATTTCTCACTCTCGGATAAGTGCAGCTCACTTCCCAAAATTTCCTTAAAGTTTCTTCGACTGGGAACTTCAACGACGTGAAAAAAGAACTTACTCTGGCGGGTGGTGAACCAGAAATTTCACCAATGAGGACCCAACCTAAACAGGTATTTATAGCAAGAGGAGCTTCGACACCTGAAGGCGGGAGGAGTTGTCCACCATTGATTAGCTGTGGATAGATGTCAGCCTCCAATAACATGTCAATGGAACCCGGCTTGTGCCAGTGGGGATCAGCAAGTTGAAGGCCCTGAAGATGTGGCCACTCTTTAGGGGAGAATGGAGTGGTTGGAAGGGTACCACATATTTTGGGAAACACTATAGTGTCTACTTTAAGTTCACTAACAGGCGAGATGCGAGAGCGGATGCGACACTGCGCTATCCGGCATGTGGAACTAGTGTCAGAGTTTCCTATACCTAACACGACACGGGTGTGTGTACGAGGCATACCAAGTTGACGGGCACAGTGTTGCGTTATGAATGAGGCTTGAGAACCCGTATCCAACAGGGCTCTACACGGATGGTAGAAGCCAGCACTATCTCTGATCTCCACAAGCGCAGTCGTTAGGAGAACTGTTAGTGAACCAGGAGACCTTGAAAACATGGTTGTGGCACTTGTGGGGTCAGGTTGATCAGGGTGAAGAAGGGTATGGTGTTTCTTGCCACATGTTCGACAAGTTGATACGGACTTGCACTGCTTGACCATATGTGAGCTGCGCAAACAATTAAAGCAAAGACGATTACCTCGTGCTGCTGCTTTTCTGTCGCTACATGGCATGTCAACAAATTTTGGACAACGAAATGCAAAATGTAGCTCTTGGCAGAAAGGACATGACTCGAATTTAGCTGTTTGGACAGATGTGCCATCTGTGCGTTGATCCACGTTGGCAACTAAAGATTTGGGTTTATTTACGACACGTGACGAAGTGTCTCTCTGACAGATGTGTCCAGTGAAAAGGGAGTTAGCTTCTAATGCCCTGAACTGGTCGGAGATGAACTGTTTAAGTTCTTGAAACGACAGGATGGAAACATCAGCATATTTGATCTCAAACCTTTGCTGACTAAGGATGGACAGGGTGGACTCAGGGAGATTGGGGGTGATGAGTATTAGCAATATCAGGACACAACAATTTTCATGTAAACATTTTTAAAATTTCAAGTCAAAAAGCTTTCTGTGAATAATTGTATCTTGGCTGGTGTAGTTTTTGTGTAAATTACGTGGATAAGTTTGTTGGCCAGGAAAGTCAGGCTAGTTTTTTCGGAAATTTTTTGTAGTTTTTCAAACAAAAAGTTAGTTTGATGATATATGGTACATTGTTTCTACTATAAAGGTTTTTATTTTTGTATTTTTCTTCGAAATACAATACATGTTTGTGTGGAAAGAAATTTGGGATGCGGAAAGTGCGTTTTGGTAGCGAATTTTCATTAAATGTTTTAAATTTCAATAACTCATTTTACTATTAACTTAAGGTACGTCGGCTAGAAAACCAGTTTTTTCGGGAACATTTTAAGTTTATTTTCGGAAACTTTTTGTACATTTTCAAACAATAAAGTTCTTTTGATGAAATATGGTAGATTGTTTCTACTATAAGATAGGTTATACTGGTAACCAAATTTGATACCTGCTTTCATTAAATAAAAAGACATATTTGCTATTAAAAACATTTTAATGAAAATTCACTTCCATAACGCACTTCCTGCGTCCAGATTTTTTTATTTATTTTTTATTATTCAAAATATAATTTCTAAACTTTATGGGTGGAAAATGGAAAAGCCTGCACGCAGCAAGTGCGTTATGGTAGTGAATTTTCATAGAAATGATCTGCCACAAAATATTTAATTAGAACTTTTTTTTTCTTGTAACATAGAAATCTAAATTTTGGTATATACTTTTTATATCGTAAACATACCTACCAAATTTGGTTATCATAGCTTTTTTATTTTTTGATAAAACTTTTTTTCGAAAGAAAATGCAAAATTTTACCGGAAGACCTCGTCCGATTTTCCTGACTAACGAATTTATCCAAGCCATTTACAAAAGGAAGGTACATGCCAAATTTTATCAAAATCGAGTTATCGGTGTGATATATATATATATATATATATATATATATATATATATATATATATATATATATATATATATATATATATATATATATATATATATATATATATATATATATATATATACATACATACATACATCTATATATACATACATATATATATACATACATATATATATATATATATATATATATATATATATATATATATATATATATATATATATATATATATATACAGGGTGATTCATAAGTGGTGACCAACAATGAAACCCCATGTCCTTGAACAATTTTAAAGAGGGTATGTCCTATAAAAAATTTTCCTATAATGCTTCATTAAAAAGATGCAGGGTGTTGAAGTTGAATTTCAAAAAATAAAATTTCCCAATTTTTTAAAAAGTAGCACATATATTTTGCTGAAACTCCGCATGTGTAGGCTGCTATGTAAGGCGCGTATTCTACCATAACAATTGAATCGGCTAATCCAGCAGTGGCGCGCGTACCCACATGTCATTGGTTATCCCTCAAGAAAAAAACGGGTAAGATTTTTTTTTCATTTTTTGAATCTTACTTTCATCCGTGAACAAAATGACTCTCTTGATAATTTTCTGTACGACGCTTATTTTACGAGTAAGCAATGAATCAGGTAAGTGTTTTAGAGCACAGTTCATGATTTTTAACCAGTCGTTGTTTGGTAGAAAATCGCAATGATACACTTTTATCAGGCTTATAGTAATTTATTTATTACAATAAATGTTTAATTAAATGCCTCCATTGGCCTGAATACACGCACGACATCTTTTTAATATGGAAAATTTAATGTCTTGAGGATTCATTGTTGCTTGAATATGACGAAAAGCATTATTTATCAGTTGTTGTAGCTGCTCTGGTGTATTTATTTGTTCACTGTAGACCAGTCGCTTAAAATCACCCCAAAGATAGAAGTCAAGTGGGTTTAAGTCCGGTGATCTTGCAGGCCAATGTATTGGTCCAGTTCTGCCAATCCATCTTTCATTATAATGTTCATGTAGCCATGTAACAACGTTTCGACTATGATGCGCTGGTGCACCGTCATGCTGGTACCACATTATACCTCTTGTTGCTAGTGGAATGTCATCTAGAATGTTTTCTACACGGTTTTCTAGGAGTGCTAAGTACGAAGATCCATTTAAACGTTGTGGCAGGACTTCCATGAACAGTGAGCCGTTAAAAATACCACACCATAAATTAATGGAAAATCTATGTTGAAATGTGCGAGTCCTTGTTGCATGTGGATTTTCCAAAGACCAGACATGCTCATTATGAGAATTATAAATACCATTTCTTTTCAATGTTGATTCTTCAGACCAGAAGATTAGATTAGGGAATAAGATATTTTGATTGTTCATTTCCAACATCCATTCACAAAAGACTCGTCGATGCACATTATCTCCAGGTAGAGGGCAGTGAACATTATGTCGATGATATGGATGTAAGGCTTCTCGATGTAAAGTTCTCCAAACAAAGCTTTGAGAATATTGTAACTGCGTGGCAATCCTCCGAGTACTTATAGAAGGTTGATCCATCACTGCATCCACCACTCTCTCTTCGTCTTCAAGTTGATGTTGTCTTCTACCATTAGCTCTAGCGTCAGGACGTTGTCCAATACCGCACTGCTGAAGTCTTGAAAACGATCGAGAAAAAAACCCTGGTGTAGGTTGACGGCGACTGGGAAACCTACGTTGATATTCCCGACAAGCAGCTAGAGCATTTCCATCAGCATATCCGTAGATAAAAATTATATCTGCATACTCTTCTGGGGTGTACTCCATTATAAGAAGTAAAGGAGTAGAAAATTTTGCAATTTTATAAAGTTTACCACTTACACATATTCAAAATAATAACTTGTTAACCTAAACATCAAGTGACAACTTTGGCAAACCAGACTACTACTTACTAAAATACAACAAAGATAATCTTCGCACAAAAAATTATCAAGACATTAAATTTTCCATATCAAAAAGATGTCTTGCGTGTATTTAGGCCAATAGAGGCATAAAAGTGTATCATTGCGATTTTCTACCAAACAACGACTGGTTAAAAATCATGAACTGTGCTCTAAAACACTTACCTGATTCATTGCTTACTCGACAAATAAGCGTCGTACAGAAAATTATCAAGAGAGTCATTTTGTTCACGAATGAAAGTAAGATTCAAAAAATTAAAAATAAAAAAAATATAATTGGCGTACCCGTTTTTTTTTTGAGGGATAACCAATGACGTGTGGGGACGCGCGCCAGTGCTGGATTAGCCGATTCAATTGTTATGGTAGAATACGCGCCTTCCATAACAGCCTACACATGCGAAGTTTCAGCAAAATATATATACTACTTTTAAAAAAATTGGGAAATTTTATTTTTTGAAATTCAACTTCAACACCCTGTATTTTTTTAATGAAGCATTATAGGAAAATTTTTTACAGGACATACCCTCTCTAAAATTGTTCAAAGAACATGGAGTTTCATTTTTGGTCACCACTTATGAATTACTCTGTATATATATATATATATATATATATATATATATATATATATATATATATATATATATATATATATATATATATATATATATATATATATATATATATATATATATAAACATATAAAAATTAAAACTGACCCCGGATATGGGTTCTAGGGGGTTCTAGTTCGCGCTCATTTGCAAATATTTTTTCAAAATTCAAAAGTCGGGATCTCCCCATTAGTGAATTTTTTCTACGAAAATTCACTAAAAGCAGCGAGCTTTAATAAAATCCATGGAGAAATGTTAAAATATGGATGCTCGAATATGGCTGTATGGCTAGGTGAACCCTTTAAAGTATGCCCAATAGTAGGTAAAGTAACGATGAAGTGGAAGGATGCTATAAGGGTGGCCTTGTATAAAGGTAAAGGCACAAGAGTGAATGCAAGAATTACCAAAAGATAAGTAAGTATTCTTGGGAAGCTATTTGGGAGAGTACCATGTGTATTCCTGACGAGAAGAGGCTGCTAAATGTTTTCTCTTCGGCAGGTAGGAGAAAATGCATGAATATTGAAAAGAAGGTGTATCATGTTTGTACATTTAGAAAAAGCTTATAATACTGTAGATAGGCAGAAGCTGAGAAGTACTTTAGAAGAATGTGGTGTGGATGATTAGCTCTTTAGGCTACTAACTGGTTATTTAGAGCATGTGTGCAAATTAATGGGAAGCTCAATAATTATTTCACAATTAAACATGGTCGTTTAACATATTTATGGACTAATGTATAAGAGAAGTCTGCTTAGAAGTGGTAGGTGTGAAAATGAATGCTCTCGAGTGTGCACTCTATGTCGATGATGCAGTAGTACTCGGTGCATCTAAAAAAGATGCAGCGGGTGTCAGAGAGACTGGGGGCAGTAACAAAAAAAGTTAATTTGGGTATGAACACAGAGAAGAGTGATTTAGTTTAGTTTAAAAAAGTCGTTATAGTAGTGAATTTTCATAAAAATGTTTTTAACAGATTTTTTTTTTTTTTTTTTTTTTTTTTATGAAGGCAGGCATCAAGTTTGGTTACCGGTATAACCTATATAGTAAACACATTGTACCATATTACATGAAAATAACTTTATTGTTTGAAAAAGTAGAAAAAAAAATTCCGAAAATAAACTTGAGATGTTCCCAAAAAACTGGTCCCATTTTTCTGACCAACGAACCTGTTCAAGCTATTTACCCACCTAGCAAGAACTATAAATTTTCAAAGTGATTTTTCTGATATTTCTTGACTTTTTTGCGTCAAGAAAACCTAATCCTTTTTCTGTAATTTTGTGCATTTCTCTGGTCATCAGTGGCACCCAATTTTTTTTTTCAAATGTCTATAATGTTTTTCCTTTCAACTTCTGAATTTTACCCTGTAGGGTAAGTTTAATAGTGTAAACCTAAGTACCAAATTTAGTTGCCATAGTTTTGTTATTTTCATAGTTACAAAATTTTTTTCAAAGAAAACCCAAAATTTTCCAGGAAAAACTGGGCCGATTTTCCTGGCTAACGAATGTATCCAAACTACTTGCAAAAGGAAGAAGGCACCTACCTAATTTTATCAAAATCTCCATTATTTTTTAAATTAACGATGTGATACAAGGGAACCATTGTCAGTTATGCCGACGACACTAATTTTTTTCATTCTTGGCACACACTCAAGAACATAGAGAATGATCTACAAAATGTTGTGGATTTTTTTGACTACAAATTGCTGGCTATTAATTTGAAAATACCTTATATGTACCGTCTACATGTAATGTGTCAACCTCACCACCTTTTACCAGCATTGTTGGAGGTTCAACGGGTACAGAGGAGATACCAAGCACCACGAGGGTAAAGTAGTTTGGTATTGTTATTGATAGTTAACTTAAATGGGACTCTCAGGTGAATTACAATATGTAGAAGTAGCGTTGCATTGTGTATCAAATTAAATACTTACATAAACTTTTGGCAGCTCTTGAACTGAGGCTACTTTATTACGCTCTGATGGAAAGTCATTTTACTCACGGGATTATAGCATGGGGGAGTGTGGTGAAAACAGGTCTGACGAGGCTTGAGGTGATTCGGAAAAGAATTATAAAAATTATACCATATAGAGACAACTTGTACCCAGTGAACAGCTATACAGGGAGTCAGTATGCTTGATATAAGACAGTTGTTTTATCAGAGTGTGATTGTGAGACAGCACATTTACAGAGCGGAGATTTTGCCCATTCCACATAGTCATGATACTCTTGCCAAGGCATGCAACACTGTCAGTAATTCAAATCTTTTAAAATCTTTGGAGGATCTTGGATTAAGAGATAACATTTTAAAACTGTTTGAAAGCTATATTATAAATAGAAAACAGTGTGTGAGAATTAATCATGCCTTGAGTAGCTTTGAGACTGTTAGATGTGGTGCCTCTCAGGGAACGGTCCTGGGTCCGGTATTGTGTACAATATATTTTAATGAACTGTTTTTGATGGAATACAAGGGAACCATTGTCAGTTATGCCGATGACATTGTAATTTTTTTCAGTCTTGGCACACACTCAAGAACATAGAGAAGGATCTACAAAATGTTGTGGATTTTTTTGACTACAAATTGCTGACTATTAATTTGAAAAAACCTTATATGTACCTTCTACATGTAATCTGTCAACCTCACCACCTTTTACCAGCATAATTGTTGGAGGTTCAACGGGGCAGATCCAGCAACACCTCCATGGCGGCTGTTGGGGTTGAAGACATGGCCTCTGTGATGCCTAGGCAAGTCATCCTTTGGATCTTGCCTAGTTTTTGTTTGGCACTGGATTGTGTCACCTTAGGCCATCAGACCAGTGCCGCGTATGTTAATGATGGTCTGACCACCCTTGTGTACACCCAGTGGGCCATACTAGGTCTTAGTCCCCACGTTTTTCCATATAGCCGCCTAGTAACGGCTAAGGTCATGACTACCTTATGCAGTATTTTTCCAACGTGACCATTCCAGGTTAGCTTAGAGTCTCAATACGACCCCAAGATATTTTACCTCCCTGGCCATTGGAATGCTCCTACCGTATAGAGTGAGAGTTCTGTGGCTGTTGCACTTCCTCCTCGTAAACGGTACTTTCCCGGGGCTCACCCCGAGCCCTTGACCAACCGTCCACCCTTCCACCACTTTCAGTGCAGTCTGCATGCGCTCCCACACTGACTGTGTGACCTTACCTCAGACTATGATGACAATGTCGTCCGCATAGCCCTGTACCTCATACTCCCCTCCCGAGAGCGTCCCCAGCAGGCCGTCCACGACTAGGCACCAGAGCAAGGGAGACAGAACGCTACCCTGCGGACACCCCGCCGCGACCCCCGCCAGCAGAGTCACCTCACGAGTATATACAGTGATCTGATTTTTTTCTGTGAATAAAATTTTTCATTCAAACTACACAGTTACAGTTGAATTTCAATATTGATGAAAAGATTCATAGGGGAGTAGTCCAGTATGTACACTTACATATAGGTAGGTATCTTGTACATACCTATAATTTTTTTGTAGATACTTTATGGTTCTGATAACAAGATTTATTGCTGGTCCCTTGACTCCTCGTTAAATCCGGATACTACTGTGTATATATATATATATATATATATATATATATATATATATATATATATATATATATATATATGTTTATGATTGAACAGGTAGCCAATCGATGCTTTTGAAGTATCAGGTAGCCGACCGAGACAGTCACTCTTACCTTCAAGGGTAGGTAGCTCTCAGTCCGCTATGCACTGAACATTATCACCTGCGATCTCGAAGATACAACATCTCCATCTCTGCCAAGGTTCGGTCGCAAGTTCTTTCATTTCGAACAATACATTTCGTTATTATTGAGAAATTTAAACAAGGACATTAAAAGTTCACATCACTTTTCCTCGAAAGCAGTGCATACTAGTGACAATAAATGAGAGTACCATATTTTAAGAAAAAACTAAAAAAAAAATTAAATCTGGCATCAAAAATGTGAAAGTCCAAAAGAAAGGTTAAAAATACCTGTTGATCCCCACAAACGAGATGCTTATGGAAGTATTTGAAATACAGAATTTACAGTCAACGACATATATATTATGATAATTGTGCGTGTCAAGTTAGTCTTATTAGCTGGATGCATTCTAAAGATATTTGAAAATACGTGATGTCGAAGCGCCATCGTGAAAGAGCTCTAGCTTCATTAGGAAGAAGATTTACGTCACATCGTTATCAAAACATCTGTGGAATCTGCCGTTTTTAGTGAATTTTCTTTAAAAAAAAATCACTGAAGAGAACGCGACTTTCAAATATCGAAAAAAATTCTTCAAATGAGCACTGGAACCCAAATCTGAGGTCGGTTTCAGACTATATATATATATATATATATATATATATATATATATATATATATATATATATATATATATATATATATATATATATGAGACATGCTTGGTTCTCGGGTTAAACCGCGTCCAGAATTTATGGAAACTCGACGTTTCGGCTCCTGTTTTGGAGCCATTTTCAAGAGGTAAAGGGAATATGTAAGGACACTCTAAGGCCTCAATCTGCCTACACCTTAGAGTGATGGACAAAGGTGGGTAAAGGAAATATGTAAGGACACTCTAAGGCCTCAATCTGCCTACTCCTCAGAGTGGTGGACAAAGGTGGGTAAAGGAAATATGTCAGGACACTCTAAGGCCTCAATCTGCCTACTCCTTAGAGTGATGGACAAAGGTGGGTAAAGGAAATATGTAAGGACACTCTAAGGCCTCAATCTGCCTACTCCTTAGAGTGGTGGACAAAGGTAGGTAAAGGAAATATGTAAGGACACTCTAAGGCCTCAATCTGCCTACTCCTTAGAGCGGTGGATAAAGGTAGGTTGGGTTGTTGTAGCTCGATTACGGGGCCTCAATCTGCCTACTCCCCAAATCTCGCCGGAGATCGTCTGTGAGGTCTCAGTGTGTTCAACCCTAGGCCTCAGAGAGATCTGGCAGTTCGTTGCAAGTCTTGTCTTATATAGGTCGTTCCGTCTACCTGTTGCGTCATCAGTGAAAGTAGTGGGGTCACCGTCAATTAAGTGGGGGGCTTTGGTCACGGTATCTAGAGGAGGATTAAGGGGGTCACCGGCATTTGTTGAGGCAGATAATGATGCAACAAAATTGTCTGTGGAATTCATTTCCCTTTTGTGTGTTTGCAAAGAAAATATAATAGGTGTCCAAGTAGTCGGAAGGCGAAGACCATCATCTCTCTTATTTAAACAATCGGGACGTTTTTCAATCTCGATTGCTTCGCGGATAATTCTCGTTTTGAAATTGTAAACCGGTGCTATTGTTTTGGTATTATCGAAGTCTATTTTGTGCCCTGTATGAATATGATGCATGGCCAGCGCCGATGAGGGGTCGGATTTTCTAACTGCGAGGGTGTGTTCGTATATTCTATTGTGGATGCGTCTGTTTGTTTGTCCTACGTAAATTCGGGAACAGTCGGAACAAGGAATTTCGTAAACTCCGTGGGATTCGTTTGGAATCGTATCCTTGGGAGTTTTTATCACATTTGACAGTTTTTGGTCTGTTGTGAATACGGTTTTTATATTATGGGTTCTGAAAATTCGGCTGATTTTGTCGGTGACACCTTTAATGTATGGTAAAAACGCTGTGTGTTGTTGTGTGGACGCTGTTTGTTCTTGTTGTGGTGTAGTGGTTTGTTGTTGTGCGTTTCTAATGTTTCGTAGTATGTGATTGTTGTCGTATCCGTTTTCTAGCAATGTCTGTCTTAAAAAGTTTAATTCTGTCTGTTTGTTGTTGTTGTCCGTTAGTCTAAGGGATCGTGTTACTAATGTTCGAACCATGGAATTTAGTTGCGATGGGTGATGGTGAGATTGGGCGTTAAGATACCGATTAGTGTGGGTTGGTTTTCGGTAGACAGTGTAAGAAAATCCTCTGACTGGGTTTTTAGTGATGCGTACATCTAAGAAAGGCAAAGAAAAATTATTTTCCATTTCCATGGTGAACTGGATTTGGGGGTTAATGTTATTTAGGTAAGAAAGGAATTCGTCTAGAGATTCTTTGCCGTGTGGCCAGACAGCGAAAATGCCGTCAACGTATCTTAACCAACACGTTGGTTTAAGTTGGGATGAATTGAGGGCTTGTGTCTCGACGTTTTCCATGAAAATGTTGGCCAATGCAGGAGAGAGGGGAGAACCCAAATAGGTGTTAGATGTGCAGTGTTCTACAAGAGCTAAGGTATCGTGGAAAATTTTGTGTTTATTTTTGAGAATGACAAGGGTTTCAGATAGAGGTATATTGGTGAATAAGGAAACTATATCAAAGCTAACTAGGATGTCGTTTTGAGAAATGGTGTTGTTCTGAAGAAGGTCGATGAAACGGGTGGAGTTTTTGACATAGGATGTAGCGTTTTCTACTAATGGTTGGAGAGTTTTGGCTAGATGTTTTGCAAGTTTTTGTGTGGGTGAACGTTGGGCACTTACGATAGGGCGAAGGGGAATATCCGGCTTATGGATTTTCGGGAGACCATATTTTCTAGGGATGCGAGATGATTTTTCGCTGGGGATTAGTTCTTTTTTGAGGTCAGGATTGAGTTGGGTGTTGTTAATGATAGTTTTGGTTTTCTTTTCCAGATAAGTTGTAGGGTCGTTAGGGATTTGTTTGTAGTCTGTGTTGTTTAGTATATTGTCCATCTTTTGTATGTAGTCTGTTTTGTCAAGTATGACTGTAGCGTTGCCTTTGTCTGCTGGTAGGATTATAATTTCTGTGTTTCGGTTTAGGTCTCTGATTGACTGTCGTTCGTGAGGAGAAAGGTTGGAAGGTGGAGGTTTGGCAGAACGTAATATCCTGGCAATGTCTTGTCTCGTAATTTCAGCTTCGTCAGTCGGTAAGTGTGTTATTGCATCTTCTGATTGAGAAATTATCTAATCACACTAATCGGTATCTTAACGCCCAATCTCACCATCACCCATCGCAACTAAATTCCATGGTTCGAACATTAGTAACACGATCCCTTAGACTAACGGACAACAACAACAAACAGACAGAATTAAACTTTTTAAGACAGACATTGCTAGAAAACGGATACGACAACAATCACATACTACGAAACATTAGAAACGCACAACAACAAACCACTACACCACAACAAGAACAAACAGCGTCCACACAACAACACACAGCGTTTTTACCATACATTAAAGGTGTCACCGACAAAATCAGCCGAATTTTCAGAACCCATAATATAAAAACCGTATTCACAACAGACCAAAAACTGTCAAATGTGATAAAAACTCCCAAGGATACGATTCCAAACGAATCCCACGGAGTTTACGAAATTCCTTGTTCCGACTGTTCCCGAATTTACGTAGGACAAACAAACAGACGCATCCACAATAGAATATACGAACACACCCTCGCAGTTAGAAAATCCGACCCCTCATCGGCGCTGGCCATGCATCATATTCATACAGGGCACAAAATAGACTTCGATAATGCCAAAACAATAGCACCGGTTTACAATTTCAAAACGAGAATTATCCGCGAAGCAATCGAGATTGAAAAACGTCCCAATTGTTTAAATAAGAGAGATGATGGTCTTCGCCTTCCGACTACTTGGAAACCTATTATATTTTCTTTGCAAACACACAAAAGGGAAATGAATTCCACAGACAATTTTGTTGCATCATTATCTGCCTCAACAAATGCCGGTGACCCCCTTAATCCTCCTCTAGATACCGTGACCAAAGCCCCCCACTTCATTGACGGTGACCCCACTACTTTCACTGATGACGCAACAGGTAGACGGAACGACCTATATAAGACAATACTTGCAACGAACTGCCAGATCTCTCTGAGGCCTAGGGTTGAACACACTGAGACCTCACAGACGATCTCCGGCGAGATTTGGGGAGTAGGCAGATTGAGGCCCCGTAATCGAGCTACAACAACCCAACCTACCTTTATCCACCGCTCTAAGGAGTAGGCAGATTGAGGCCTTAGAGTGTCCTTACATATTTCCTTTACCTACCTTTGTCCACCACTCTAAGGAGTAGGCAGATTGAGGCCTTAGAGTGTCCTTACATATTTCCTTTACCCACCTTTGTCCATCACTCTAAGGAGTAGGCAGATTGAGGCCTTAGAGTGTCCTGACATATTTCCTTTACCCACCTTTGTCCACCACTCTGAGGAGTAGGCAGATTGAGGCCTTAGAGTGTCCTTACATATTTCCTTTACCCACCTTTGTCCATCACTCTAAGGAGTAGGCAGATTGAGGCCTTAGAGTGTCCTTACATATTCCCTTTACCTCTTGAAAATGGCTCCAAAACAGGAGCCGAAACGTCGAGTTTCCATAAATTCTGGACGCGGTTTAACCCGAGAACCAAGCATGTCATATATATATATATATATATATATATATATATATATATATATATATATATATATATATATATATATATATATATATATATATATAAACACACACACACACACACACACACACACACACACACACACACACACACACACACACACACACACACACACACACACAGTGAGGACCTAAAGTCCCCCCTCTCTAATTTATGAACCGTCCGGTATATTGTGATGAAATTTGGAACGATACTATAAGAGCAAGGGCTGCATTTTTTGACATATCAATGACAGCTTTAGATGTCAATGTGATAGCTGCGTTCTCTTTCGGAATATTTTTTAAAATGGAAACGGGGGTCGAGTGATACCTCATTTTGAAGGTATTTTAATGCTCAGAACATTCTCCAGTTTTAAAAACATTTGGTTCAGTATTTTTCAAATAAGAATCAATAATATCGGTTTCTACGTTATGACTACCCTTGTGTATAACACATTTTTTTTACCTATTAGATGTCATTATTGATTGTTCCTGTTTCCCCAGTAAAGTACACATAGATTATTGTAAATTATTTATGTTTCAAAATAAAACACACTTTAACAGTAAACAAATAACAACTAACTAACCCTAATTGGGAAAATTGAAAAACAACTCAAATAAAATCTAAAGGAACAAACTGTTGATGTGGTTACTTCAACAGATGTTGAAAATGACCACCATGGACCTCCTGACAAATAAATATTCTACTGGTAAATTCTTCTCTGACATTATGAAGCGTCTGTGGCGTTATTCTTGAACAAACATCTGTAATTCGTTGTCTAAGTTCATCTAATGAGTCGGGAGCTGTTTTATAAACCTCAGATTTAACGTATCCCCAAAGAAAAAATCTAGAGGCGTGAGGTCTGGGGATCGAGCTGGCCATTCCGTAGGACCTCGACGACCAATCCACCTATTTTCATAACTCTCATCCAGGTAATTTCTGACTTGTCTAAAATAGTGAGGTGGGGCACCGTCTTGTTGAAATATAACGTCTTGAAATTCATGTGGGTTTTGGGCAACAACATCATCAATAAGTGGAGTAATTGTATTTTGCAACATATCCAGATATCTGGGGCCATTAAGATTTTCTTCCTCAAAAATGGGACCTATCATGTGATTACCCAAAATGCCCGCCCAAACATTTCTTTTCTGAGGGAACTGTGTGTGTCCCTCCGGGAAAACATGGGGGTTTTCGTCACTCTAGTACCTACAGTTTTCGGTATTAACTTTGCCATGTAAAAAATAGTACTCTCGTCACTGAAACATGATTCCCTATGATTCTTCCTGACATAATTTCGCAAAATTCGAGTCGTCTATCAGGACCGTCTTCTGTTATTTCATGTATAATTTTCATTTTATATGGGTGAAACTTATGGCTTTTCAAAATTCTTTTAACAGAAGTACGTGAAATATTACGTGCCTCAGCAACATGCTTCGTTGGCTGTTGGGGATTCACAATCATTTCAGCTAAGACTGGACTTTTACATATTCCACAATTTTGGGCCTCCCAGACCTTGGAGCGTCTTTCACCGTACCCATTTCTTGAAATTTTGAAATTAGTTTTCGTAAAAATTTTCTGCATATTTGGCGTTCCGGATAGCGTACATTGAACATACGAACAGCGTCATGGTAATTTCGCTTAGCTTCGCCAAAAATAATAACCGCTTCAAATTTATCTTGTAAAGAACAAGCCATTTAAAAAAATTTCGAACCAATGCTTTCTGTCAACACTAAATTGAGATCTTAAAAAACAGTATGACAGGAACAATCAATAATGACATGTAATAGGTAGAGAAGTGTAGAAAATGGAGAAACCACAGATGAACTAAATAGCCTCTGTGGTTCTCCAAACAACATGCAAATGTGTGCATAATTTGCTACTGATGAATAGTAGTAATCTTTTTTAGAAAAAGTGTGTTATAAACAAGGGTAGTCATAACGCAGAAACCGATATTATTGATTTTTATTTGGAAAATACTGAACCACATGTTTTCAAAACTGGAGAATGTTCTGAGCATAAAAAGACCTTCAAAATGAGGTATCACTCGACCCCCATTTCCATTTAAAAAAATATTCCAAAAGCGCGCGCAGCTGTCACCTTGACATCTAAAGCTGTCATTTATATGTCAAAAAATGCAGACCTGGCTCATATATTATCATTCCAAATTTCATCACAATATACTGGACAGTTCAGAAATTAGAGGGGGGGGAGTTTAGGTCCTCACCATATATATATATATATATATATATATATATATATATATATATATATATATATATATATATATATATATATATATATATATATATATATATATATATATATATATATATATATATATATACATATATGAGTGTGTGTGTGTAACACTGATAACAAAGAATAATGGGCCGATTTTGATAAAATTTGGTGGGTACCTTCCTTTCGCAAGTGGCTTGGATAAGTTCGTTAGTCAGGAAAATTGGACTAGTTGTTCTCGGAAAATTTTTGGTTTTGTTTCGGATAATTTTTATATCTCTGGAAATAACAAAGTTAGGGCAACCATATTGGGTGCGAGGGTTTATATCATGAAAAGAAAACGATGCACCAAAATTTGAATCTCCACGTTAAAATAAAACAAAGTTATAAGCTTTTAAGTTTTAATTCTTAAAACGTCAAAAAAGTCGCGATTGGAAACGTCAAAATTGACCTGTTCTAGATAGAGAGCCTAAATGAATACAGCTATGCAGCATAAATGTCGTAAGAAGTTAAAAAGCCTTAAGTTTCAGCTACAATCTTCATTGTTCTTTTTTTTTGTCCAATTGGGCAAAGATGAAGTTTTTTATGGAGAAATAGTGTGGACTTCTGTAAGATGAGTTTTTTACAGTTTGCATTTCTAGCTCCGTTGTAGCATGTTTACCTTGCACAGAACCTCAAATTTACTTTTGGTCTCTTAACTGCATTTGTCCGATGGTTAATGGATAAAGGGGTTTCTCTAAATATGTTTCTTAAATTTTTTTTTCAAAAAACGAACAATGCGCTAATCTGCTAATTTACTTATAAATGTTATTAATATTAAAAAAAAATGGAAACAACGTTCGGGTCTTGAATAAAGTTCTCTTCGTCATTTTAACCTTAAATGAAATTTCCTTCTCCCGTTTCGCATCCGTTCGACATATTGGGCACGGAAAATATAAGAATTTACTTAAAATTGTCATTAATAATTGAAGTAAGATAAACCTTGTTTTAGGTATGCAACGAAAAATTCACACAAAATAGAATAATTTCTAGATTCTAAAACCTACTGTGACGCCATAATGAAACAACGTTAAATGAGACACAAACCATTTACCTTTAAATGGGGATCATTAAGCGATCAAAAAAATGTTAAAACAGTAAAATAGGCTTTCGTACACCAAAAAAAAAAGGTTTGGGATGCAGCAAGTGCGTTATGGTAGTGAATTTTCATTAAAATGTTTTTAATAACAAATATGTGTGTTTTTTTTTTAAGAAAGCAGGCATCAAATTTGGTTACCAGTAGAACCTATATAGTAAAAACAATGTGCCTTGTTTCATCAAAATAACTTTATTGTGTGAAAATGTACAAAAATTTCCAAAAGTGAACTTAAAGTGTTCCCGAAAAAACACTTTTTTTTTTTCAAAATAACTGTAATGTTTGAAAATGTAAAAAAAAATCCGAAAGTAAACGAAGTGTTCCCGAAAAAACTTGTTTCTTGGTCAACCTTATAGATTAATAAAACATTTAATCAAAATTCGCTACCATAACGCACTTGCTGCGTCCCGAAAATGCATAAATAAGGTGTGTTCGACTAAAAAAAAAAAAAAAAAAAAATTGTATCACCAACGACTTATGGGCCACCCTGTGATTGTAGAAATAATTTTGTAAGATGTAGCTCAAGACACCCTATAATTAATGTATAAAAAAAGTTCATACCTTGTATAATAACAGATATATTGAGCTTTATTGATTTTTCACGAAAATTCGACAAAATTTATATACTATTAAACGATAAACTCTATAGCTAAGACTACTGCCAAGCATCAGAGAAAGGCTCTATTTGAAATGAATTCTCTGGAAATATTTTTGTAAAATGAAGGACAATGACGGTTGAAACTAAGACTTCAGGGTTTACAAAACATTCTTCTTGAAACATTATCTTTCCGTAGCACGTATTAGTTTCAGGTTCTTTGCCTAAATGTTGCCAATTTTGACGTTTCCAAGAATTTGACGTTTTGAGGACAACCCAATTTATTTTTCTTTAAATGCATATAACTTTTTTGCCTTTTAACCTACAGAGCTAAATTTTGGTACGTAATTTACCTATAATGATATATAACCCGCGTGCCAAATTTGGTTGCCCTTACTTTGTTATTTCCCGAGATATTTTTTTTTTCTCGAAAGAAAACACCAAATTTTCCGGGAAAATCTGTGCCGATTTTCCTGGCTAACGAACTTATCTAAGCCACTTGCAAAAGGAAGGAATTTGCCAAATTTAACCAAAATCGGACCATTATTTTTTGAGTTATCGGGGTGATACATACATACATACACACACACATATATATATATATATATATATATATATATATATATATATATATATATATATATATATATATATATATATATATATATATATATATATATATATATATATATATATATATATACTTATTTATATATTTATTGATTTCTGACATATATTTTACAAGGTACAATACGAATAAGCTTAGGCTGGTGGCTGTATTAAATGTACAATTTTAAAACATGGTATCTAAAATTTTTGCAAGGTCTCACCATCGATACCTCTCTATAGGCGAATTTTTCTAAATAAAATACGCTTAATTTTTTAAATAAAAATTATCTAATAAGAACAAAACATAAATGTCACTCCCCCAAAAAAAAATGACGTAACAGTATATGATGCACCCAGGCGGTCATCCATCCAAGCACTGACCATGCCCGAGGTTGCTTAACTTCGGTGATCGCACGACAATCGTTTTTTCAACGTCTTTTTGCCATTAGCTTGACATGTTTATTTATCCAAGATTTATATATTCATTACTAATTTTTAGGTTTCGATTTTAAATAAAGAAATAGATTATTTTCAAATTTTGCAATATTTACACATTTTTTAACAGTCCTGATTGCATACATACTGTTCCTGTGTGAAATAATTAATTTAATAACAAATTATTTTATTGATTAGGGATATAAATTTTGTTCGAAAGAAAACACCAAATTTTCCGGGAAAATCTGCGCCGATTTTCCTGGCTAAGGAACTTATCCAAGCCACTTGCAAAATGAAGGCATTTGCCAAATTGAATCAAAATCGGCCCATTATTTTTTGAGGTATCGGTGTGATACATATAATATATATATATATATATATATATATATATATATATATATATATATATATATATATATATATATATATATATATATATATATATATATACACACACACAGGGCTTTCATTAATTCCCGAACCCCACGTAACTGGATTCTGTCTCTCTCTCTTAGTGGAATATGATTTTATGAGTTGGCAGTCAAAAAGTAACCAAAAAAACAACTAGACTAGGGACCCTAAAGTTGCTAAATCAATTAACAATTGACAGTTCAGTCCATTGGCGCTCAATTCCTTTTGACGGTTATTTTGTATGTATATTGTGCATTTTCCAAGTTCGACCAGTGGTTACCTTCTTCAAATAATTTTCTATCTGTTGAACAATAAAAATAAAGAGTTTTTATCAAAACTTAGCATTTTCATTCCGTTTTTAAGTAAGTTAAAAGTGTAGATATGTTAAGGTTATGTTGTTGACGATATTCAACATCGCATGGAACGAAGCCTACTAAATCTGTTCGTCAGTAATCTCCCCAAACAGGTACATATTTACATGTTACACAATACACATTCCTAAAACCGTAAATTAGAAGTTTAAATAATCGGACCTCAATTAGTTTATGTACATTACAAAATTTTGATATCTATACAAAATAAAAGTAATATTTTATTATTTTTAATTTATTTTTTTAACAATCAATAACAGTAAACCATACATGAACAGACTTGCTGTTAAAAATACTAAATAATAAATACATTTAAGACATTTACTGTTTCACCTTATTATAATTTTTATATTTTTTATAAAACCTCAAAGGAAATATGAGACAACACTGACATCTTAGGGATTTCATTAATTCAGGTTGTACAACCGTGTATGCTGGGTCGCCTAACTTAAGCGGCCATGTGGGGTTCGGGAATTAATGAAAGCCCTGTATATATATATATATATATATATATATATATATATATATATATATATATATATATATATATATATATATATATATAAATTTTAAACTGACCGCGGATATGTGTTCTAGGGGGTGTAATTAGCACTCCTTTGGAAAAAAAATTTCAAAATTCAAAAGTCGGGATCTCATTTGTGATTTTTTTAAAAAGAAAATTCACTAAAAAAATATTCCTATAAGGTGTAATACAATAGTGCATAATAGTCGACGGCAACAGTACATGTCATATTCAACTGACAAATTATTTTGATAAATGTCAGGTCTACTTTCAAAGTGACATGTAAATAGTCTTCTGTTTTCTGACATTTGTAATACAAATGTAGGCATGCTCTTCTTCTTACATTCATATTTATTTTTAGCCATCACAATTTTACTCATAGAGTTGGCTACAATTTTAGTAACTTTTGAATTTTGAAGAGATTTCTTCAAATGAGTGCGAACTAGGCCCCATAGAACCCATATCCGGGTTAGTTTCAGTTCTTATCTGTTTTCATATATACAGGGTCACGCATTTCTAGGGTAAAGCTCAATATATCCATTATTATACAAGATATGATAAAAAAAATTATATGTTAATTATACGATGTCTGGAGCTGCATGTTATAAAATTATGTTTACAATCACGGTGGCCCATAAGTCGCTGGTGATGCACTTTTTTTTTCCTAATCAAACACGCCTTATTGCAATTTTTGCATTTTCCATCTAAAGATAATGCATGTTTGTAAGAAAATAAATTCGGGACTCAGCAAGTGCGTTATGGTAGCGATTTTTCATAAAATGTTTCTTGCGATAGGGTAATTTACTATTAACCTAAGGTTCGTTGGCCAGGAAACCAGTTTTTTGGGCACATGTTAAGTTTATTTTCGGAAGATTTTTGTACATTTTCAAACAATAAAGTTATTTCGATGAAATATGGTACATTGTTTCTCCCATATAGGTTATACTGGTAACCAACTTTGGTGCAAGCTTTCTTTAAAAAAAATATATTTGCTGTTAAAAACATTTTTATGAAAATTCACTACCATATCGCCAGACTTTTTGATTGTTGGTTTACTTTCTAGACACCTATATATACATATATGTATATTCGTACAAAATTGCGTGGATCATTTCTATGAAAATTTATGTGATACGTTAACTTTAGAATGGATGTTTTCTCCAAGTTTTGGTGAACCAAAAAAAGGGTGTACCAAGTTTGTTATATACTGTATAGTTTGAAGATATCAAAATTCAACACTGGCCTTGCTTCAAATTGTATGTTAGGATTTCCACCCAGAAGTCAATATTTCCAATGACTACGGTTATTACTAGTTAGTATTTATTAATTTTGCAGTGTGCTATGCAAAAAGCATGTGCTTATGCTTGTGTGCTACACAATTTAAATTATAAGATCTAAAAGTGTACATATTGTGTCAAATCTCCGTTCAATCTGTTGATTATTCTTATTGGAATTTAAGTTCCTTAAATATTTCCACCTACCAATGCTTGGGATTCATAACTTTTGGTAGTTGTGTTATTAGAGCTTCCTTTTGGTTTGTAGCCAAATTTCCCCAAAATAATAATATGAAATGGACAGTTGACATAATGTATGTATTAATATATTTTATTATTTTTATGATATGTATTTTTTTACAGACATTTTCTGAGTCAGTGCGTTCATCTGCGAAGAAGAAAATATCTACCAATAAGTCCGCAAATAAGAAGCTATCTGCTACCTCTCATTCTTTGGAAGCCACAACCATTCATTCTGATACTTCACTAAATGCTTCCAGTGTTGAATCACTTGATCCAAATTGCAAAGTTTTAAATAAAAATAGTTCCATAATGAGAAAAGATAAAGTTTGCAATAACTCAAATTCCCTTAAATCTGAATTGTGTCTAATAAAAAGAAATGGCACCAAACAAACGAAAAAGCTGTCAACATTTAGATATTCTGGCACATTTGATATTATCGATGAACGAAAAAATAATTATCAGTCATCGAGTGAATCCCAAGTAAAAGGAAATTTTAGAAAAATTTCCAAACCTATATCACTGATAGAAGCTGATAAAGATGATATCGATCAACAGAATGAATATGATCAGTCGTCAGACATATTAGCAATTCCAAATGATAAAAAACCAGCTAGAAAAATATCTACAGCAAGGAATAACGAAAAAGATGTTGAAATGTTATCAGACAAACTCAAGCAGCCTTTAGATAAACCAATTGAATCAAACAAAAATGAGTTATTGCTATCAATTGATGTAACATCCGATAAAAATAACCTTGTTAGTAGAGACGATGGCCAACCCCAAGATAATGTTATATCTCAGAATTCTAATTTAATAAAGACTGAAATAAATGAACGATGCTCTTCACAACAATCACAGATTTCCAGCAATGATGATATATTTGATAGGCTTACACAAATAAATCCAGATGAAGTTCCATGTTTACAAGCTTCTAAACAGACAATTAATGATAATTCCCAGGACACAATAATATTGTATAGTGGAAAAGAAAGGCTTAGCCAACCTGTGGTTATTGATACGAGACAACTTCAGTTATCTTCACAAGCAGGCAACGCTGGTGAAGATTCCAAACAGACAATCATTGGTAATTCCCAGGAAACAATAATATTGTATAGTGGAAAAGACAGGCAAAAACCTGTGGTCATTGATGCAAGACGATCTGAATTATCTTCTCAAGTGGTCAATGCTGATGAAGCTTCTAAACAGAGAATTATTGGTAATTCCCAGGAAACAATAATAATGTGTAGTGGAGAACAAAGACATCAGGAAAAACCTGTAGTTATTGATGCAAGACAACTTAAATTTTCTTCTCAAGTGGTCAAGCTTAATGAACTAGTGGAGAGAACTATCGTAGGTAATTATAAACAAAATGAAGCTACAGTAAAACCGAACTCAAACTGCGAATTTTATACAGCTCCTGAAGAGATACAATTTTGCTTGCACTCTCAAAATGCAGATTCCATTCCTCAGACAGGAAGTATAACTGAAGAATTTGCTACTTGTACTGCTTTGGATAAACAACCTGAACAATCTTTACAAACATCAGGTAAAGTGTTAGAGGTAGAATATGCAGGTGTATCAAATAAAGAAGTATCATCTTCTGAAGGCATAGTTAATGCACCTGAACAATCTTTACAAACATCAGGTAAAGTGTTAGAGGTAGAATATGCAGGTGTATCAAATAAAGAAGTATCATCTTTTGAATGCATAGTTAATGCAGCTCTACCAAATGATTCAATTACAAGGAAAGATGTCCATTCTAAAGCAAAAGATGATATTGATGATCTTCAAGTAAATGAATCATTTCAAAATAAAAGTGATAAAGAAGAATCTTCAAAAACAGTAGATAAAGTCTTATATCCAGAAGGTTCAAGCATAATAAATAAAAAAAATCTGTTTTCTAAAGGTAAAATAGACGTACAACAGGATTTGAGTACAAAAAGCAATATCCATTCTAAAACTAAGCTATCTCATAGTCATGAAGTAAATGAGTCTTTATCACAAAACAAAAGTGATACACAGGAATCATGTACAAAACAATCGAAAAGAGTACTGAAATCTGTTGAAAACCAACCTCTAGTAAAACTACTAAGAAGTAAAATCATTGAGAAAAAACTAACTTATAATAAGCAGAATAGTTCAGATTTGCCAAATATTTCTAAGCTGAGTCATTTTAACTCTACAGATATTACTGAGAATGATAAGGTCAAAATTGAAAAAAGCAAGACCAAAAATAAACAATCAAAAGCAATTGAATTCAATTCAGCAAATGATACTGCTGGAAGTAACAGTACAAAAGAAGAAATAACAAAGTCCAAAAAAATAGTAGAACATACAAAGCAAAGATTTTTTAAGATAAAGCTCAAGGACCCTAAGAAAAAGAAGAATCTCAAAGGTCACCAGTTGGATGAAAACTCCAGTCCATCGGATGACATTCCATTAGCAGATTTGGTGAAGAAACAAGAACAGGCACTTAAATTATCTGAAGAATTAGGTAAGGTGAATCAAGAAATAGACTTTATGACTCGTTTCTCTGGGACTGTCAGGAATGTTACACTTCCATCTCTAGAAATACAACAACCTGTTAAACCTCTTAATGAGAAAATAAGCATTACTGATTCAGCTAATCAAAACATAAGAATAGTGAAGGAAACTAAGAATGAAAATAACATCTGTCACAAGATTGACAAAATGAAAATTTTAAGCCAAGTGAGTCAAATTAATATGCAGAATAATGAGTCAAAAGTGAGTGACATAGCCAGCAAATCAGAAACAAGTCAACAACACCTGATTCACAATATTTTTTTAAATGAAAATACAGCTAAAAGTGTTCAAGATGAAATTTTTGTAGAAAATACTTCAATGACTGAGGATTGCACTAATGAAAAAGATATTCCTGAAGCTGCTGTGGTGGTCCCTGAAAATGATAACATAACTGTAGTATGTGACACAGTCTCCTCTGATCTACTTAAAACATGCTCTTTTGCAAAAAATATCGATGGTAATGATATTGAAGAAAGTGTCGAACAAATAGTGATGTTTGTAAATGATAAAGTAGATCAGATAGATAATACTCTTCCTCATAAAGCACCAGCGTTTTTTTCTGATGCAGAAGTTTTGAATGTTGATGCTGAAATGAGTAATAATCAATCTATTTTACCAAAAACCAATAAAGAAATAGGGCAAGTAGATAATAGTGTTACTGACAAATCTGCTGATATTTTATCTGATGTTCAACCCTTATTGTGCAATGAGAAAGATGATATTGCTTTGGATAGGGCTGATATTTTATCTGATGCTGAACCTATATTCTGTAATGAGGAAGATATTATTGCTTTGGATGCACACACATTTTCACAAAAATCTGAAAAAACTGACCAACACTCAACATGTTTACAAATTAGAAGTTGCAGTGACAACATGCAGCAAAATCCTGTTGACTTTAATGCTGAAAATACAATTCAAACTGAAATAAATAAGGAACGAATGGAAAAAGTTGAAGCAGTTATTTATACTAGACAACGAAGCTTTGTGGATGTTGTCTCTGATAAACACGAAACAGTGCTTGAAAACGAAATAATCAATGAAACAGATATTTTTACTCAGAATAAAAACAACATTGCTGAGTTAAACCACCCATCAGTTAGTGAAATATCCAAACAGCATATACCTCTAGAAACTCAGAGACCAGACGAGGATTTCTCAGATTTTGAAAAAATTCAAAGTTTAGAAGAAGTTGAGAAAACCTCCAATGAAGCAAATAATGAGGAACGGCAGACAAACAAACAGTGTGAAGAAATAACTGACAACCAGACAATGTATGAAGCTTCAAGTAATAAAAATCGATACGATGTTGTAGCATCTGGTTTGCCTAATTTTACATTTTCTACATCAGTGAGTGGTAGTAGGAAAAGGAAGTTGTATAATCCGGATGACATATCTTATCTTGATGAAATAACGGAGACTACATCGAACACTACCGCTTTTGGTGGTAGTAGGTTTGCTGATAATTCAAGGTTTCAGAAAGATGAAAAGCCTAACTCTCGTATTAGTCAAAAAGAAATAAAAAAACAAGGAGAAAAGCTTAAAGCCAGATCTAACTTACAAAATATTAAAGATGTTACATCAAATGACAATACAAAAATAGAGAGCAATGTTACGAGAGAAAGCTCAAATCAGATGCAAAGAAACGAAAAAGAAGCTAAAAATGAAAAATCTTCTGCAAAAGTTAATTTAGAAAATACAAAGAAGCAAATACCACAACTGAAAGAAAATAAAACAAAAAAACATCCTTCCAGGGAGCCGAGAATTAAGAGAATCGAAAAAACCTACAAAAAGAAAAGGAATAGCAAACAAAATGACTTTACCATTGTAATTGATAATATGTTTAAACATTTTGAATCAGATAAGTCAAAGAGAGATAGACACTTGGATGAATTCAAATTTTCTTTTGATAATATTATTGATTCTTTTAACAAAGAATTAAACAATACTTCAAAAAATACTAAACAACGTAAATCAAAATTGTACATACCTAAATCTTATTCCCATGAATCTGAAAAACCAATTCTGAAGAAACGGCAATCGAAAAGAGGTAAATCCAAACACAATCATCTAAAAGATCTCGCCAAAACTCCACCACATGAAACTGAAAAAATGAAAATTCAGAAAAATAATAAAACAGAAAAAATCGTCCACAATCAGAATAATCCCAAAAATGAGGGAGACCCCTCATATTTAAATCCTGAAGCTGTTGTTAAGCCTAAAATAAACATAATCTCAAATATAGTATTAAATACAAAGAGGAACAATTCATTGGATGAGCCATCGTCTAAAAGAACTAAATTTGACCATAGCATTTCTGAAGGTGCAGTTTCTTATGTACCTAGTATAATGCCTGATGTCAACATCATTGATGAACTAAATACACCACCAAATGATGATGCTTATTTCCAAGTAAGTCAGTTTACTGAACAAGGGGAGATGCCCGAGTGGAAGAGTAAAAAAATGTGTGAAATACAAAGTTGGATTGCTACCGGAAAATTCATCGACACCAGGTATGTTCCATTTTAGATTATAAAATTGTGTTATAATTTATCTTTTCCTTTATGATATTTATGCGACAGAAAGAGAGAGAGAGAGAGAGAAAGTTCAGATCGAAACGTTAAATTCTACATAAACAATAAATTATATAAAGTGTCCGGAAATGATGCGCAAAAAATTTAGGGGGCTGTGCTACTCGAAAAATTGGTGCCACCAGTTCCTATATCTTTTTTTTTTTTTGAAACCTCAAAAATAACAGGTACAGGGTTTCAAAAATTATTCTTGTTATCGACTTTAGCCTGAAGGGTTTCACACCCTCACTCATCCCAGGTATCTCTGATACGAAAGGGACTGAGCTCAGATGGAGCCCATTCCAAGTTATCGAGTCCTAAACGACAACACAACACATCCTCATTTTCCAGGAATCTCCGCACTGCTTGGACAGTTGCAAGCATTACGTCTACTGCAACCTTATAAAGATGCTCTCCAAGTCCCGGTCTCTTAATGTTTTCTCAAAGATTCTTAGAAACCACACCAGTTGCCGACATGACTATGGGAATCACTCGGACACTATCTGCCCTCCACTGTCTCTTTACTTGTATCTCGAGGTCTCTGTAGTTAATGATCTTCTCTTTGTACTTTATTTTCTCTATGAAATGCAGTAAAAAATATAGGTGTTCCATTTGAAATAAATGAAATAATCTGCTTTGAATGTGTCGATAATAAAACTTGAATTTTTGAACGTCCTGTAGAGTATTGCTAAATATTGACTACAGTGGTTGATGAAGTAACAGATCCACCATTAAAATCTAGTGAGTTTTTTTTTACGATATCGTCTGACAGTGGAGATAAGATTTTTTTTCGAAGACCCCACATTCGTTGAAACATCAAGATATCTGGGAAACCGTAATAACTAGGTATAGGAATCTTTGGAGTAAGTGAACCTTATTTTTCCCATAGAATTCAAAAACGTTGTCAAATACCCGGTGTTCCATAAGAAAAAACATAACTTTGATGTGTCACACTTTTTTGGATCACCCGTATATGTTTGAAAATAATTTTAGGTTGTAGTCCTTTTCAACCTACACAATCTCCGTTTGATATGAATTCGAAATAACAAAAAATATAGACGTGAGAGCCTGTGGCGTATGTGGTGGGGGCCACCCTATATATATATATATATATATATATATATATATATATATATATATATATATATATATATATATATATATATATATATATATATATATATATATATATATATATATATATATATATATATATATATATATATATATATATACATGATAACTCAAAAAGTTATTAACCGATTTTAATGAAACTCAGCAAGAAGCTTTCTTTTATTAACGGCTTGGATGTGTTTGTCAGCTAGCCCTATTGGACCAGTTTTTTATATTAAAAAAAAAGCATTTAATTTTTCTGAGAAAAAAATATTGTATAAAAAAAGTAAGCAAGTTATTGTTATGAAATTTGGTTGGTATGTTGCTCTCGGAGTTATGCAAATTTGAAGCATCTAATGAACAATTCGCTACCATAACGCACTTGCTGCGTCCCGAAATGTTCTCAATTTTTTTATTATGGAACCCAATTGCGGTTTTATAGTGCGATACCAAGAAATAGACATTTTTTCCCAAAATATGAAGAAAAAAACATAACCTACCGTTAAAAAAAATTGTTGCCATCACAATGAAGTTGTTTACGCTAGGAAAAATTGAATATCGCCAGTTTGTAGCAAAAAAAAATTTCAAAGAACTCTTGTAAAAACATTTTTCTGAATAATGAATATCTCAAGAAATACAAGTGCATTTCCATAATTTTTATTAAGCCTGTATATTCAGTCTATCAAGCAACTGGTTCATTAGAAAATTTGGATGGCTAGGTAACCGTGATCTTTTAAATAGAAGTATTTTCATTCCTCTGGCACTTTGGATTGTACCAAAGGTTGTCAACAAGTTCGTTATTTTAAATTAAACACCTGTATATTTTTACATTTTTATATCCTAGGCATCATTTAAGAGGGACTCCTATCAGGTTTTCCGATGCCCAAGTATTAGTATTATTAAAGTATTTTATGTTTTGAAAAAAAATGCACTGCCTCATCCAAAATTAGTATCTTCGATAACATTATCAAAGCTAAAAGGCTGATTTTTGCTGGGCAACTTGTACCCTTGAGCTTACTACAAATACTTAGGATGGCATCTAAATTTATAGGGGATGCTAAAAATTTGATGCTGACTTTCGTCAACTTTAAGCTTTCATGAGTGTTGTTTTCCAAAGGAAAGCCCCCACACAGTTTTATACTATCGAATGTAGAATTTTATTCTTATTCCATCAGTGTTTCTTCTACTTTTCTTTATTACTTTTTCTATTATTTGTTATTTTTCCTAAGGTTAGCGTACATGTAGATAATATGTGGTCTCAGGTGGTTAATTTTAACAAGAACGCCACTGAATCAAGTAGAGATACAGGTGTTTCCCATGGCTCAGTTTTTGGGGCCCCCTACTTTTTTTTATGATCTGCCACAACTTTCTATAGAGCGAAGATTCACAGTCTTTGCTGACGATACAACCATTCTTTCGCATGACACAGACATTAAAAAGCTGAAATTTAATATAAATGCTGATCTGGTGGTGGTAAAACAGTGGTGTGATGCAAATCGTGTCTCTTTTAACATATGTAAGACAAATGTATTGAATTCTAAGTGTGACTTGGAAGATCTATATTTGGAAAACAACCCAATTTATCCTCCTAGTTCCAGTAAATTTTTAGGAATAGATAGCTCACTTAAATTTGAAAGTGATGTGGCAAGTTTGAGTAAAAGAATGTCTTTGGAATGTTGTGCAAGTTGCAATTATCAATTTGGGCTTCTCTTTTGCAAGATATTGTTATTTTGCCTTAAGAGAATTACACCTGCATTATGGAATTCTCTTTTGGGGTTTTTGCCCCCAGTACTTGTTTAGGGTGGTGTCTACCTTGCAAAAGAGAGCAATGATTATCATGTATGGCGCTGGATTTCAGGAGCTTCCGACATCTTACCATTTTATCATTTCTAAAAGTGATATAAAAATAATTCTGTGGCTAATTGAACTTGTTTTCCAACGCCATCTCACACACACACACACACATTTCAGGAGCCTGCGCCATACGGTGTATCTTATTTGAAAGATATCTTCATTCTCTATTCAAAAATGTTATAGTTTTAAAATTCATTGCAAAACTAGCTGACCCAACAGATGTTGTCCTGTCCAAATTACAATATGTGAAACGACATTTGCGCACATAGTGAAATAAATTGGAGAAAAGAGCACTTTCAGGTTTTCCCGAATTTTTCGTTTTTCCAGGCAACTTTTCCAATTTTTCCTTCCCTAAAAACCTTAGGTTTGTTAGGTTAGGTTTGTTTGTGAGTGGGCCATACCGGTCCCTCCACCGTGACCATAAGGTCTATTGCGGCTCACGCCTAATAGTTTATATTTCGCCCAACAAAGCCAGCCTCCTACAGAGGTCGATAATCTTCGTGGGCGAAAGTTGATCCAGATCCTCCGGAGCAAGCTTTATATTGCCAAAGAGCAGGTATCTAGTCCTGTCCGCTGCCGGACAGGAACACAGCATGTGCTCTGCTGTCTCATCGCTCTCCATACACAGCCGGCACTCGGTCTCCTGACCAATCCCAATACGGTGCATGTGGTGCCGCAAGCGGCAGTGTCCTGTATACAGGCCGACTAGAGTACTCAGTTGTCTGTTTAACTCTAGAAGTTTTTTAGCCCTTGAGTCAGACAGGTCATTTATGATGAAGGCCTTAGAGTGAGCTAATCCTGGAAGATTTTGCTAATATTGGATTGTCATTCTTTCTGTCCAGGTCTTTAAGGTGCGTTTTGCTGTGCAAGATGTTATCCCCAGCACCGGTTCTGGTCTGACAAAGTCTCTCTAGGCACCACTCCTGGCAAGCGTGTCGGCCGCAACATTGCCATCATGGTCCGAGTGACCCGGTATCCAGACCAGCGACACCTCATTACAGCTGCCCAGTTCGTTAAGGGCAGATTTACAACTCCATACCATTTTTGAATTAAACTGGTAGGAACCAAGAGCCTTTATTGCAGCTTGGCTATCTGCATATATCTTTATCGATTTGTGTTTGCACTGGTTTTTTATACTTTCCCTTGCACACATCTCGATGGCATACACTTCTGCCTGGTGTATGGTTGCATACTTGCCGAGGCTAGCTGATAGTCTAGCATCAGTGCTGCCCTCATATGCGCCGGCTCCTACTCCCATATTGGTTTTGGAGCCGTCAGAGTACCAGCAGAGATCGGCTCTCAATAGGGTCGTTTGATTTCGTTCCCAGCCTCCCTTTCCGGGAGTCTCATCAAGTCTGAGACCATTCCCAGAATCCCATGACCCTCAATGTCATCGAGGAGTCCGGACCCTCCCAGACTGATTTCCTTCGGCATACTGTCGGCCGTTTGCTTTAGTCTGTACGTTGTCCTCCTCGCCACCCTCTCCAATCATATGTGAAGAGGTGGAATATTAAGGAGGATCTCCAGAGCGGCTGATGGTGCGGTGCTTATCGCTCCCGTTATCATCAGACAAGCTTGTCTCTGTAGATGAGCCTTAGGCCACCAAACTATGGCTCCATATGTTATAATTGGTCTGATAACCACTACATAGAGCCAGTACATCTGTTGGGGGTTTGTTCCCCAGTTGTTTCCACAGATTCTCCGGCATGTCCACAGGGACAATTTAGCCCTGCGGATTACATTCTCTAACTGTATGTCCCAGTTGAGCTTCTTATCTAGAGTGACCCCCAGATATTTTGCTTGTTCCAAAAATGGAATCGTTTCCCCCATAAGAATAGGTGGTTTTAATTTGTCCAACCTTCTTCTTCTAGTAAATGGAACAATGATCGTTTTGCGGGGGTTCACAAACATCTGTTCCCTCCGGCACCAATCATTCACTACATTTAGTATCTCCTGAAGAGTACTTGCTAGTTCCTCCTTATATTTACCCTAACCATAATGACTAGATCATCAGCATACGCCTGCACCTCAACCTCCCACAGTCCGAAGATAGCCAGCAAATCGTTCACAAAGAGAGACCACAGCAGGGGAGATAGAACTCCCCTCTGAGGGTAACCCCTCGCAGCCCTGAAGCCGACCACCTCCCCCTGCAGCGAGGTAATAACAGTCCGATTGTAGAGCATGCTTCCGATCCAGCCACAAATGGTAGGTTCCACCCCTCTAGCGATAGTGGCTTCATAGAGGGAGATAGGTAATGCATTGTTGATTGCTCCTTCAATGTCGAGAAATGCAGCCACCACCACCTCCCCGTTATCCAGGGAGTGTGTGATCTTCTCGACGAGGTTATTTTTAAAATAAAATTAGCCAAATCGGTCCAGCCTTTTTCAAGTCATGCGCTTAACAACGATCAGCATTTAATTTTTATTTATATAGATAACAGTAAAAAAAAAGAAACTTATCTGATTGACAAACTTTGCTAAAACTCCCCCAAAAAATTAATAACTAATCATGTTTCATTCTTGATAATAAGAAAAAATAAAAACACATCAATCTTAATATAGATGTTCAAAATACATGACCTAAACTTCTTGGCACTATCCTAATTGTAAATGAAAGGTGTCTTTTAACATTAATCAACATCTGAGGCATGACCAACCTAATCGCAATCGTTATTCTTCTTAAGTCACTTAAATCACATGGTTTGCAAGTTTGCCAAAGTTGGCACAACATTGCTTCAAGCTCATGAAATTGATTTTCAATTTTACTAATTGTCCCTTGTGATATAGGTGACGAATCGGGAAATTTTTCTTGACATAGGCGAGCAACTTCAATCTGTGATCGTGTTTTATCTCCATAACCAATCATCTGTAGAATTGTTATTGTGTGCATTTCTGTTAAATAAACCATGTTTCTGAAATGCAGTTAACAACTGACAACTACTGTCATGTCATTACAATCACACAGCAAGTTGCTAAGGTGTGTTAAACAAAACTAACATTGCCAACTATGAAGAATGTTGATAAGTTTTTGTTTTTTTAGTGAATTTGCTTTTAAAAAAATTCACTAATGAGATCCCGACTTTTGAATTTTGAAAAAATTTCTTCAAATGTGCACGAACTAGGTCCCTAGAACCCATACCCAGGGTCACTTTCAAGTTTTACATGTTCCGACAACTCAAAAAATAACGTACCGATTTCGATCAAATTTTCTGAGTACTTTCTATCTGCAAGTCGCTTAAATAAATCCGTTAGCCAGGAAAATCGGCTCAGGTTTTCCTGGAAAGTTTTGTGTTTTCTTTCAGAAAAAAATTATCTCCGGAAATAACAAAGTAAGGGCAACCAAATTTAGTACGCGTGTTTGTACTATAAAGAGTGAACCATGTGCCAAAATTTAGGTCTGCAAGTTTAAAGACCAAAAAGTTATGGGCATTTAAAAAAAGGGGGTTTTCCGCAAAACGTCAAAAGTCGCGATTTGAAACGTCAGAATTGGCAACATTTAGGGAAAGAATCCGAAACAAATACGGATTATGTAAAGGATATGTCGCAAGAAGAGTGTTCTACAAACCCTTAAGTTTCAGTTTCAATCGCCATTGTCCTTAATTTTATTTTACTAAAAGATTTCAGAATTTCAAAAATCTGATGTTTTGGCGGTAGTTTTGGTTAAGTTTACGGTTTAACGGTTTATCATCTTTAGCTAATTTTCGTAGAAAAAATTCATTATTGACTGCGACTTTTGTATTTTAAAAGGATTTCTGCAAATGAGCGCAAACTATAGGCCCCCTAAAATCCATATCCGGGTTTAGTTTCAGTTTTTATCTGTTTATTTATATATTTATATATATATATATATATATATATATATATATATATATATATATATATATATATATATATATATATATATATATACAGGGTGACGCATTTCTACGGTAAAGCTCAATATAATTGTTATTATACAAGATACAAGAAAAAGTTGTATACGTTAATTATAGGGTGTCTTGAGCTGCAATTTATATAATTATTTTGGCAATCACAGGGTGGCCGATAAGTCACTGGTGATACCTATAATAAAAAAGTTTTCAAACACCCTTATATTATTGCATTTTTGCATGTTTGTAAGAAAAAAATCGAGACGCGGTAAGTGCGTTTTGGTAGCGAATTTTCATTAAATGCTTCAAATTTTAATAACTCCATTTGCTATGCTAAGGTTTGTTGGCTAGGAAACCAGTTTTCTCAGAAATATTTTAACTTTATTTTCGGAAAATTTTTGTACATTTTCAAACAATAAGTTATTTAATAAAATATACTACATTGTTTCTACTATATAGGTTATACTGGTAACCAGATTGATGCCTGCTTGCATTAGAGAGACATATTTGCTATTAAAAACATTTTAATGAAAATTCACTTCCATAACGTACTTGCTGCATCTTTTTAATTGACACCGTCCGAAAAGGGCACTGAAATTGTTTTTGCTTCCTTTCTCATTATCAAGAATGAAACGTGATTAGTTATTAATTTTTGTGTGTGTTATAGCATAGTTTGTCAATCAAATTAATTTTTGTTACTGTAAAGTTTTGCAATAAATGTTATAACCATAGCATTTTTGAATAGGAAGTGTTGGTGACACAATCCTGACCAGCAGCAGCGATTGCGTTTTACTGGTTCTAATTTAGTCAATTCAGATAGTGTGAAAGGTGTTGGGTTGTACTATTGATGGCACAATCAACTGGTATGCTCAGAAAGCTCAGAGGTAGGTTGTCCAGTAGGAATTTTCTACTCTTTCACTAGCTGGTGAGTTATGGCCTTCTCCAGGGAAATTCATCGCATGCATTTAGTATTTTTAGATTGCAGAAGCCCGTGGTGAGGGTTTTGCAGTGTGTGGGTCTGAGGAAGCACTGCAGAACCATTTTGATTATTTAAAAATTATGGCGCCTTCTTCCATTTCTATCTATTTTCAGTTGTTGGAGATATATGGAAACAGATATCCCTTCCTAACTCATGCTGATGTGCATGATTATAGCACTCGCAATCTTGTTACCACAATAAATAGATAAGCTATACCAGCACCTGCCTATTCCTTTGGTATCCTCAAGATTCAGATACAGAGCTCAAACAAATAGACCATATCACATGAAGTTCCCTCAAAAAGATCCACATGCACCACTCTTATAGCTTTATACAGAGGGCCTATCTAGCTAGAAAGGAATGATTGTAGATTGTTTTAATGTGACGTATGGGCTTTTGGCCTCTGAGCGCTGTGACCCCAATGGGTCTTTTGTACATGACTCCTTGTCCTAATAGTTGCCTAAAAAGTTCAGACTTTGTATGCAGTCCAATATGTTCTTGCGGCTGTTTTACCTATTTCCTGGGGTGTTAGGGTCATCCCTCCAAGGTATTTGAGCATTTCGCATAACCAGGCCATGCAGTTGAATTGCAAGTGTTCTGTTGTTTGTAGTGCTTCAGTGCAGTTTTCACTGCGTACCTTGCCCATGTTCATAAGGTGGTACCTTACTGGGGAGTATTCTCAAGTCGTTCCTGTTCAGTCCAAGAAACTGTTCAGACTTCTCTGTTGATATGGTGATGAACCGTTTTGCCAGCCTTAAGCCTGGCGTTTTCCACCAGTATGACAGCATTTGGTTCTTCTCCCAAGTATCAAGTTCATTTTCTACGTGGTTTTTTGTAAGTCCACAATAGGGCTCTGGACCATAGAATGGTGTTGTTGCTGCCCTTTTTGCAAGGCTATCTGATTCCTCATTTCCTTCAATGCCTTGTTGCCCGGCACCCACATCAAAGTTACTTCGTTGTTCGTTGCTTCAAAGATTCATTGCATTCCCAGGTCAGGTCAGACTGAATGAATGCAGAGATATGGGTTAAATTTGAATCTATAACAAGCTGTTATGCATTTTAAGCATTGTGTGAAAGGATATCTTCCCAGCAAATGTTTCTATTCGGCTGCTGAATGTATGTCTGTTAATTTTAATGTGTAAATTGTCGTTAATTGTTTAGTTCATTTGTTTTGTATGGTTAGTTCATAATTTAATTACTCTTCTAATTGGTTGTTTACTGTTCTAATTGCATTGATCATATGGTGTTATTTGATAAACTTAAATCTGCGCCCTTCTCGACCCCTATATGTCTTTTTCAAATATTTCAATAGCAGGCTAAATTTTGTCTTATGGTGGTTTTGATTCTATTTGTTATTACACAACTTGAGGTGTCTCTCACGGATCTAACCTCGGAATTTTGCTCTTCTTACTTTCCATCAACGACCTGAGCTTGTTTTGCAAGCCAATCACCTTTTTGCTGATGATCTTAAAATTTCTTCTTCTATAATTGGAGTTGATGATTGTGTACAGCTTCAATGCGCAATAAATAAAGTTAGTGAGTGATGTGCTGATAATAGACTGTACCTGAATTTTAAAAAGTGTAGGTTGGTCTCATATTCAAAAAGAATACCTTGCACCGAATATCATTATAATATCGATGCCTCATTAATTCCTAGATGGAGGAGCACAAAGAATCTGGGCATTAGGTTAGGTTTGATTGTGAGTGGGCCATATCGGTCTCTCCACCGCGACCATAAGGTCTATTGTGGCTCACGCCTAATAGTATATATTTCGCCCAACAAAGCCAGCCTCTTGCAGAGGTCGATAATCTTTGTGGGCGAAAGTTGATCCAGATCCTCCGGAGCAAGCTTTATCTTGCCAAAGAACAGGTATCTAGTCCTGTCCGCTGCCGAACAGGAACACAGTACGTGCTCTGCTGTCTCTTCACTCTCCATACACAGCCGGCACTCAGTCTCCTGACCGACTCCAATACTGTGCATGTGGTGACGCAAGCGGCAGTGTCCTGTATACAGGCCGACTAGAGTACTCAGTTGTTGTCTGTTTAACTCTAGACGTTTTTTTAGCCCTTGACTCAGACAGGCCATTTATGAAGACCTCAGAGTGAGCTAATCCTGGAAGATTTTGCCAATACTGGAATGTCATTCTTTCTGTCCAGGTCTTTAAGGTGCGTTTTGCTGTGCATGATGTTATCCCCAGCACCGGTTCTGGTCTGACAAAGTCTCTCTGGGCACCACTCCCGGCAAGCGCGTCAGCTGCAACATTGCCATCATGGTCCGAGTGACCCGGTATCCAGACCAGCGACACCTCATTACAGCTGCCCAGTTCGTTAAGGGCAGATTTACAAGTCCATACCGTTTTTGAATTACACTGGTAGGAACCAAGAGCCTTTATTGCAGCTTGGCTGTCTGCATATATCTTTATCGATTTGTGTGTGCACTGATTTTTTATACTTTCCCTTGCACACATCTCGATGGCACACACTTCTGCCTGGTGTATGGTTGCGTACTTGCCGAGGCTAGCTGATAGTCTAGCAGCGGGGCATTATCTTTGACAGCAAATTATCTATAGAGGAAGTGGTAAGTTTAGCGCTTCGTATGCTTGGCTTCATAAGAAAAAAACTGTAGTATGTTATGTAATGAATTGGCACTTAAACTTCTTTATTTTTCACTTATATGTACCAGGCTCGAATATGGAGCAGTATTTTTTTCTCCATATTATGCTTGCCAAAAGTGTTGCCTTGATTCAGTCCAGGGAAGGTTTCTGAAATTTTTAGATTTGAAGTTGTAGGGGAATATGCTCCTTAGGATTTGATCATTTGATGCTGCTTCAGGTGTGCAACATTGATACTCTTGAGTCTCGTAGAAAAGTTATTTCTATAAGGTTCTTTTATAAGTTTTTAAATAATATGCTAGATAGTTCAGAACTGCTTGGACATATTAAATTTATTGTACCTAGAATAAATGCTAGAATCTGTGATACTTTTTACCTTCCAACTAGCAGAACAAATCTGCATATGAGATCACCTATTTATACTACTGTTAGCAATTATAACTCCATAAGTGACATATGTGACATTGATTACTTAAGTATATATGAGATCATTAGATTCGCACGTACTACTTTTTGTCTGTAGTACTTTAAGTTTTTAAAATAACTTCTAATTGGTGACTGTACTAGTGCATAACATATATACATTTCTTTGTCCTTTAATTGGGTGCAAGCCTGTTGGGCAATAATAAAGTGGTAAATAAACAAATAATTGTGACGTGCTACATTGTTACGTTATAATATTTTGTGATTGATTAATGACTATTTTGCTGATCAGTTTTTTGGGGGAAAATTTTAATTTATTTTTATTTTATAGGCTTATCAAAAATGTGCTTAAAGCTGGTGCTGAAATGTTTACGACTATATGTGATATCGGACGAGGAGGCGTAGATCAAAATATTACTGACGAGTATAAAGATGTAGTCAAAGTCTGTGATATACTAGAAAAATATTTGAAAAATGATGGTACATAATTAGCTGTCCATTGTCTTCGCCATTGAAAACTTATACTGTAAAATTGTAAAATGATTATTAAGATTTTAATGCCCAATTTAGATAAGAATATTAAAATAGAGATTATTTATAAATATAGTATTAATTTGTTGTTATATGTGTTAACGGCTACACCCCAGAACTGGATAGAAGCATAAATTACCAACGACTTCCTGTTTTATCTAGGCATTTCTAGATTTAGCCTATGACAGATGGATAAAGCGGTGATATATGATCAAAGAAAATTCGGCTTATTTTGCTTTTAGTAGAATATAAAAGTTTAGTTTAGTTTTCTGATTTAACAGTGGTACAAAACAAATTACTACAAATTGTTAAGTTTTTGAGGAAAAAGCTAAAAGTAAACAATGAAACGTCTATATAACAAATCAAAACTAGGCATTTCTATCATAGAGTTGAATTTCTACTTAGTTATTTATTTACTGAGGATAGACTAGAATGACATTTTGTGTTACATAATGTTTCTGCGGGTTTTCCGCAGCATTTAAATGTGGTGTACTTTATACTGACACCTTTTATATCCTTAATCACCAGACATAGATGGCTTTTAAATTTTCATCTTTTTAATATAATTCGATTGATCAAAGATCTTTATTCCATGATATAACAAATATTTTCTAAATTACTAGTGTAATCCACTATACTTAGATAATTCTAACTTTACCCAGGTAATTTTAGTAACATCCAATATTTGGGTTTTAGCCGTAACAAATAGTAGAGAGTTTTATTTTTGTTGAGTATTCACGATTATCTTTATGTATTTATGGTACCAGATATCAGATACAAACACAAAATATAATAATTTATGTAAGTATAACATGTTTTTTAGCTTTTAAGGTTAATTTATTATTAATTTTGTTGTAAAATACGCACATTCAGAAGAGTTTTGAAATAAAAATTGTTTATTGATTACAAGATTCTATTTTTGTTTAACTAGTAATTGGACTAATATTTATATCATCACAACATTTTATTGAGGAAACTGGAATTTCCTGGTACACTTGTCAATCTGCTTGCCTAATACGTGTAGGACAGGGAGCAGTATGTTTCAACAGTAGATAGAGCAACAGGAAAGATGGTGCTAAGTAGATAGGGGCAGTGAAGAGAGGAGTTCCACAGGGTTCAATATTGGGGCCACTATTGTTCATTATTTATGTCAACAAAATGTCTCGCTTGATCGTTCCTCAGAGTGTTCAATTTGCTTATGGCACATCAGTGGTTGTGAGAAGCAGTTCTAACATAGATCTGGATATTAAAATGACTGAACACATTTAAGGATTGGTGCACAGCTAAACAGCTTAAACTAAATATTAGTAAAACTACGCTAACTGCTAAAATTTAACATACTTTAATGTACTCATGTGATGTTTGAAAACCAATCAACCACATTGAGTAGAAGTGTGACATTTTGGGAAGTAACGTTGGACGAGGAATCTGCATGTGGACCAGGTTGTTTCAAGGCTGGCCTCTTCAATGTATGCACTGAGAGTTATGGCTTTTTCAGTGAACACAGAAGCTAGACTCAGATATGGGTCATTTTCTGGGACAATTCAACCGAAGACTCTATCTTCATTTCCCAGGAATCTCTGCACAGTGTGGGCAGTGGCAAGTATTACCGCCTTTTGCAAAACCGTATAAAAGTGCCCTCCAAGACCTAGTTTCTTAATATTCTCTTAAAGATTCTTAGGAACCACATCAGTTGACGACATGACTATTGGAATCACTCAGACACTATCTGTCTCTTTACTTGTTTCTTAAGCTCTGTACTTAATGATCTTCTCGTTGTACTTTATCTCTAGATTATTAGTATTTGGAATGGCAACATCAATCAGCGTCACTTGCTTGCAGGACTTATCCACTGTTATATCCGGCCTGTTGTGGGCAACTCCTTGCTCTGTGTGCACAGTCCAATCCCACTACAACCTGTATCGTGAGTTCTGCAGAACGGGCTCCAGAGTGTATCTATAGTAGGGCACCTTACTAAGATTTGAGAGCCAGTTTCAAAGCCAGTTCATGATGAAGTATTTTCGCAACTGCGTCGTGTGTCTCTTTATACTCTGTTGCAGCAAACTCTTGATATCATCCGTTGACGTGCTGGATATTGATTCATCCTTCTGGTTACAATTTCTGTATGATCACACTCCACTCTTGAAACCGAAGCAAAGTTTAAACTAACAATGGAATGATCAGTAATTTTTGGCACATGGTGTACATTCACAGAAATATCTTTACTATTTGTCAAAACATAGTCTACTAAAGTACAACTTCTATCCGTACATCTAGTTGCCTCATTCACTAGTTGTTCTATACCAAATGTTTGGATGACATCCTTGAACCTATTACTGTAGAAAGAATTACAATCCAAATTAACATCACCAACCAACATACACCTTGTACTTCCAGCAAAATGAGACTCACACCAGTCCTCAAATGCGTCTATGAACACCGGATGGCTAGAACTTGAAGAGTGCTAAACTACCCCCATATTCCATTTTGTATTGTGTACTTTGATTTCGAGAAACTGACACCAGTAGTTTCCATTCAACACATATTTCTGTTTCACTTTAAACTCTATACCCTGTCTCACATACACCAACACTCCTCCTGTGTGTCGACTTGCAGAATCACATCTGACCACACTGTAGTTATGCACTTGGAGCTCAAAATCTTCAACATCACTAGTACATCTAGCTTCGCTCAACATAACAATCGATGGGGCATAGCAAAACAAATGTTCTATAAGTTCATCCTTGTGAGCTAGAAAACTTGCACAATTCAAATACACAGCATCAGCCTGAAAACCTGCATCAGGAACATTCACTCGTTTTTTGACATTACCTTTGCATCAATAATGGTAGGTACATTGTTGAGAAGGAGAAATATAAACTGCAGGTTCTTTATTTGTTGTTTGTGTATAGTTGCTTTTTAGTGGTAAAAATGTGGATAATATCCAGGTGATTTATATCAATGTGTAGATGAAAATTTACACTACGTAGTGTGATAAGAGTTTGGTTTGCACCATTAGTATATTGCATAAGAACTGTTATTTTCTCTAAGCAACTGCCTTGATTAAAGTAAATTGTTTATCTTCTGTACAGATAAACGTCCAGGTAAAAAATACTAGAGATGACTGAGGAAATGATAAGTGCAGAAAAAAGCTGCAGTAAATGTGATACTCTATACAGGGTATAGAGTTTAAAGTGAAACAGAAATATGTGTTGGATGGAAACTACTGGTGTCAGTTTCTCAAAATCAAAGTACACAATACAAAATGGAATATGGGGGTAGTTTATCACCTCCAAGTTCTAGCCATCCGGTGTTCATAGATGCATTTGAGGACTGGTGTGAGTCTCATTTTGCTGGAAGTACAATGTGTATGTTGGTTGGTGATGTTAATTTGGATTGTAATTCTTTCTACAGTAATAGGTTCAAGGATGTCGTCCAAACATTTGGTAGAGAACAACTAGTGAATGAGGCAACTAGATGTACAGATAGAAGTTGTACTTTAGTAGACTATGTTTTGACAAATAGTAAAGATATTTCTGTGAATGTACACCATGTGCCAAAAATTACTGATCATTCCATTGTTAGTTTAAACTTTGCTTCGGTTTCAAGAGCGGAGTGTGATAATACAGAAATTGTAACCAGAATGATGAATGATGACTCTGTCCGTAATATATGTTTGGAGTTGATTGATAATTAGTGGAATTTCGACAGCATAGATGTAGATTTTATTTTTAATGATATTGTAGATGTAGGATAGTTTTAGACAGATTTGCTCCTCTTGTTACATATAGGGTTTCTAATAAACAGGTTCCTTGGTATGATCAAGAGCTTAAGCGTAAAGCAAAAGAGAGGGACTGCGCTTATAAAATTTTTAAGACATCTGTGGGAGATACACGTGAGCATTTGTGGACTGTATACAAGTTATATAGGAACGAGTTTGTAAATCTGATAAAGGATAAAAAAAGGAAATATTTTGAAAGGAAAATTGACTCAAATAGAGGTAATTCGAAGGACATGTGGAAAACACTAAAAACCCTGTACAAGGCTGAAGGTGATGCGGTGAACTTTCTAGATTTCAACTTCGGCTGTGATGGTAGGGTTTCTTTTGCAGCAACGAGAAAGGAGGCATGTGCAAAATTCAATGTATATTTTGTAAATAGTATTGATGTGATTGTAGATTCAATTCCAGTGGGTTGTCCTTGGTGTCATGAGGGTTATCCCTTGGTTGCATGTTCTTTTGTTGACTTTGAGCCTGTGACTCTGGCTGAGCTGAATACATATGTAAACATGATGAAAAAAGATAGCATCACAGAAATCCTCAGCACGGAGTTTTTGAGAGTAACCTTTGGAGTGATTGGTCATGTAATTTTGAATTTTATTAATGTCTCCCTTAAATATGGTGCTTTTCCGGGGGCCCTTAGGTGCAGTACAATTATACGAATTCCAAAGGGAGAGAAAGATGTTCGCCCTGTGAATACTCTGCCGAGTGTTGAGAAGCTATTGGAACATTTTGTATATTGTCAGTTAATGGATTATTTTCAGAAAAGCAAACTGTTTGTTGGTTATCAGTCTGGGTTTAGAAAGCATCATTCTTGCGAGACTGCTTTGCAGCTGACGATTTCTAAGTGGAAGGAAGCAATAGATCAAGGGAAATATGTACTAGCTGTCTTTGTTGATGTTAAGAGAGGTTTCGAAACAATCGACAGGGATATTCTTCTGCGGAAGCTGGCATATTATGGTATTGGTGGAAATGTGTTAGGATGGCTGAGGCAATACTTGACGGGCAGGACACAGAGGACCAGATTAGAGAAAGAAATATCAGATGAGGTGGTGTGATGCACTGGAGTTCCTCAGGGGAGTATACTCGGACCCCTACTTTTTATCATTTACATGAAATATTAATTTCAGTGGAGATTTTGAATATATAAGTTTGTTTGCTGACGACACATTGATTGCCTGTACTGGAGACAATGTTGCAAATGTGGTTACAAGGAAGAATGAAGTTCTTGATAGGTTTGCTGCATACCTGCATGTGAACAGACTGGCGTTGAATGCGGACAAAATAAAAGCTATGTTATTGGGTAGTAAGTATAGGCTGAAGAAGATAGATTATAATAATATAACTTTGATGATTAAAAACAAGAGGATAGAATTTGTAAAAGAAATGAAATATTTGGGTTTTGTTTTGGATGAGGCACTTAGCTTTAAGAGCCACTCTGAGTACATAAGCAAGAAAATAAGGAAAACATTATTTTTGTTCAGCAGACTCAGTCACAATTTGTCAGTGTATGCAAGTATCACGGTGTATCGCACACTGTTACAACCTCATTCTGATTACTGTGCTACCTTGCTTCACGTGATGGATCTGAACTCTCTGAATGTGTTACAGAAACTGCAGAATCGTGGAATGCGAATTGTCTTAAAAGTGAGCAGATATACACCTATAAAATTGATGCTAGCGACTTTGAACTGGCAATGCGTTGAAGATAGACTGTACTATTTAACGATGATATTTGTTTTTAAACTTGCAAAGAATCTGTTGCCAGCCTATTTTGATTCATTTCTGGTTTTTAACAGATACATTCACCAATATAATACAAGGGGTGCTGATGGTCTACACATATATAGAACCTATACAAGTGGAGCAATGAAGTCAGTTTTTTAGAGGTATCAGCGAGTTTAACAGCTTACCTGATGATTTGAGAAATTGTGGTACATTGGGTTTATTTAGGAGAAAACTTTTTCAGTTATTGATGTTGAGAGCACATATATGATTAAGTGTTAATTTGTTTGTATGTATTAGGATTTCCTATATTGAAATAAACTTATTATTATTATCAATTGATAATTGGACTGGTCTTGATGTGATCTATTATTGCTGCGGTGAGCAACATAAATAGTAGGGGAGAGATGCAGTCGCCTTGATATACTCCCCTTTTTACATAGATTGGGGAGGTCTGTTCCGTTCCCATTCTCACTCAGATCGATAATAAGTTCCCCGCATTTCTCAGGGCATTTTTAATTTGGGCATGTACTGGCAGTGTACCTATCAACCTTTTGAGTTGACGATGCGATACTGAGTCATAAGCCTTCTGAAAATCGTACCACACCTAGCAGTGCTTTTTCCTTCTTAACCGGGCTACTTGTGTTATGGCCTTGTCTTGGAGCATTCCATGTATGGTACCCCATGTATGCCCTTTAGCAAGCTGTTCTGGTGGTATAGCGCACTCTGGTAAATCCTCTTTAATTATGTATGTTATTGTGAATTAAGAATCTTGTAGTCTGTATATAGGAAAGCGATTGGGCAATAATTGGCAGGATTTGTGTAATTTTGTATTTGCCTTGTAAGGCGTTTTTAACAAAGGCCATGGCATATTCTGCTGCACTGGGCAACACTTTATAGAGGTAGTTTGGTATGCCATCCTCACCTGGGGATTTCTAGGACGGGTTTTTCTTTATGGCTTGCATGACTCCTTTTTGAATTATGTCTGTTTGTATTTGGGATGTAAAGTCCTTACCTGAGGAAAATCTTTGTAGCTTTTGCAACCTTGTGTTGAGCGTAGGAGTATTGCCTAGTTCTTCTGGCCGTTTATATAATTGTCTGAAAAAAACGTCTGTTTTGACGGATGTGGTGTTTTCCTGTCCAGTTCTTGCAGTGTTCTCATTGACAGCCTCTTTTGAAATTTCCGTCTTAGTTTGTATGCTTTTTCTTGTTCTTCCTGAATTTTAGCTTTTTCTTTGAGGTGTTTCATTATGTCCTCAGTTGCCATATTGTACTGTTTTGGTCTCATTTTAAATTTTTTTCATAGATCTCGCTTCTTCCTTCAGCTCCCATCCAAATCCCCCTCCTTTCCATTCTAAAACTGCTTTAGCCCTCTGTACATGCTGTTCTGGTTTTTCTATTTTGTTTTTTGTGTGTCTTTGTACATTCTTTCCTTTTTTTTTCAGAGGATTCCTTCTTCCAGCAACGTACACTGCCACATATTGCTTTCTTGATGGTTTTCTTTTTGTTGGTTACGCTATTTTCGCTGTTGTTTATATCATGTATAGCTTCACGGAGAACTACGTTCACGGGCTGAATGTACCTGTGATTCCCTGGTGTTGGGTGAAACTTTCTAATTTTCTTCCTAATACTGCCCACACAATTCATGTACTTTTTAAATACTAAGCGCAGTTTACCTGCATCCTCTTTATTGGCAGGGGATTTAAGGGTGCTTTCTGGACAAATCACTACCCCCTTCACTTTCATGTAGTTTGTTAATTCTAATTGGGGTAGTTCTGCTTCTCGCTTACGCTATAAACCCACGTTTCTAATTAGTTTACACTATTTAATCCTCTTGTTTACACATATGTTCGCACTCGACGGTGATCATACAAGAAGTGGGTAGTATATAGCCTTTATTGATATAAATTGTGAATACAATTGTTCTTCACAATTACAATCTAAGTCATCTCAGCCTGATTTACAGATTATCACAGGTAGTCAATGCAAACATAAAACATGAAATAATTATGTACAAACATAAATAAAATATGTAAAGTGTATAAACAACATTGAACACAATACATCACAGACACGTCACAAAGAGTCGAACAACAATGTAATTATCTGGCTAAGTGTTTCGTCAGAATTTGGCATGTTTATGTCAAAACACTATAGCGTGCCCTGAACACAATGTTCTTAATCTCTTGGTCAGTAGCACCCAGTTCAGACAGCATCCTCAGGCAATTGGTGTGTTCCCTGGTCCTCACCACTTCACCATAGCACCCGACAATAAACAGGTCCAGCTCTACCTGACAGCAGTGGTTGTGCTCCAGGACCATTGCCAAGTTCGTGTCTCGGTTGATGTTGGTGTAATTCTCGTGGTTGATATCCACCACAGAGTTACAGCAGTACTTGGTCCTTTTAATGCCCTTCTGTACTAGGTAGTTCTGAAGGTGGGGCACTGGGACTTTATACAAGAAGGTCTTGGGCTGGGGCTGCAGTCTCCGGATCATTATATGTGGCTTATTGTGATGGAGTCGCTTCTCTGTCAGGATGCACTGGCCCGCTCGAATCCTGTACTGGCGGCCCTCAGAGTTCGTGTATTCCACATTCAACACCGCCTTATCAAACTGCAGGTCAGTTGATATAGATTTGGGAGAGCGTGTAGTGCGGAGAAGCTGCTTCAGTAGCCAATACACTACCTGGTCAGGTCTGGTATTGTAGTTAATTGCTGCCAATGCAGATGTGACATGGTAAGCATTCTTGCGGTCCTGGCATCGGAGGCGACAGCTGGTGGGCCCCTCGGTGGCTTTCTCTCGAAGTTGGACGAGCAGCGTTAGCAAGTGACAACTTGGCCGAATCAACGAACAAGTTTGTGGCGGCAGGAAAGTCGATCTCACCCCGGTGGCCAAGAACCAACCTCAGATAGTGCATGGATTTTCCCAATTCTGCTTCCTCATCTCAGATCTCGTTTCTTTATTTCCTGGATATAGGTTCTCTGCGGTCAAGTAGCCTGTCATATGGTTGTAATTGGTACTTCTCATCCACGTATTTGTATTCGCTGATTGGTGTCCTATGGCCTGCTTTGGCGAGGCGTTCGTAGATGGTACAGGCTCTTTCATTCCGGATCATAAGTCATCAGGTAGATGTATTTTCTAACAATTTGAATCCGAACCTTGGTCTCAATGTTCCGGAACCCTAGGTGTGGGAGGTACGCTCTCTGGTTTGAAGTAGGCCTGGTTTTTATATTCTCATTGACCATAAGCTTCCTCACTGCAGTGTCCAGGTTCCTTGTTTCACTAGGGTTGTTTAGAATTTGCCCTTGGGATAGATGTTGCCAAGGACATACATGGCTGCTGGGATGATCTTGGCATTGAACAGCTTCTTTTTCTGGAAGGTACACAGGTGAGAGCATAGAATTTCCCGTGCCTGATTCGTCATGTTCTCTTCCAGGATGGTGTAGTTCTGCTCGGTGTCTCTGTCAAGTTGGACCAATGCGAGGTATTTGTATCCGTTGCGGATTTCAGGCGGTACCCAGTGCTCAGTCTCTCCCTGCGACTGCTCTTGATTGGCTGGGTAGTATCCGCACTTTGCATTGTTAAGCTTCAGGCCAAGTTGTTTGGAGTAGTCCTCGATGATTTCCGACATCCGGGCAAAGGCTTTCTTATTTGGGGCATGACACTTAACATCGTCCATGTACGCTATCATGTCATGGTTTCTGGCCTGCTCAGTATCTGATTCTCCCTCAGCTTTTTGATCATCCCGGTGGTGGTAAGGATGAAGAGAAATGGACTCTGCGAGTCCCCTTGATATATCCCCCTCTGTACTCTCACGTTCACTGGCTGGCTACATTTAGGGATGATGTTGAGGTTCCACAAGTTGATAGAGTTGATTAGCATAAACTTGGTCCTAGCTGGTAAGGGCAGGACGTGAATCAACTGGCGCAGTTTTGAGTGGCCTTTCTGAAGTCGTAACAGGCTGTGTGATGTTCTCGGCGGCTTAGCCTGACTGAAAGGGTGTATGCCTTATCCAGGAGCCCATGCATCGTACCCCAGACTCCCTTTCTTGCCATCGGTTCTGTGGGTATCAGATCCTGTGGAATCGATTCCTCTAGAAGTCCCTGCAGAACTTTGGTCATGATCTTATAATCTGTGTTCAACAGGGCGATGGGTCTGTAGTTCGCTGGATTCCTCCGGTCCCCACTCTTATGGATAAGGATAAGGTTACCATCACATCTTCTTTGGTCAAATGGTATTTGCCCTCGAGAGTGCCACTCTCGAACCCCTCCAGGTACCTCCTCGCCGCAGGCAGGAAGTTAAGAGGGCTGTCGGGATCTGGTCACCACCTGGTGCCTTCCAGGGTGCTGTGGTTTGTAAAGCAGTGGCGACACGTGCCGTGATTTCCTCAGGGCTGTATTCAGTCACCGGGGAGGCAGATCGCTTGATATCATTGAACCAGTCATCCACCCATGGTGACCCTTCAGGCCGCAATGGGCTATATAGCGCCTTGTAAAATTCACCGGCTACCTGCGGGTCCAGATCCTCCTCAGAAACAGCGACTTCGTTGATCTAATAGTTGGTTTTTATTGGTAACAGTACCTGTCCTTGATAACCTGGTGCCGCTCCTTCTGGCGAGTCAGTTCCCTCTTGGAGGACCTAATGCGGTCCTCAGTGGTCTTGATATATTGCGTGGGTTTCATTCACAGCCCGCATCATTTCCACCTTCTCTCAAGTTCGCGGCGATATGGATCCTGGCATAGTGTTCTACAAGGTTCTCGCTCTATCTACTCAGGGCCGCAACCTTGCGATTTTCTTCTCCGTGACCTTGTATCCAGGTTTGTGTTTGTTCTTTCCCAATTTCCCTGACTAACCTCCGTAGCAAAGAACCAGCCGCCCGTATCGCATGTTTACTGGCCTTATGCCTTCTCGCTGGACGTTTGATTTGTCGCTGTATAGATGTCAGCTGCTGTTCCAAAATGTTGTTGACAGCCAAAGCTTTGGTGTTGTTTGGGTCAATATGAAAGCTAGTGATGGGAGGATCGAATCCGAGGATCGGAAAGGATTCGATCCTCAAAAGTACCCATTGTTCTCGAGACCCACAAAAAGGATCGAATCCTCACATGATTCCTAGATGCTCAAACCAAATGATTCATTTCCTGTACCCGGACTCGAATGAAAGATCGAAACGTGTCATACGGCACTGCATAGCCACGCCTCTCGGAATCTCGCACTCTCACTGCTTTACTGGCGTACGGTGAGGAGCAGGAGGGAAAATGATCGGCGCAGGTAGCCAGGTGAACGAAAGAAAAAGAACGAGAATTTGTGTGTGTAAGACTGAGAACAATGAAAAGGATTCGAATCAGGCATATGAATCCCCAGTGGCCCAGTACCCACTACCCGGATTCGGAACAAAGTTTGAGACTTTGAAACTCGTCATTTAGCATTTACTATTTACCATTCCTATATCTATATCATTCGCCAGTAGGTCAGTAAGTCAGTAGACTCTACTGACCTTCTAAAATTTAATTTTTATGGCACCATAGCACGTTATCATTGGTTCAGACGACCAATCACAGGCAGTGTTCGGTTATGTTGTCATGGCAGCCAAATATATGGAAGATGTGATTGGTTTTGCTCCACTTTAAATATTTAATATTTGAAGAGGCTTTCTCTTTCTAAAATCGGCTAACATAAAAGGGCAACGCCTATTTTGCACACGGTGGCCTTGAAAGTTGAAAGTGGTAAGTCTAGTAACTTGAACTTGTAATAAAGTTTAATACAAGGAGTCTAAGGAGAAGCTCTAGGAGATTTAAGATTTCTCATCTAATGAATAATGGTAACAATATTGTTACTTGAGACTTATTTCAAGATCAGATATTAAAAATATTAATATATTCAGTTCAAAACTATACATGTTGTAAAAGTTGCAGTTTTATCTATAATAGTGCCCTCGGTAATTCTAAAACAATGGTTTTAACTTTACTATACCTATGAGAAGTTATATTTATACTTTGTGCATTTGTAGTTTATATATTTATATCATGAGGTACATTCATTGTGACTCACATTACATATGTAGTTTAATGTACTGCTTATGCTTATTTAACTTAATAATGTTATTTCGTAGTATCATTTCCAAACAATTACCTATATATTATTATAATTATAAGTGATATCAAATAGTAATTAAAACAATAATTTTTTTTATAAATATCTTTATATAACATGTTTTCTAAAGCTTTTTTGATGTCTCAGGTAATTTACATAAAAAAGATCTGACAATTTATGAAAAGTCGCGGTCTCCTAAAGAAGCGATTTTTTTCTATGAAAATTCGCTAAAAATTAAATATAAAGTGTTAACTTTACGTACACTAATTGTTATGACGGCGGGTTTCAGTATCGAATACACGAGTATTCAGTTTTCATTCTATCCATTCCCATTCTAAATAGAAATATAAATAGATTCGTAAAGATCAGACGACGCACGTGAAATTAACAAATTAACAGTAAAATATTCACTTAACTACCCACTACTCATACTCTCACTCTCATACTCACAAAGGATTCAATCTATAGGTCTCGGATCCAGTACCCACTACCCACAAAAGGATTCGATCTTTAAAAGGATTCGAGACCCAAGGATTCGATCCTCAAAAGGATTCGATCTTTCCCATCACTAATGAAAGCGCAGCAATTAGTGATGGGTTGTTATTTAACAGTCTGTTATATTTTAACTGTTGTGGAGCCGCAACAGTAACAACCTGTTATGGATATATACAAATAACAGGTACAATGGAGGGGATGCTGTTGCGCAGTGATTCGTATCTGTTTCTGTTGTCGTATCTGTTTCTGTTGCACTGCTACGATGAAGCAGCTCCTGTTTTCATCCGCACCTGTTATAATAGGATGAATGGACAAGAGACTGGGAATGGGGTATAGAGCGGACTTTACTTCATAACATAATACTGTTTTCATCAGCAACTGTTATAATAGGATGAATGGACATGAGACTGGGAATGGGGTATAGAGTATAGAGCGGACTTTACTTCATAACATACTACTCTATACTAGTGTGCTCACAGCTTTGGGAACGTAGGGTCGTCGGTACAATGAAACTCTTAAATTTTGACAGGTTGTTGATTCACACAAGACACACACATATATTTACAATTTATAAACAAACACAAAATATGAAAAATGTAAATAAAAAGGCTGTATATGGAGCAAGTGAAAATTATTAAAAATGAACTATATCACTGTAAAAATAAAATCAGGTCACCGCGTATATAAAAAAATAATCACATAGGCGTTGACGTAAACTCAATCTTCATTAGATAACTCGATATGCTGATGGCATTTTTGTTTTAAGAAAAAACTGATATGTATACAAACGTACAGTTATGCTTTAACGTGAGTCCTTAGGTAATATATTATATTAGGTAGTTTTTTGCTCATTCTTCTTTGCCTTATGTAACTAATAAATCAATATTCCTTTTTACTTTTCACTTTGGAAATCTAAGAAATAGGTCTGATTTTAAACATCTTTTTTTTATTACTACTGCAAAATAAAAAATCCCTGAAACTTAAAAAATCTCAGAAACAGTACCAATTTTAATGAAATTATAAAAATATTCCCTGTACCCGGTATAGTTGAAACCAGACACACTTCGCCCTATAGGTAGAGAGAAAAAAATTAGTTTTAATTTTCTTTTTTTATTTATTTATTTTTTTGCTTACAATAATTCATTTATTTCATACAGCTCTCATTTTCAAGGAAAAGATGGCTATAGAGGTTTTCAAGCTCAATGCTTAACTAATACTTAATTACGGTGCTATCGGGGCGGCAAGGCCGCGGACGAGCCCTGAGGGAACAAAAAAAATATATACTTAATTAGTTAAGAAAATTCGAAAGAAATTCTGCATTGTTGAATTTTTTACCAAATTATTATTAGTGATGAATACCCAAAAAAACCTCCATCATTTTTTTAATAAAAAAGTTATTAATTGTTTTAAACATAATACAAGAATATTTTTTATTTTAAACATTACCCAACTACACCACCGGACGGGTTCAGCTACTGTTACTACGTCTACGTGGAATTCTTAATAATTCATAGTTCATACTGTTATTTTCCACCTGTTATATTTAACTGTTAATTCTAAATAACAGTAACAGGTGCGACCTGTTAAAGCAATATAACAGTTTTTCCCATCACTAGCAGCAATCGAGTTGATTTGTTTCTGGAGTATGTCATCAGCAGTGGTGCCAACTAAAATGTATTGTTCCCGCTAAACAGCCTCAGAAATCCTACTAAAAATCTACCAAATTGAACATAAAATTCTACCATAAATCCGCTCAATCTTATTTTAAGATAAAATTAACTAACAACTAAAAAAACCCAAATCAGTAGGTATCTGTGTTTTATTAGTACAAAACAAAACATGTTTATATTTATTTAAAAACTATTTTATAGGAAACAAATCAATATAAAATAAAATTTCACATTGATAAAAAAAATTTATTACGTTTTAAGAAAATAAAAAATAAATTCAGCACTTATAACCTCAAGACAGGAATAACACTCATGATACAAATAACGAGAGATATGATAATAAGGCTACCTATTTATAGAACTGTCACGCGCATGGCGTCATGTGGTGAGTCCAATGCAACAATAATATGATGGCGTACAGTGGAGTTTGACGTTTCATCACAAATCACAACCTCTTAACAAATTACGGATTTTACTAATATTTAAGATCAGAATACTGTACTGTATTATGTCACATGATGATCAAATCAAGTTTATGAATGTTAACGCCCTCTAAATGTCTGCGCGACGTTCTGCTCTATTTTTAGGTTTGTGTATCTCCAATGCTAATGCTAATTCCGGTCTCCACTTAATTATTATACTTGTCTTGTGCATATATATATATATATATATATATATATATATATATATATATATATATATATGTAATATAAAAATGAAAAATATTAAATTTAGTGCTGCGTTCTATATTATCTGAAAAAGACAATATAGGCGACGAAGTGGAATGTAACTTCAACCGCATTCAACTGATTTATAGAAACTTTTTGATTGCGAATGACTTTGTTTTAAGTGTGTAGTTGAACTTCTATAACATTACTCACCACATGACGTCATAGGAGGGGGCGGGGCATATGCGCAATATCATATCTGGTGTAAGTCATTATATCATGAACAACACGGGTAATTTGGTGATTTCCTCTTGTTTCCATGTAGCCATCTGTCACTCAGTAGGAAACACACACCTTTGCAGGTTATGTTATCTAATTTTCGATAATTCCGGCAATAGTGCGAAATCCGGGTGCCAACTTCCAGTTACGAAGGAGTCTATAAACTCGCCTGTCACGCGAGCGACCGAGGTTCGATTCCTTGACTTCAGAATGGGCTTATAGCCGTTGGTCTTTTGTACCATGCGATGTTAGGCACGTTCAGGAACTCTACCCTTCTCACAGTCAAAAGAGTTTAGCAAACTTTCCAGGTTGGTCAAGTGAAAAAGCTCCCTGGTGTTGGTGATTGCAGCAATAAATCAATGGCACACCAACATAATAAATAAATAAATCAATGACACCCTCCCATCCAGAAGCTGTCAGCAGCTTGTGCGAGGGAGGTTACATAGGAAAGACAACGGAGACACACCCAACACACAGTGGCAGAAAGTACCACCACTGGGAATCGAACCCGGAAACTCCATGTAGCAGCCAAACATTCGTTCCATTGCACCACGGAGGTGTATATACATATAATATATACATACATCAGTAAAATAAACATTTTTTGCAAATATTGACAAGCCAAAGGAACAAAAGATAACTCTACAGTTTTTAAACGGCAAATTAAAATATTTTTAAACCAATAGGCTTACCAAACTAGGTATTTCTTAATCATTGATATAGTAATTTTGATACACTTAATACTTCACCAATCGAAACCAAATTTGACAATTCTCTTCATTTTGTTAATAGCTTGGATGAGTTCGTTGGACAGTTTTGACACTCACATACTTTCAGAAAAAAATTTGAAAATCTGTTGGAAAACGCAATATATTTTAAATTACTAGAAGTATGAAACTAAAACTTGACACGCATGTAGATATCGTATCAGTTGGTCCTCTCTACCAAATTTGAACTTAATCGGTTCAGTAAATTCTGAGTTATAACAATATAAAAAATAAATAATTTACCATATAACCTGAAATTACCTCTGAATGGGTGCCTATAATGTTAGACAAGGTCAGACAAATATATCAGGGTTACGCTGCTATTGCAAACAAATGCTCCAAATTCAAATTAAACTTCAAACGAACAGGTTAGAAAAATGAAAAATATGTCACAATAAACAATCAGCGGGGATGCCATTTGCCAAAACTGTCATCTGAATTGGAAGATCTCAGGAAAATATATAGTAATTAAAAAAATGGTAATGAAATTTATTCAATTTGTTTAAAGGCAATTTAGAACAACGTTTTGTTATGTATAAATATTAAGCTTCCCATTCTTCAAGGTATTTAAAACCCATCGCCCTCTCCTAGTTAAATCTGACAACGCCAGTTAGCTATTTGTCATTGTCATTTGTTATTTTGCAAAGTGACACAAGCGGGAGTCGAATTCTATGTCATCCTCTTCTTCTTTGTTTACAGACGTTACAAATAAATAATAAGACAGCATAATGCAGTAGCTGGTGCCCGGTGAACACGCTCATTATTGCAATTATACAGGTAAGCCCAATGACATATATGTCTAGCAACTAGAATGTGGTCATTTATGTCCCCTAGAGAGGGAAGGAAAGTCATTTGACATTTGCGTGTATAATTTCAATTTTAACATCTATTACACAATTAGTACAACAGATGTTTAAATAATATTGTCACAGCGAATACTCTGGAATGACATTTCTAGAATAGACCAGAAGTGACAGGTGTAGAATAGTGTAGAACATCTAGAATCTCTATAGACGGTATAAATAGACGAGCGGTGCGCAGAGTAAGTTAGTTCAGTATTGAATAAGGTGGTGTAGAAAAGTGATCATAGAGTATTAAGCGAGTCAAAGTGTTGGTGTATAAGAAGCGATCATAGAAGGCGATAGTGGAATTTAGTTCTATGGACATTTAATAATAGAGAAGTGAAATATTTTAGTTGACACTGGTGTTGGAAAATAGTTGGTAATAAAAATTAGTAGTTTGAAAAGCTGTGTTTTGTTAGTAAACAAATCCATAACCCCGTATAACGTAACAATATGATTTACAACATAGCCCTATAATAATAAATAAATGATGACAGTAAAATTAAAATAAATTCATATTAATATTAAGTCACACTTGAAGGATTTTGTCCCAGACTGTCTTAAAATTATGGTACAGAAACGGCAATAGGCCTCTGCTAAGCATAAGTAGCTGCCAGATAGGAAAACGAATTTTCAAAGCAAACGCAGTCATATGCATAGGAACAGTAACACAAATAACTCCTCTCAGAGATCTGCTACGAACGCCAGTCCGAAAGCTAATGCATGCAAACACGTACTATCCCGTCTTCTTTCTTGAATAACTTCGATCACTTAAATGCAGTCACGAATTTGTCTTACGTCCTGCATCTTTAAAGAGCCCAGTGATATAATGCAAGGAGGAACATTTATTATTTATTATACTATATTATATATAGTACACACCATTTTTGAACACAGCTCTTATTCAGCATATATTACATCCATATATGTAAACAGCGATGATAACAGGGATTCAACCAGGTGTTCACGTGCTGCGGCCGGGAGACACTTACTGTCTGGGTAAAGGTGTTTCAGTCCAAAGAATGCGCACTTACAAACACTATTTACATTAACAACATTAGATATTTTTAACATGTGAAATTTACGTTAACTGGGCGATAGCTGACAATCGCATAACGGTCGTTTATGCTTTAAAAAAGACGTGCGGCAATTATTAGTTTGTCTCCAGATGTGCTTGTCGGTGCACATCACAGGCTCCAGTGTTCATATAGTGAGTTCATAGATCAATAAAGAACGTGAACTTCCTAAAATAACGCGCCACCTTTCATTTCAAGCCCATTATCCTTTAAATTAGATAAAAACTCATACATTTGTCACGTAGGAGGTTAAGGTAGTCCGTCAACCTCGTTCGTTCAATAGAGACACAATAGACAAACTATGTGCCTCCCACTACAATTTTACCTTTGGTTTCTTTCGTATATCTAAGTATCATAGTATTTAGAATTTGTTCATCCTCCGATGATGCTAACGTGGTTAGTGAAACGATCCTAAGGTCTTTAATAAGATGTGTTGCGTTGATTTGGGTTGTACAAGTGTACTTCTCAGTGCTCATCACAGGTTCCCGTCTTCACATATAGTGCCTGTCTCTGTTTCATACCAATCTAAAGCTAGGTTCATACACTCGCGAATTGCGAAATTGCTACGGAACATATTCATATTGGTTCATTTGAGATATTATGATTATATGAACCAATAGGAATAAGTTTCGCAATTCGCCAGTGTATGAACCTAGCTTTATTGTGTATCATTGCAGAGTACCCCAAGCGCCAAGAGTTGAATTGTTGGGTCAAAACTATCGTTCACCAGTTCCGCCGCGTTTCTGCTGGAACTCACCTGTTGCCGATTTGTCAAAGCGGAATGACAGACACAAATATCACGAAACAGTGCTTTAAGTTTCCAACCGCTAAAATGCATCGGTGGTCAACAGATGAGTGCTTAATCTCAACTTTTGACGCCTAGTGAACGCCACCATTTAGCGCGTTCAACGTACCCAACAGTTGATTATATTGAGTTCTTTAGTCCGCTGAACGCTAAAAGTTGACCTGCGGTGACTCTCAACTGTTTCAACATTTAAACACCAGTATTATTTTTTGACTGAAATAAACCGTAGCTTCTTATCTTACTTTTAGTATAAATGGCGCATAATTCTAATTGGCATCCGATTTTTGCACCACTTGTATTCGTGTCCCGACGACTAGTCAATGATGTTTAGCCGTATTACGACATAAAAGGCCCTGGCTGAGGTCTTTTTAATAATGATCCTGCCTGAATTTACCTCCCTGACATCAGTTTGCCTAATTATAAAAGCTAAAAGAAAGATCACATGACCTTCATGTATAGCAGGGTTCATTTTCCTTCCTTTAGCTTTTAAGAAGGCAAACTGATGTCAGGTCAGGTCAGTTTAGGTGGTATTATTATTAAAAAGCACTTCAGCCAGGTCTTTTATGTCGCCAAACGGCAACCGGTAATACTAGGCGTTTACGAAAAGTAACCGGGTAGATATCGGTTACACCGCAAGCGTTCGAAAATGTAATTGGTTACTCTGTCCATCGTTCGAATATTATATGGTATCTACCCGGTGCAGGATTTGTGTACCGAACCAAATAGTCGGTAAATTGTGTTATATAGAGAACAAACTTATTTCTCTATACAAATTGTCTCAAGTCTAACCTATAAACTGGATGTCTGGATGTAAATAAATAATACCAATACCCTAAGGTTTTTGATTTTCATTCGTTCATTTCTCAATCGTTACTTAAAGGGAGGTTAAGGTGTTGTATTGGCATTTAGTGGATCTTAATAGTAGTTAGTGTAAAGTGTCTAGTATTGCTGAGTGTTGAAGAGAAGCCCCTAAATATATTTTTGTATTATTCTTAATACATTTTTTAATGTATAATAAGTCGTAACTCCTGTTAATAACTCTTCGTAGCTATCGCTGTCTAATATTTCAGAAACAACATTAACTAAAGCAATTTTTTCAATATCCATACTGATATAATATTATTACTACTACAAAGTTCAAAGCCAAAATATCATCAAACAACAAAGACGAACTTTTGACAGTTTGGCGTTTATCATGAGTTACCGCGCATTTAAAAGCGTTCGAAAATTACTGCACCGGATCCATTTACCATAAAGCCAGCTGTATACCATTCGGCAAACGGTAGATATCTACCCGCTTACTTTTCGTAAAGGCCTACTGATGACGTTGCAATCGGGTGCATATTAGAATTATGCATATATGTCAATTTAGGTGTCCGCTATTGCCGGTAATAACAGAATTTATGTCATTTAGGAGTTCACCAATCCACATGATGTTGAGACAGATTAAAATTGATTTGTTTTACCATAACAGAAATACTGGAATGTAACCTTGGACTGGAAGAGAACCGCAATGAATCAGTTGCGGAAAATTTTCAACAGACGTGATGGAGCTTAATAAGGGTGTTGCTGTTTTTTCTTACTCGTTTACCTTATAACAATATTTAGTAACCATTTTTATTATTATTTTAAAAGTTTTGTTAGCGTTAGTAAACGTTTTAGTCCACGGATAAACAAAAACCAGGTAGAAGAATTAGAAAATTTTGCATATATAAAAAATGAGTCGTATCCCTGCGTGTGTGTAACAGAGATAACCACCCCTTTTATTGTCGATGTCATTTGTGCCTCAGAAAATCGTTCAATAAATGCCTTAAACAAATATTAACAAAATAATAAAATTAATATGCCTATGTTAAGGAATACTGATTTCATTCCAGGTTACATTTAAAGCAGAAAATTATATTGTGAACAAAATTAGTTTGTTAGTTTAACGTATATACAACGTAGATTTAGTTGAAACAGCAACGTTAGGATTATTAAATAATTTTCGTCTTTTTAAATCTTAAATGGTACTGTCTGCTATACTTTTATATTATAGACATGAAATTTAATAAGCAGGCTTTAGTATATAATAGAGCTGTCCAGAACATGTGATTTAAATACCACCAATATGGCCGCTGGTAGGCACATAAACACAAACAAACTCGTGTTCAGTGGATGTTAACTTTTGAAATTGTGCTTTGCGCGTGTTTAAAATGGCTTGTGTTGACAAGAGTGAATATCTATTATCACTGGAAAATGAAAATGAACACGTTGCTAGAAGATATCGAGAGAAAATTCGTATTATTGAAGGAATTGATCCCTATATACTCTGACGACGGGCCCAATGCCTCCTTATGAAGAACTATATAGTTTCCTACTAGTTGCTGCTTTCGATATCGCTAACTATTTAGTGCTTACCCATAGTTTTTACATTGATCAATAAATGAAAGCCTATGAAAGTCTCTCTGCTTACAATGAAATAATGTAATGTTTACATTAGCATTTGGGTAGTAGTATTGATTTTATTTACATTTATGTGCTATTTTGTGGATATGTATCTACCTTATCGTATAAAGTTTCAATATTATAATCCATACTTTACATTAATGATAATTATTATATTAATATCGAATTTTTTACTTAGCTTTAGGTATCATGAAATATGTTATGAACTTTGAACAAGAGAACCTCGGTGGTTCAGAGGTAAGAACGTGTGCCTCTGCACCGAAGGGTACTGGGTTCGATCCCAGGGTACTCCTTTCACTTTTTCAGTACATACTGTAACATTAACATCAACCGAGGTTCTGGCATTGTATTTGAACAAGTTGAATGTCTGCAGGTTCCGCCCTTCGGAGGGGGCGTAAAGCCGTGGGTCCCGTGTCCATGTGATGTTGGGCACGTTAAAGATTCCTAGCCTCCTTACTGAAAGGCAGGGGTTCAGAAAAATTTCCAGGATAGTGAGGTGAAACTGCTCCCTGGCGTCGGTGATTGGCCATAGTAGCGGAAATAGGCCGACGTTAAAGAAACAAAAACACACACAACTTTGAACAAGATGTATAATTTTTAAATTACCCCAATTCAATTAAATGGACTGTAGTAATAAATATAATATTTATTTTTATGTTCATACCTATTTGAAAAATATACTCAAAAATAATTTACTTGCATATTAGTTAATAAACTTGATTTGCAAATGTGGCTTGATTAGAATTTACTGACTTACTTTTCTTATATTGCTTTAAGAAGTAAAGTTAATTAGCATTAATACATGAAAAGAATGAAGTTGTACCTGTGACAAAATGCTTACTGTTTACTCTATACTTGAGTGTAAATTCTGTTATATATTTTCTTTTAATTGCTTGTATCCACCTTAATCTCCGGATTTTGGAGAGCTCATTCAACTCTGGTTTATGTGGAAATTGTAGTTCACTCGGCATTCTGAAAAATTGGACTCTATCGCGATTACCACGACTTCCGCATTTCACAACACAACACGTCGTAGGCATATATTTGAAGTTAAAAAAATAGTACTTTATTTGATAACACACTACGGTCTACCATATTTATATTTACACTAATTTTAAACTAATGGGAACATTTATAAACAATTTACAAACTAGACTCTTTAAAAAACACGAGAACGTCATACACCGCTATTCAAAACAATAGAGTAGTTCCAAATGTTCGCCTACCAGCAGCCATATTAAAATTGTGATGACAGCATCTCGGACGGCTCTATTTGGTTTACAGTTGATAGGCCAACGCTAATAAAAATCACCTTATTTTCTAAGAATACATGGAAAAATATTTTTTTATTGTTATGTCAAGTGTCTAAAATATATGACAGATAAGATACAGCACAACCAACCTAATTACTATATCTACACTTTTGCTTTTGATTGATTTTTCTCTTTGCTTTACGCCAGTGTCAGTCTTGTGTAGTGAAGTAGTTAGTAACCGAGGCGGGAAAAATAAATAGTTAGGGTAAAATGAAGAAATTAATTTACATTTCTTATATAATATGTCGTTTTCTTAGAAGGACATTTTCTTTAGTTATTCTTTCTACCAGTCTCTCAAAATTCAAAAATTATTGGTAAGCAGCTGCAGTTTATTTTAATAATAATATAAAAATGGAGCTTTCGCGTTTCTGTAGTGGTACTATTAATATATGCAACTTCAGTTTATCTAAATTTGTCGTGAAAAGTATGGTGGCTTGTCTAAGTAAGTCTAATCAGTGCGGTTATAAAAGTTATAGATCCTATTAATACTTTGAGCATTTAATAATAAAAAATGGCTGAGGCTGCTGTTGAGGACAGGCCACCACAGAGATTCTATTGTCATGTTTGTAACGTGCAGTTTGAAACAGCTTCGGCAGTAAGTGTTCAATTACTTTTGCAAAAAATTCTTTAAACGTCATAATTGTGTTATTTTGTAGAATTTTACATGCCCACATTGCTCAAATGGATTTGTCGAAGAATTACAAGACATTCCCAGTCCGGCAGAAGCCGAAGAAGTAGTGGATGTGGATGAATGGGAAGATGATGAGGTATGTTTTCTGTGAAATCATTGTGCACCAGTTGCTAAGGACACTCCTATTTCAGATGGACTTTCGCGATTTACTGATATCCACATTGCCTGCTGTAGAAGAACGCAGAGGCAGTCGCACAAGACTTGCTGATGGGAACCGTTCAGGAAGAAGGTACGCTGTAAATTCTCGCTCCAGGATAGTTCGGCCCAGGTTGGAAGATTTAAGCCTAATCTAGCATGCTGTTGTCCAATTCTTTTATTTCTTGCTTTTTTCTGGTCTTTTTTCCTAGTGCACATCTATTTTCTTGCAATTGAAACCAGTTGAAAGTAAATTGTTTGCTTATCTATCTGAATTATGTTTGATTAGTGAAGCACTAAGTTAACTTAATTGGCGTATAAAACAAAGTGTTGAAGTATGTTATCTTTGCAGTGCATTGAATATTTTAGAGATACTTAGGGGGCACAAATATTTTCTTGAAGCTGTTTGATTTTGTACATTCTGGAAGGTTGTGAAATACTATGTGATTAAGGTCTAGAGAAATTGCTTTTGTACATTCTGGAAGGTTGTGAAATACTATGTGATTAAGGTCTATCAATTTTTATAAGCAACAATTATTTACTAGTGATTCATTTCCTGTACCTGGACTTTGATGTAAAAGATCGAAGCTTGTCAAGCAACAGCAACCTCTTGGGTGCTCTTGCTCTCACTGCTTTGCTTATGTGCAATGGGGAAAGGGTGGGCCTAGGTAGTAAGAGAAAATAAAAAGGGAATGAGCAATTGTGTAAGTAAAAATGAGAACATTGAACATTGAAAAAAGATCTAAGAAACAAGAACTAGTTCCTTATTCATTTTATAGTCGCAGAAATATACAAACATACATATAAATCTATAATTTAAATAAAATGGTTTTTACTTTACCTTTAGCGATTATGTTTTTAATTTCTTTCAATATGTAATGAGGTATGTTAATTGGGACATCCATTTTAATATACTGCTTATTCTTATTTCACATATTTTTTGTAGTAATCTTTTCCACGTGATTTTATTAATGGCTGATAAGGGTTGTTCTAGCAGAAATCGTAATGCTGCTTTCATTTACGATTCTCGTTCACTCTTTATACACTTTCTGGTGCTGCCAAAAATTTTAACGAATTTTCTGTTTATCTCAACGCGTAGTGATTCACCTTTGTCCATATTTTCCAGATCTCGGAATGCCTAAACATATTTTTCTAACAATTTTAGCCTTTATTCTGTTCACTGTTATCAAATTAATATTCGTAGGAAATCTTTTTGTGAATGATTTTAATGCTTCAATCATGCAGAGATGACTGACATTTTTTTTGGGGGAATATCTTTGGTTTTCCTATATATATATATATATATATATATATATATATATATATATATATATATATATATATATATATATATATATATATATATATATATATATATTTTTACAAGTACCTAATTCAAACCACTGCCAGTTTGGCGATGTAGTCCTGTCCTTCCTGGATCAGGTTCCTATGAGTGACAGGGAAGAAGGAGATCCACTTTAACAGAGCCTCACATGTTCAAGTAAGCGACTTATAGAAGAGTGCGCCTGGTACCCCTAGGGGAAACATTAGCTGCCGCTTATAGTCTACCCTATAGCATCTGGCATGTTTTAGACCTTAGCTTGGGGAAATGAAAAAGGAAACAAGTTGGCTGGTAGTACAAGGATCTAAATATCAGCCAGATAGTAAAGATTAAAAAAGTCTGGATGCAGCAAGTGCATTATGGTAGTGAATTTTCATAGAAATGATCTGCCACCAAATATTTTTCTATAACTTTTTTTTCTTGTAACATAGAAATCTAAATTTTGGTGTATAGTGGGATTTATTATATCATAAATTTGGTTTCCATAGCTTTTTATTTTTTGAGATAAATTTATTTTCGAAAGTAAACCCAAAGTTTTTCTGGAAAACCTGCTCCGAATTTCTGGGCTAACAAACATATCCAAGGGACTTACAAAAGGAAGGTACATGCCAAATTTTATCAAAATCCACCCATCATTTTTTGAGTTATCGGTGTGATACACACACACACACACAAATAAATAAATATATATATATATATATATATATATATATATATATATATATATATATATATATATATTGTTAAATGCCATGCAGTGAGACAATAATTGAACATGACACTCGATAAAAAAAATGACTTTACAATTGATGTTCAGTAACAAATAAAATGAATTTCAGATGAATAAAACCTAGTATTGCAAAGAGTGAATTAAGTATTAATTAAAAATCACTAAAATAAGTAAAGCATGCAAGGAAACTTTTCACATTAATTAATCAACCAGAGGTGTAAATAAGAACATAGGTAGAAAATAAATGTAAGATTATGTGAATAATACAAGACAGAATTACGGTTTATAAATTATAATTACATGACCAAATTTTTTTTCAATAAAGGAAACATTATTTCACAATGAAACATTTTTAAAGCGAAATTGATAATAATATGTCTTAAGTTAATTGAGATTACATGTAGTGGCATTGAACTTTACAAAGGGTAGCATATTAAGTGCAAAATAAAGCATTTTAAATGACTTTAGGCATTCTAATCAATAATAAATGACAATATGTCAAATCTTCAAATTCACTGCCTATTAAATATATGAATTTAAATTGTTTAAACTCTCGAACCACATTTCTGGGTAAGAAGCAGGAAGCGTCATTTTGATTAACTTTTGTGAATGAAGGAGTTTGATTGATACATGATTGGTTCAAAGACTGATAAAATGAGGTATCAAGATTATTAAAATAAAATAAAAAGAGACTGGTCAAACTGTGGTAGTAGTAGTAACACGAATTTTATTTGTTTTGAGAGATCAGTGCAAAAATCTAAAAAAGGTGATTCAAAATATAGATATAAAGTTGGTCAAGTTAATCTAAAATGAATTGGAGTAATGAGTAATTAATATTTAAAGCCAGTTGTTTTATCAAAATTAAACATGTAAAAAGTGACTATTACCTTAACCTAAGTATATCCGAGCTGAAACAGATAATGTGAAAAGGTGTGTCTTTTTTTAAATGAATACAAACCAAGCTGGAACTAGTAGTTTTCAAAGACTGTCAACAAGAAAGAACAATAAGATAACAAGATGATGAAATATTCTAAGTTGGGAGTATTGAATAACATAAATGAAGACAAATAAGCCTACATAAAAAGCTTAGTTGTTGAAGAAGAACAGAGATGCAGCAGTGATCAGATATCGTAGAACAAACCAGTGCCATTATAATAACAGTTATCATGTCATACTTATTCTGACTTTCTATAGCAACTTTTAAACAGCACGTTTAAAAAACGCATTTGTTTGGGTAGTTTTTTTTTTTTAAAGAAAGGCTGGTCGTATAAGTTTGTTTTTAAGGCCAAAGTAAAATAAATTAGTAAAGGATCCAAATAAGTATAATTCATGTTAAACAACATTTTTGTTATAATTTCTATTGAATTAAAGTATAAGTTTGTAGTTCTAAAAAAAGCAAAATGTTGCATCAATGACTATATTGTATGGTTCGTTAATGGGAGAAAAGGTTTGCTTTAAAAAGTATTCTTAATAAAGGATAATAACTCAATTATATTCTATTATCTGCTTAAAAGGTAAAGGCCAAGGGAATTGGACTATATTTACATACACATTTTTGTTGTGTGTTTTTGATATATCTGTGTATGTATTTTGAACCTAATTTATTCTGAGATCAAAGAGAACAGCTGGAAAAAAAATCAGCAAAAACAAAAATAGGTAGATGTTTATTTGATATGTGTGTTATGATTATTTTTCTTTGATATGTGGTATCAAATACAACTCCATTGACTAATAGAAAAAAATTACTGAACATCAACGTGGAAAGTAGGCAATAACTATACACACAAATAAGGTGTGTCCACGAATCTCACATATTTTAATACATAAATATTTAAAATAAAGCACAAAACACTGAACGATATTTACCTATATAATACATAATATACACTAAACAATTATAAACACATTATAATAACACAATACTTAGCAATTAATTTAGCATCTTAAAATATAACATATACAGGGTATTGAGAACCCATATACATATACAGTCCAAAACATATATAAACACACTCTATTCATAATAAATGACATCCTAAACATGGGGCTAGTGTCACCAAAAGAAACATAACATATATATGTTAAATGTAACAATATATATATATATATATATATATATATATATATATATATATATATATATATATATATATAATATAGAGAGAGATTGATAGATCGATGTGTTTAGTTTACACATACTGGTTCTACAATTATTATGTTCCTAGTTCGTGATATTGTCAAAAAAAAATTACATGCCTATCAATTAATATACAAAATTGTAAACTATATCACACAAGGTATAAATAAAAACAAGTAAGGTATGAAAAAACTATGTACATACTAAAATCAACATAAATAAAAAATATATATAATCAAATAAATTACGAGAAGAACTCATCCCTTCTGAACAAGGTAATCTTTCAAAGATTTAAAAAACGTTAAATGTGTTTAAATCTAATTTCACTAGGCAGCCCGTTGAGTGAGCATCGAGTAGCAAAACCTGGCATCTTGTATCATAAGCATGTATCACTCTGTTTCGCGAAAATGTGGCGTGATTACTATAAACAAAGCAGCACAATTCTTAGATGTATGTGTGGTAAACAGTTAGAATATTGAGACGCCTGAATAAAGGTTTACAAGAATCACGAAATGCAGCACCAGCAATAATTCTACCCATAAACTTTTATATGCGAAAAACACGCTCTGCCTCCGAACACCAACAGCACAAGAGAATTAAAGCATGCATGGCACATATTCAAAACAACTCCCATGCTATAGACACTTTTCACCGATTTTATGGCATCACAACACTTTTTCGGTTTGCCACACAAAAACTCGACATGTGAACGCCATTGCATATCACAGTCAAGGACCACAACCACACCCAACATCTTTACACTCATGGAAAAATCATCTAGTAAGTTACAAATACTTGCTGAGCGTCATGACCCAAAGAGTAGTCTTACAGTTTTGTCTGTATTCCTGTATTCCCATCTAGTTTATTTTTGTCAGCCCATAAAATTACACTCTTATGCACCAAATCAGTGGTAGCAATCATTTGGTCAAAGGTTTTTGATTTAATTAGATTGTTGTTAGATGTATCTTCCGCATAACAAGTAGTAGTTATATTATTAATGCTTCTATGAAAGAGGGACAGGTCATTTGCATACACCAGGTAAAGTCATGGGCCCAAAATAGAACCCTGCGGAACTCCCAAGTTTAGAGGCATTGCTTCACTGACAGTATCATTTGACAACTTAACTCTTTGAGTTCTGCCTTGCAAATATCATGAAATTAGCTTCAACAGCAATACTCTAACACCGTATCAATATAACCTATGTAGCAAGATGTTGTGCACTACTCAGTCGAAAGCGCTAGAGAAATCAATAAACAACCCCATACAATTAATTTTTCTGTCTACAGCACCTACAATTTGGCACACAAAATTACAGAGAGCAGTATCCGTGCCTCTACCCCGAATAAAACCATGCTGCGACGACGTAAAAATATTATTTTTATTGAAGAATGCAATAAATTGGCTGTTAATAACCAGTTCCAAAATTTTTGAAAAAGATGACATAATGCTGATACAAGGATAGTTTAAAAATACGTGTGGATCACCCTTTTTATAAAGTAATATAACCAAAGCCTCTTTGAGCCTTGTCAGAAATATTCCATGCTCAAAACACAAATGAATAATAAAAGCAAGCGGCATACAAACAACATCACAGACACCTTTCAGCAAGTCTGTTGGCACCTCATCGCAGCCAGATGACTTTGAACTCTTTAGATTTGTACTTATGTCCAAAACATCACATTCATCAAGAGGCAGCAAGAATAAGGAGTTTGAGACAAAAAGCTCACAAGAGTTCAAAAAAAAACTCCACCTCAGCACCGTCATCTCCATGCATATGTGTAAACCGGGTATTGGGTTCATTGTCTAATTGATGTTAAGGAAGTTGCCTACCATCTATTTTTATTGTTAAATCATTTGAATTTTTATCCCTGTATCTAATCTAATTTATAATGCCCCACATAGTCTTTGTCTTATTTGAAGAGTTCTCCATTCAATTGTCGTAATATTGTGTCTTTCTGGCCTGTAAGTGGTTCACATACTCCTTACTAACCGCACTCTAAGAGCATTAAATGCAGGGTAACGCTTAGCCAGGTCAGTCCACAATGTCGATCTATTTCTGATGTCAATACCTTCTCTAGCCATTCTCTTGTGAGATCCAACTTATCGATTAATACTGTATTGTATAAATAACTGTCTGTATGGTCGGCCTATATGTTCGCAGTTTATATCAGGAATTATGTTATTCTAATCCAATTTTGAATACATGTTACTTTTGAGAAAGTCTATTTTTGTTTTTTCTTATTCAGTAGTTTTGAAATGATGAAAAAAAATATGTTGAACCATGAACATTTAGAAAATATTTTATTTTATTTAACAAGTAGAACTTCCAAACATTGGACTTGTATCAACCCATTATTCTAATTTATGTGTCTACAAAACCAACATTCAGCATTTAAAAACATAAAAAAATATTGCTGCAAATTGAATCATAACTTCCACATAGCTGTGATAATCTACTCTCCTTGCAGAAAGACATTCTCATGAAATGAATTTAGGGTCCATGACTTGACCACAAAGAAAATATTTGTATTCCTGTACCCATAAACTTCTGAAACACTATATTACTTGAGTTTTAAGGGGAAAATGGTCAATTTTCACCAAATCACCCCTCATTTATCCCCTACCCCCTAAAGCGATCTTATCCAAAAACAATTCGAAGCGTTCCTCTGTTGGGTGCTAACTGGATACCAAATTTGATGATGATATCTCGATTCGTTTGAAAGTTATTGCTCCTACTAACAGACAGACGTACAGGCCGACAGACAAAAACATTTATGTTCCACAATTAAGTTTTCTATAAGGTTTCACAGTTTTTTCGCCGTTTTAGCAACAACAACAAAAATCGAAATTTCTTTCACTGATATTCCACCCCCACACATTCAATCCCTAATTTAATTTCAACACAGAATACTAGATGTTTGATGAAATTGTAGGTTTTCTAATAAACAAACCCAAAAATGGTGTATTACTCGAGTTTTAACGAAAAAATGTTAATTTTTACCAAATTATCCCCCACTCCCTGGAGCGCTTTTACTCAAAAACAATCCGAACTGTTCGTTTGTCGGGTGGTAACTGTATACCAAAGTTGAAGACAATATCTCAATTTTTTTTGTTTTTTGTTTTTTGTTTTTTTCTTTCTTACCAACCACAACACGAAGGCTTCAAGCCCAAATACTATCGTACCGTGGGTGTCGACAAGGAGGAAAGAGGTAACTTGTTAATTCTGGACTCTGGAAGGTTTGTAGGTTCGGAGGAGAAGGAAAAACATGTGCTGGCAAGGAATTCCACAACTTGGAAGTCATCGGGACAAAAGAGGGCATAACAAGATGTTCTATGTCTGGTGACCTGGACAGTAAAAGGGGGCATTCGCTCTTTCCCCTGGTAGATCTGTTGGGGGCAGGAGGTGGAGGAACTATGGAAGAAAGCTCCTCTCAGCAGTGCCCGTGCAGATATTTATAAAAGAGAGAGTGGTCACCAACGGCACGTCGGTGGGCAAGGGATGGCAGCCTTTGGGTGAGGGTAGGGTCACCGATGAGACGTATAGGTCTCTTCTGAATGGAGTCCAGGATAGCGAGTGTAGAAGCGGCAGCGGCACCCCAGATGTGGGAGCAGTATTTGAGGTTTGGCCTTATTTGTGAACTATATAAGGTATAGAGATTAGCTGGTGAAAAGTATTTGCGAACCCGGTAGAGGAAACCTGATTTCTTAGCAGCCGCTTCTGCAATTGATGTGACATGTTGGTGCTAATTGAGATTTCGGAACTAATTTGGGAACGAATTCACATATCACCATTCCATGCCATACTGTTCCATAATCCATTCCGCTAATGACCACAGTTATCGAAGCGATTCACCAAATGAAAGAAAAAACGCGGTTCAAATGCTCAACAAAACCTGTCTTTGCTTAGCTTGTAAGCTTTGTCGTTCATAAGTTTAGAACTTAAATCTTTATCTAACTCGCGAAAAAACATTTTGTTCATGTAATTGTTTATAAAATGTTATCATTATGGAAAATAACATTAAATTATCAGCCTCATTAAAAAAATTACCATAAGTTTTGTATTGAAATTTATTGCATGTGTTATGATTGTTATCGATTATGAAATATGTCATTGTAATAACACAAAAAAATGATGCATAATTCTCAAGGTACTATGAATCATAACTATTGTTCTTGGTTTAATAAGTATGTAATAAGAGGCTAACATCTTCTGTAAAATGTTGGATTTGATACCTTTGCTATTTTATCAGTGTCTCAACAGTAATTTTCAACACAATTATTCTCTGACTCAAATATTGCTGTGTGTTGTAACATATTTTATTTTAATTACCCATTTTATGTTTATTCAGTTATAACCTACCAGGAAAATATAAATTAGAGCCTAATGGTATTATTAATAGAATTTAAATATATAAGTGCAATTTTATTAGTGAATTTTCATTAGAAAATGAGCGTGAACTAGGCCCACTAGAACCCACATCCAAGGTCTGTTTGAATCTTTATATGTATATATATGTATATATATGTATATATATATATATATATATATATATATATATATATATATATATATATATATATATATATATATATATATATATATATACAGTGACCCATTTGTTTGCGAGTCACCCTGTAAAATCCTTATTTACAGTGCGATTTTAACCAGATTTTCTTTAAAGTGTTGATCCTGATGAACTGTATTTTTGGAGCAATAAGCGCCATATTTCTACAAAATCCAAGGCCTGCTTCTTCAGTTTTTAGGAGTAAAAATTTAAGAATAATTATTAGGGATTTTTTTATAAGAAATCTGTTCACGCCACTGGATTCATCATCCCCCAAAACGGTCCTGGACTAAATTTCACAGAGAAATTTTGAGTAGGGTCGATTTTGTAATCAAATTAAAAATGGATAATACATTATTTTCATAACTTTATTCTGCCAAGTTATCCATGAGAAAACATTGATCTAAGATTAAACTGAGAGAAACATACTCTAAATATTCTTATGCATAGTTTTGACAAATTAATAAAATAAAAGTTCGGGACGCAGCAAGTGCTTTATGGTAGTGAATTTTCATAAAAATATTTTTTATAGCAAATATGTGTTTTTTTTTCTTCAAAAAGCAGGCATCAAATTTGATTACCAGTATAACATATATAGTAAAAACAATGTGCCATGTTTCATCAAAATAACTTTATTGTTTGAAAACGTACAAAAATTTCCGAAAGTGAACTTAAAGTGTAAAAAATCCGTTTCTTGGTCAACCTTATAGGTTAATAGCAAATTGAGCTTTTCAAATATGAAGCATTTAATCAAAATTCGCTACCATAACTCACTTGCTGCGTCCAGAATTTCTTAACTTACAAACATGCATTATATTTCGATGGAAAATGCAAAAACATAAGGCGTTTTCGACAAAAAAAAATTTATTTGTATCACCAACGACTTAGGGCCAGCCTGTGATTGTAGAAATATTTTTTTAAGATGTAGCTCAAGACACTCTATAATTAATGTATACAATATTTTTTCATATCTTTGAAACGAATTTTCTGGAAATATTTTAGTAAAATGAAGGACAATGACGGTTGAAACTAAAACTTCAGGGTTTGTAAAACATTTTTCTTGAGACATTTTCTTTCCATAGCCCGTATTAGATTCAAGTTCTTTGCCTAAATGTTGCGAATTTTGACGTTTTAAATTGTCACTTTGACATTTTGAGGAAAACCCCTTTTTTTTGTCTTTAAATGCCCATAACTTTTTTGTCTTTTGACCTACAGAGATAGGTAGGCAGCTTCGTAGGCAGCTCACCTATAACGATGTAAACCAGCGTACCAAATTTGGTTGCCCTTACTTTGTTAATTCCGGAGATATATATATTTTTTTAAGAAAACACAAAATTTTCCAGGAAAACCTGCGCCGATTTTCCTGACTAACGAACTTATCCAAGCCATTTGCAAAAGAAAGGTACTCACAAAATTTAATCAAAATCGGCCCATTATTTTTTGAGTTATCGGTGTGATACATATGTATATACAGGGTGGCTCATTAGTGCGAGGAAGTACGATATCTCCTTTAATATTCAGAATTTTGAAAAATGTTCTATACAAAAGTTGTTGGGAATGACGAGGGGCATATTTTAAAAATATTTGTAACTATACAGGGTGTTACCTAAAAGTAGGGCAACATGTAAGTTTTTTATTTTAAATGACACCATATGTTTTTTTGTTTTTTATCGGATTTGCCATAAAATTCTCTATATGGTACAGTTATTTGTTTTCCAAAAATTTGCGATGTTGCCAAGTAAATAATTATTTATTGAAAATTTTAACAAAAACATCATAGTAGAAATGCGGCTGCTCATCCCCTAATATTGAAAATAATTAAAAGGTTTTCGCCATCTTCAAAGCTGAACCTTTAGTAAAGTCACCGAAATTAACAAAACTCATTTAATTTGTACAGGGTTTGTTTAAAAAAAAATCGAAATTTCTAAATTTTACTATGAAAAAACTTGATTTTTTTAAATGGAACACCCTGTATTTTATTAACCGATCTTGTAGCCTACTTCCATACCTTCAAATTTTGTTATGAGGATGATTCTCAAAAAATGCATAGTTTTTGACATAAATCCATTTTTATGAAAAATGGCTTAACCCCGTCTTGCCTATAGAGGAACAAGAATAATTGGTAGGTAGGCTAGAACATAATAACTCAATCACTCAAATGAAACTACTACTACCTACTTTGTAAATGAAATTAACGTTAAATGGATTGATTTTTAACAGCAAGAGGTTTCCGAGGATGATTCTAATTTAAAAAAATTTTTAATACTCACTTATATTTTTTATTCAAAGCATTTATAAACTAATAATAATCATTATCAACAATAAATAAAACATTAGGTATACTACAGTAAATGCTCAATATGGCCACCATTATTATTTACACAAATTTCAATTCGTCTTTCAAAAGATTGACTTACGTTAGTTAGGACATTGTTATCAATATTTCTGAAAACTTCTCTAATTCGCTGTTTCATGTCATCTTTTGTAGTGGGCGGAATTTGGTAAACATGATTTTTGACGTATCCCCACAAAAAAAAATCCATTTTGGTGATATCGGGTGAACGAGGGGGCCATCTCACTGGGCCACCTCTTCCTATCCATCTATCAGGAAAAGCGTTTTGAAGGTGTTCATGGATTGCTGCCGTATGATGCACTGGAGCACCATCGTGTAAATACCACATTCTCTTTCTAATATAGTTTGGTAACTGATGAAGCAATCTTGGCAATTCATTTTGGAGAAACTCGAGGTAAACTTGCCCTGTTAAACGCTCTTCGAAAAAGTAAGGCCCAATAACATAATGTCCTATTATACCACCCCATACATTCAATGACCACCTTGCCTGGCTATGTGTTCTTATAAACTGGGGATTAGAAGTCGCATAGTAGTGAAAATTGTGGCGATTTGCATTTCCATTTTTGTGGAAAGTGGCTTCATCAACAAATAAAACATAATCAAAAAAGCGCCCGTCTTGCTGAATTTTCTGCTGCGCCCACTGACAAAAAATCATTCTGGCTTCATAATCTTGGTTATTTAACTCTTGCAAGAGTTGTATGTGATATGGGTGTAGTTTATTACTACGAAGAACCCTTTGAACAGTGCGTCTAGATAAATCAGTTTCATTCGCAATGGCTCTTTGTGAAATATGCGGATTTTCAGTTATTTTCAGTAGAACAGATAACTGATTTTCTTCTGAATTGGCGGGCTTGGTTCGCTCACCTTTTTCGTAATTCACTCTTCCAGTACGAGAAAAGCGGTCTAATAATTTCTCAAATGCTTCCTTCCTTGGTAGTGGTCTTTGCGGAAAAGTCTGATGATATAATCTAACGGCTAATAAACAATTTTTACCACTAGCCCCTAATGTGAATATCATATCGACAAGTTCTTCTTTGGAAAAATTCATTTTTTTTAAACTTTACAATTTCTTCATCAACTATGCAAATTCACTTCGGAAATTACTTGACAGTTTGCTTAAAATAAATTAGTATGACAGTTGTTTGAAATTGAAAGTCATAGTCTACTAATAATTATTATTGTTCCGTATAGGGGAGACCATTTATCATAAAAATGGATTTATCTCAAAAACTATGCATTTTTTTAGAATCATCCTCATAACAAAATTTGAAGGTATGGAAGCAGGCTACAAGATAGGCTAATAAAATACAGGGTGTTCTATTAAAAAAAATCAAGTTTTTTCATAGTAAAATTTTGAAATTTCGATTTTTTTTAAACACACCCTGTACAAATTAAATGAGTTTTGTTAAGTTCTCTGACTTTATTAAAGGTTCAACTTTGACGATGGCGAAAACCTTTGGATTCTTTTCAATATTAGGGGATTGGCAGCCGCATTTCTACTATGATGTCTTTGTTAAAATTTTCAATAAATAATTATTTACTTGGCAACATCGCAAATTTTTGGAAAACAAATAACTGTACCATATAGAGAATTTTATGGCAAATCCGATAAAAAACAAAAAAACATATGGTGTCATTTAAAATAAAAAACTTACATGTTGCCCTACTTTTAGGTAACACCCTGTATAGTTACAAATATTTTTAAAATATGCCCCTCGTCATTCCCAACAACTTTTGTATAGAACATTTTTCAAAATTCTGAATATTAAAGGAGATATCGTACTTCCTCGCACTAATGAGCCACCCTGTATATATATATATATATATATATATATATATAAACATAAAAAAAATTGAAACTGACCCCGGATATGTGTTCTGGGGGGCCTAATTAGCGCTCATTTTAAGAAATTTTTTCAAAATTCAAAAGTCGGGATCTCCTCATTAGTGAATTTTTTTAAAGAAAAGTCACTAAAAAAAAAGAAAATTCACAACATTTTAAGAAATTATATGCAAGTGTAGATCTTGATGAACTGTATTTTTTGGAGAAATAAGCGCCATATTTGTACAAAATCCAAGGCCTACTACGTCAGTTTCAAGAGTAAAATTTTAAGAATCTTTATTAGTGATTTAAAAAAAAAAGAAATCTGTTCATGTCACGGGATTCACCATCCTCCAAAATGGTCCTGTACAAAATTTCATCGAAAAATTTCCAGTATAAACGATTTTGTAGTCAAATTAAAAATACATCATTTTCATCAATTTATTCGGCCAAGTTATCCATGAAAAAAGATTGATATAAGATTAAACTGATAGTAACATGGTCTAGATATTCTTAAGCATAGTTTGGACAAATAATAAAAACTTAAAAGCAACAAAAAAATAGTAAAAAATAGAAAATTCACAAAATTCTTAGGAATTATATTCTCGTCACCTCTAATCCACCAGTTATTTCAATACACCTGACAATTCGTTACCGTACGTTCGCAATTACCTTTTATATTTGTCGTGAAATAATGGTTGCACAGGTTTGTATTAGCCTAGCCCGTCGTTCTTGTGCAGTTTGTGGCCTTGATTTGTAAACTGTTTGTTTCAGTAAACCCCAAAGATTTAAATGTAGTGGCGTCAGGTCCGGGGATCTGTGTGGTCACACAAACAAAGGACTCAAATAAACATTAATTTTTTACGAATACTGCCGCTTTTGCATTTATGATGAATTCCGGATTATCAGCTGACCAGTGATGGCAATTTTGACTTGAAACCACCCCATTTGTAGTAAATGTGGCTTCATCGCTAAATTAAATTTCATTAAAAAAATTATTTTTAATTATTTAGTTATTTTCCTTGTAACCAATAGCAAAACTCTCAGTCCTAATGTATGCAAAATTTTTTCCCAAAAAGCCTTTACGTTGTTTTTTTCCAGACATCGCCTAAAAATTTCTCTGGGAATGGATTGGAAACTTAATTTTGTCTTCCCTCTGGTATCTCCTCCATTTTGTCTTGTGGTTCTTTCCCTGCTTCTTACCATGGCTGCTTGTGAGTTCCTTGTATGTTACCTCTGTCATTGTAAAGTACCTGTACGGATGATTTGCTTTGCTTGCAGAGCTCTTCCAACTCCACAAAATCCAGCCTCGCCGACCCTGAGTCGTTTTGGAGTGTTTTTTGATTGAACCTTGACTTGATTTGACTACGCATCGGCCATTGTTTGGTTGTTACCATGTGCCCTGCGTGTAGTCTCTTCTTCTTTGACTTCCATTTGAACCTATGCTTCCATTGGCGAAATTGTACCTTATACCCAGCGTCCCAATAATATTGCTGGGTTTGTTTTGTTGGTGAGCCTCCCATTTTTACGGGATGGCCCTTGTATAATTTGTGGCCTCTGTCCATTTTAGCTCGTACCTGAATCTGACCTGCATACTCCACCCCAGTGTGTGTAAATACCTGGGTGGTTGTACTTCTTACTGTTCTCAATTTACCCATCAACTGTTTCGCTATTTCTTCCTTGGAAGCATCAGTCAAAACCATTAATTCTTACTTCCGATGTGGTCGCTGTTTCTTCCCACCTTAGTTGATTCATCCATAATTTGGGAATTTTCAGCTTGACTTCGATTACCACCGGCGATAGCCGCCCTAACGGGTCAAACAACTTGGCTATTACCGATAATATTTCCCTTATTGTTACTTTCTCTGCATTTTTTAATTCTAGTTTTAATTTGAATGTTTTTTTTCCTTGGCGTCCAGTAGATACGAGGCGATTTGTCTATTCCATTGTCTGGTAGCTGCAATACTTTTTCATTCTGCAATTCTTTTGGTAGTTTTGCAATAGTCTGCGATCTGTTGCTGGACCATTTTCTTAAATTGAACCCACCCAATTTGCACATTTTGTTGAGTTCTGTTTGTACTACTTTTGTTTGTTGCTTTGGTTCCGTTCCAGATTGAATATTCTTTATATAAAAATCTTCATTTTCTATCTTTGATTCTATTGGAAATTTTTCTGTTTGTACTAATGCTTGTTCTACCTCTTGTACCTCTTTCTTCACTTTTGTCATTGACGTCTCAAGAATTGATAACTTGTTTTGTCTACTTACATTTGTTTTTATCTCCATCGCTGATTCGGCTCCAGATAGAAGATTATCTGGATAAATTTTTAAATTAAATCTTTCCTGCTCGTCTCTGGCTTCTTCTACCTCTGGTACCTCTTTACTTAAATTTGAATTAAATCTTTCTTGCTCGTCTGTGGCTTTTTGTACCCCTGGTACCTCTTTACTTAAATTTAAATTAAATCTTTCTTGCTCGTCTGTGGCTTCTTCTATCTCTGGTACTTCGTTTTCGAATGGAACTTCAACTTGTAAATTAAATTTTTCATGATTGCTTCTTGACGCTATTTTAGCGTAGAATTCCTCAACTGTTGAATGTATTGCCTTCTGGACTCGCTCTTGGAATGCTGTCCGTTCCTTGTACTTGCATGTGAAGATTGGTATTTTTATTTTTGGTAATTTGAATGCTGGAAACTGTGATGAATAGCGGTCTGTTTGCTTGTTAATTGCTCTTTTCAGCTTGACCATGGCGTTATTGTACCATTGGCTTAGCGTCAAATGAGCTTCATCTAGACTTTCTGATTCTGTTATTATATTTATATCCATTATGTTGTCTTCAATTTTTTCCCATTGCCTATCTAAGTTTCCTATTATGATTTTATACCTGATAAGTATATCGTCATCGTCCATTTTTTCTGATTCTTCTAATTTTTTGTAAATTGGTTTACCCATAATTTTAGTTCTCTCGAACGTCTTGTGATTTTTATTTTTAGTTCCTCCATTGCTTCCTTAATTTTAATTGATTTAATAAATATTTGTAGTTTTTTGTTACCTTGTCTGATGCCTAGTTCTTTTTTGATTTAGTTTATTGGTCGCCTGTGACCTATATTTTGCCTTTAACCCTGTTTTGGTGCTTTTTGTGGACGCTTGTGTCCTTGTTTCTTTTTAATTTGACCCTGTATAGGTGCTTGATTTGGAACTGACCTTATTTTGGTACTTTCTTGGACGCTTGTGTCCTTATTTGACCCTGTATAGGTGCTTTATATTTGGAACTGACCTTATTTTGGTACTTCCCTGGAAGCTTCTGTCCTGATTTGACCCTGTATAGGTGCTTTATTTGGAACTGACCTTATTTTGGTACTTCCTGGACGCTTCTGTCCTGATTTGACCCTGTATAGGTGCTTTATTTGGAACTGACCTTATTTTGGTACTTCCCTGGACGCTTCTGTCCTTGATTGCTTTTAATTTGGACGCTTGTGTCCTTGATTGCTTTTAATTTGGACGCTTGTGTCCTTGATTGCTTTTACCTAAAATAAAAAGGTATTTGGAGGCTTGGGTTAAAGGATGTTTGATAAGGATAATTCACTACATACAGACTTGGAGACTATTTCTCTGGCTTCACTGTTGGTTTTCGTTGGTGAAGGACGTAGCCAGCGCGTTAGCTAACTTGAGCAAGTGGCCCTTACGAATCCTGGATGTTCTAGGATGTTCTTCAGCGTTTCTGTGACTATAGTTTCGCTGTTTGACAGCATTCTCAGACAGATTTAAATTGAATTAGTACGAAATCATGACAACTACAAATAAAGATCTGTTGCTATGTTATGATATGATGTTTTGATCAAAAATTTTATCAAATTGAAAATAAAAATGAAACAAAATTTTTGATCAAAACATCATATCATAACATAGCAACATATCTTTATTTGTAGTGGTCATGATTTCGTACTAATTCAATTTTAATGTCTGAGAATGCTGTCAAACAGCGAAACTATAGTCACAGAAACGCTGAAGAACATCCTAGAACATCCAGAATTCGTAAGGGCCACTTGCTCTAGTTACCTAACGCGCTGGCTACGTCCTTCACCAACGAAAACCAACAGTGAAGCCAGAGAAGTAGTCTCCAAGTCTGTATGTAGTATGGACAAGTTTCACCAAATAAGGGCAACAACAATCAATGAAAGGATAATTGATTTTTAGTGAGCACTGTATTTCCAATGCCACTGGTTACTTTTTCGTCGAAGCACCATGTTCTTCAACTACTGTTGGCTTCGAAGGACCATGTTTAAGGAGCGGAGGATAATTGGGGAATAAACTTTATCGAACTAGGCGTTTGCAGACATAGTAACGATGTAATAAACCTTTAATAAAACCACTAAACTTAACAATGCTTACAAACTAAATTAACCGAATGAATTTTAAAGCCGAACTCTTTACATACTGAATCTTAATTGAAAAGTCTCTACTTCTGTCTACATAATTAAAATCACAAGTGTCACGTCTTTACATCTTTAGAATTTAAACTAAAAGTCTCGATAATGTTTATAAACAAATACTAATTATAGTTTTTAATTGGTTTACATCCTACATAATTGCAGACCTCCGCAGTCAGCATTCCTTGTACGCTGCAATTTCACCTTGTTTACTATTTAGATAACTATGTAATAATTTCAATGCCAATGTTATTGATACATTTGTGACCTACAACCATATGCAATATTTACATTACTTGTTGTAGAAAATTTTCCTATAACTAACTTTTTATTATAAATTGAATGTTCTTAACAATTATATTTCCACGCCTACGACTGCCCTTCTGCAAACCTTATTGTTCTCTGAACAATGGTGCTTATTGCCTTAAAAATACAGTTCATCAAGATCTACACAAAATTTAAATTCGGGTTCAAATTGAATTGTAAGCAAAACATAAAGAATAACTTTTTTTAGATCGGCCTTTGTTTGGGAGATATCGTGGTTCAAACTTTTGAAAGATTAATTAGTGGCCCATAACAAAACTTTATTTAATCACCGAACTATTACACATAAATGAGCGAAAAATCCACCGTCAGCCATGATATACATGATAGACATACTATGGATAAAACTCTCTCTCAGGGCTGCAACTAAATTCATCTGTTGCATTTACCGGTCACCTTCTGACAACAACTTTGTCCAGCTCTTTGACTACCTTTCTGAAAAAACCGACTATCTGATTTCTGAATATCCTTCCTCCGAGGTCACTATTCTTGGCGACTTCAATGTCCATAATAAGGAATGGCTAGGATCTTCAAAAACCGATCCACAAGGGAGAGCAGCGGAGGCCTTTGCAGTCAGCAATTCTTTGGCCAATATGGTTCAGCAACCTACTTACTTTCCTCGTATCCCAACACACAGCTCAAATCCCTTGGATCTCCTTCTTACTACAAACCCTGAATGCTATAAGATATCAGTCACCGCCCCCCTTGGTCGCTCAGACCACGGCATGGTCACTGCTTCCTGTGCAATGCAACCCGAGGTCACACAGTCATCACACCCACGTATCGTTTGGCACTACAACTCCGCAAACTGGGACGAAATGCGGGATTACTTTTCCTCATTTCCATGGGCGTCTGTCTGCTTCTCTCATCCTGACCCCTCAGATGTCTCACAAAACGTGACCGAAATTATCCAAGCTGGCATGGAATTATTTATTCCACGTACACAGAAAACCTCTTCAGCCACTCAAAAGCCCTGGTTCTCTAAATCCTGTGACAAGGCCAGACTTGAAAAGGTCAAAGCTCACAAAACGCTTCTACACAATCCCAGTCAAGAAAATCGTCAAGCATTCAACGACGCAAGAAACCGCTATGTCCGCATTCTTTCTGAGGCAAAAAACTCGTTTAATAACCACATCAAAAACAAAGTCCTCTCAAGCTCCAACGGCGGCAAACCCTTCTGGACTCTTGCTAAGTCTATTGGGAATAATTTCTGCAAGAGCACGTTCCCACCTCTTGTCTCAGGGGATGAAATTGTTTCTACCGCCCTGGGCAAGGCTGAACTTTTTGCTTCGTTGTTCGCCGGAAATTCTACTCTCAACCCACCTCCAAATGTTCAACCACCAACAGTCCCCAATGTCGCGCATAAAATGACTGATATCATTTTCAAAACTAAAAAGGTACGAAAGATGCTCTCTTCTCTTAATACCAGGAAAGCCTCTGGCCTTGACGAGATCCCAGCAATTGTTCTCAAAAAATGCGCACCAGAACTTGCTCCTGTCCTGACTCGTCTGTTTCAGATATCTTACAATAAAGGCATATTCCCTAGTAACTGGAAAACTGCTCGAGTACAACCCATCCCCAAGAAAGGATCCAAAGCGCTTCCTAGCAACTACAGGCCTATTTCTCTCCTTTCAGTCATCTCTAAAGTGATGGAAAAGTATATAAACACCGAACTACTAAAATTCCTTGAAAAACACAGTCTAATCCACGACAGGCAGTATGGATTCCGTCAGCGCAGATCAACTGCCGACCTCCTTTCCTTTGTCACCCATTCTTGGAACAAGTCTATGGAACAACACGGTGAATCCCAGATTGTTGCTCTAGACATATCCAAAGCATTCGACCAGGTCTGGCACGCAGCGCTGCTTAATAAACTTCCGGCCTATGGCCTACCACCAAAACTTTGTACCTGGACAGCAAATTTCCTCTCCAACAGGAGCATATCTGTTGTTGTGGATGGCCATTCCTCTAAACTGTATCCAATTAATGCAGGAGTTCCTCAAGGTTCAGCTTTAGCCCCTACTTTGTTTCTTCTCCACATCCATGACCTCCTCTCTAGCACATCCAACCCAGTTCACAGTTACGCGGACGACAGCACCCTCCACTCAAATATACAATATTCTAAGCCTGTCTCTTTAGCCCAATTAGATGAGGATCGCAGACTCATGGAGGGTTCTGTCTCCGTGGACCTCCAAAAAATATTAGACTGGGGAAGTAGAAATCTTGTACAATTCAACCCCACCAAAACTAAGTCTTGCTTTCTTTCTCACAAGAGATACAGCAGCCCTAGACCCATCACAATGAACAACCAAGTTATTCAAAGTAATGAGTCCTTTTCTCTTGTTGGCATTTCTGTGGATCGAAATCTTAATTGGCACCAACATGTTACATCAATTGCAGAAGCGGCTGCTAAGAAATTGGGTTTCCTCTTCCGGGCTCGCAAATACTTTTCACCAACTAATCTCTATACCTTATACACTTCACAAATAAGGCCAAACCTCGAGTACTGCTCCCACATCTGGGGTGCAGCTGCCGCTTCTACACTCGCTATCCTGGACTCCATTCAAAAGAGAGCTATACGTCTCATCGGTGACCCTACCCTCACCCAAAGGCTTCCATCCCTTGCCCACCGACGTGCCGTTGGTGACCTCTCTCTCTTTTATAGATATCTGCACGGGCACTGCTCAGAGGAGCTTTCCTCCATAATTCCCCCACCTGCTGCCCCCAGCAGATCTACCAGGGGAACAGAGCGAATGCACCCTTTTAATGTCCAGGTCACCAGACATAGAACATCTTGTTATGCCCGCTCTTTTGTCCCGAGGACTTCCAAGTTGTGGAATTCCTTGCCGGCACATGTTTTTCCTTCTCCTCCAAACCTCCAAACCTTCAAGTCCAGAATTAACAAGCTGCGTCTTTCCTCCTTGTCAACACCCACGGTACGATAGTATTTAGGCTGTAAGCCCTCGTAGTGTGTTGTTGACATAAAAAAAAAATATAAAAAAAATGATACAGGCCTGGCAATGTAAAACGAATGAATTTACAAACTGCAGCAAATTCTTGTTCGTTTTTAATTTCACATGCAGCATTCATAACCCTTTCACGTAATTGATTCCCATGCAGCTCAAGACACCTTATAATTAACGTATATAATTATTTCTTGTATCTTGTATAATAACAGATATATCGAGCATTGCCTTAGAAATGTGCCATGTGCTACCATGTGTGTGTGTGTGTGTGTGTGTGTGTGTGTGTGTGTGTGTATGTATGTATGTATGTATGTATGTATGTATGTATATATGTATATATGTATATATGTATATATATATATATATATATATATATATATATATATATATATATATATATATATATATATATATATATATATATATATATATATATATATATATATATATATATATATATATATATATATATATATATATATATATATATATATATATATATATATATATATATATATATATATATATATATATATATATATATATATATATATATATATATATATATATATATATATATATATATATATATAGGGTGGTTCAGTTTTCAATGCGGAAAATTCAAGGGACAATAGAGGATCCAAAAATATAAGATAATACTGGGTGTTCAGTTTGGTTTGAAAAAATCAGATTTATTAATTGTTGCCAAACGGCTGGAGATATTTGGATGAAATTTTGTAGGCGTTAACTGCCATCTTGGTAGCACGTTTTGCAATGAGAAATATTTTTTTTTGCCAGTGGCGTCCGTACTAGCACATTACTGGATATTTCTAACAAGAAAAATTGTTACACCACTGCTTTTTCTTAGAATAAAAATCAGTTTTGAATTCCCCATTCAATTTGTGAGAAAAACGCTATCTTTCGAATTTTCTGTAGACGCACCGTTTTTGAGTAAAGAGTCATTGCAGGCTTGATGAATCATTAAATCTATATCATCAAAAACATGGAAGGCTGGAGATGTCAAACAATTCAGCAAGTACGACAATAACAAATTTGTTAAGTAATTAGTAAATGTATGACATTTAGTTAGCTCTCTAAGTGTTATCTTTATTATTAGGGTTGTTATACTAAAAAATGCTTTTTAGTAATGATGATTATGCAGATATTAATTTTTGTTGCGGATTTTGTGATGGAAATGCGAAAGCGGCAGTTCATGAATATCGAAGATGTTATCCAAATAGAAGAATTTTAATTTGGGGGGTCAGCCAAACAATTTTAATTAACTGTTCATCAAGACTTGTAATAAAAGTAAGATATCAAATTTTCGGTTCTTCAGTATCAGATTGTCTCCAAAAAAATTGAATTTGATATCAATTTTTGGGTTAACTTTGAACCCTTATATTTCATTATGTGGGTAACTAGATACAGATTTAAGTTTTGTTACTTTGAGCTCCTCTACACCCTGTGTCGGTTATTGGACAGAGCATTCTGTATATTATTTTAAGGTTATGTTTGATTTTACCACAAATAAAAGTTCGCACAGAGTATTCTGTATATTATTTTAAGGTTATGTTTGATTTCACCAAAAATAAAAGTTCGCACAGTTTATTTGAATAGTGAATTTCCCTTTAACAGCCCTGTATGTAGTCTTTATTGTCATCATTAATTACAACGTGTTTTTTAATTGTTATAAGCATGTTTTTGTTTTTCTAGGCATTACCTTATTTCTTAAACTGACCTGACATGAACAGACCTGATCCTATGAAATTCAAATTATCTGAAAATGATACTTTAGCATTTATGTTCCCATCTATAATACAGGTAACTTATCAAATTATTTACCCTTTTGGGAGTTCCCCTTCCATGAGTAAATATATATATATTTTTTTACTAAATAAAATGTATGTGGTAGGTGTTTTATTTCCACATCGTCATGTGTGGAAGTATGGCATCGGCTTCAAAAATTTGTTTCGCTCAAACGTCGTAAAAAGCATCAAAACATATGGAAAACATGATTAAGGCACGAAAATTGTTTTTGTCTGTTGATCTGAATGTCTGTCTGTAGCCACGATAACTTTAGAACAAATTCAGATATCGTCTTCAAATTTGGTATGCAGTTAGCTGTCGACAAACGAACGGTTCGGATTGTTTTTGGGTAAAATCGCTTTAGAGTGTAGGGGATGAATGGGGGATGATTTGCTGAAAATTGACATTTTTTCGTTAACACTCTAGTGATACACCATTTTCGGGTTTGTTTATTAGAAAACTTACAATTTCATATGACGTTTTAGGGTTTATTTATTAGAAAACTTTTAATTTTATCTAACATCTGGTATTCTGTACTGAAATTCAATTAGGGGTTGATTGTGTGTGGGTGGAATATTGTTGACAATAGTTTCGAAATTTTGTTTTGCTAAAACGGCATAAAAACTCTTAAAACATACAGAAAACTTGATTTTGGAATGTCATTTTTTTCGTCTATCAGTCGGCCGATCTGCCCGGATGTGCGTCTGTTAATAGGCGCAATAAATTTCGAACGAGCTGAGATATCAGCTTCAAATTTGGTGTCCAGTTAGCACCCAACAAAGGAACACTTCGAATTGATTTTGTGTAAGATTGCTTCAGGGGGTAGGGAATAAATAAGGGGTGATTTGGTGAAAATTAACATTTTGTCAATAAAACAATAGTTATATAACATTTCAAAAGTTTGTGGGTACAGAAATACAAATATTTTCTTTGTGGTCAAGTCATGGGCCCTAAATTCATTCCATGGGAATGTATTTCTGCAGAGAATAAATTATCACAGCTATGTGGAAGTTATGACTCAATTTGCAGCACTATTTTATTTAGTTTTTAAAATTTTATTCACAAAAAATAATACCACCACAGTAGATAAATTGCACACACTGAAGTTTTTGAGTTGTACAGTACAGTGGTAGCTTAGAAGAACTTTTTCAATTGATTGAGAAAGGTTATTAATTTCGAGAGCTGCTCAGTGATTTTATCAAGAATAAAAAAAAGTATTACTACAGGACAATGTTTGTCAAACATCTTGTAAAGAAATGTTCTGGGGGGGTGTTTCTCTCATATAAGGGTTAGATCTCTGGTGGCAATAGATGGCACGATGAACAGTCAAACATACAAGTAATTATTGGAACATCATTTGAACAAAGAACTCTTAAAGTGCAAACTCTGGCCAGCCATTCTGTGGTCGGCGCTTAAAAGGTCATAAGTCTTACTTTTGAGAAAATAAGATTTTTGGTTAGAGATACAGGGTGTCTCAGCTAGACCGGTCGTTAGAAGTATACAGTGTGTCCCATACTGGATGGGAATGTATTGCTATCTCCGTTATTATTAGAGATAGGGAGACAGAGTAATCTTTTTCTGCTATTCTCAACTTTGGATTGTCATTTGTTTTTGAGCTACAGGTATCAACGTTTGTTTTTATTATGGCATACGTATTGGATTTTTTGCTCATGTGATAGTCTGTGAAAACTTTCTAATGATGTACAACATGCTTGAGAAATCTTGTAATTGCACCGATAATTTTGAGAAAAACTGTTTTAAGGATAGTATGCTATAAAATCCGATACCAGAAAACAAATGACAAAAAAAAAGGTTCAAAAAGCAGTAGGCCATGGAGTGTAACAATAGACTTCTACTTTTAACATAATTTTCCGTAATGATTCACAATAAAAAAATATTGTGATTTAATTTACAATACTTAATTAGGTAATAATGCTAACCCGGCAATAACAAATAGAAACTTAAACTCAACAAAACAACACAATTAGAAACGGAACTCAACAAATAATAAAATATAAACTTAAAAATACACAAAATAGAAAATTGTTCAATATGGCCACCGTTTTGTTCAATGCACTTTATACACCTTTTTGAAACATGCCTACAAACTCTGGTGAGGGTGTTTTGGTTAATATGATTTATAACTTCTGTGATTCTGTTTCATAATTCATTGATATTTTGTGGTGGATCGAATTTATACACATCATTCTTAAGAGTACCCCAAAAATAAAAATCCATGGGTGTTATATCAGGACTTCGATACCAATGAACCGGTCCATTGTTACAAATGGCACGATTATTAAAATTTTGGTGCAAAAATTCTTTGGCCATCCTAGCATTGTGAGCTGGACAACCGTCTTGTTGCTCCCAAATATTGTCTAAATTATCATGAACTCTTCTAATTGTTGGTAAGATATCATTTCTCAATAGATTAAGATACCTATTCCCCAGTTAAATTATTTTCAAAAAAGAACGGACTAACATAGAAGTTACCTGAAATTTTTTAAAATTAACTAATCTACAAATAAAAATAACAGTTTTTACCTAATAAGCCGCACCAAACATTAATACCAAATCTATCTTGCAATCGTCTTTCTTCCTTTAGATGGGGATTTTCATTTGCCCAATAATGCCTATTATGGCGATTATACACACCACAATTTGTAAATCTGGATTCATCAGTCCATATTATTTTCAAATGAAAATTTTCATCCTGCTGACATTGTCCTTGATACTACCATCTGCAGAATTGAAGTCGCTTAGGGTAATCGTCAACATTTAAGCCTTGTATGATTGTAGATTTGTATGGATGGTAATGACTTCGTTTTAATACACGGTTTACCGTACTTTTAGGAACGTCAATTTGTTCACCATAAAACCTAACAGATTGCGGAGGGTTTTCATTTGAAACCTGTAAGACAGCATTATTTCTTTCTTCATGTTTAGGCATTGGTAGTTTCTTTGCGTGGAAGCTACCGTTGTTCAATAGATTGGTCATTATCCTGCGAATATATTGGTGTTTAGTTGTCGTCTTTCTGGGTAGTTGTTTTGATATGAATTTGCAGCTGCCTCAGTATTTCGGTTAGAACAAATATAACATTCCAACATGTCAAAATATTCTTCATTACTGAATATATTGTTGAATAATATTTAAAATGTGAAAACTGGAACCTGTGATGAGCACTAATAAGTACACTTGGAGAACACCCAAATCACCACAACACATATTTCAGAGACCTTACACGATTTTCTTCCTCTGAAGATGTTGACATTGTCAACGAAACGATCGTAAGGTCTCTGAAATATGTGTTGTGGTGATTTGGGTGTTCTCTAAGTGTACTTAATATTTAAAATAAACAGGAAACAAACTATTGAGTACAAAATTCTAAGCAACTTGTTAAATACACCTCAAATTGTTCACATAATTAAGAATGACAGTATTCTTAATTGTCGTGATAGCGTTATATCCATAGCAACCTTTCTTCTGTTGTTTTTCAGTTGACTTACGTTTAAAAATCAAACAAATTTCAAGGGTGTCTTCGTAAATCATTAATATGCTTTTTATTGAGTTCTGTTAGTAAATTTAGTTATTTACTAGGTTTACTTATTTAATTAAATTATTGCAATTTTTTAGGATAATGTTGTAATGTAAAATATCATTTGTAATAATAGGCTGATTAATTGGTGTGCTCAAAGTTCCTATTGAGCACTTTTTTTTGTCATTTGTTTTCTGGTATTGGATTTCATAACCTACTATCCTCAAAACGGTTTTTCTCAAAATTGTCAATGCAATTACAAGATTTTTCAAGCATGTTGTACATCATTGGAAAGCTCTTTTTTTTCACAGGCTATCACATGAGCAAAAAATCCAATATGGCTGCCATAATAATAACAAACGTTAATACATGTAGCTCAAAAACAAATGACTATCCAAAGTTGAGAATAGCACACAAAGATTACTCTGTAAAAAGTGTCTTGATAATGTGCAAGTCTTAGACATGTCAGATCAACGCCTACTTAGATATTGAAGAAACGAAAAGAGGCAGGGCAAAATACAAGTCATATTTGGAACGAGCATGAAATTCTACAAAACATTGCTAATTTAAGCGTCTCCTTATCTCTAATAATAACGGAGATAGCAATGCATTCCCATCCAGTTTGGGACACACTGGAATTCTAGCCAGAATAAAAGATTGAAAATTTAAAATTCGGTATAATTGATTACATTCTCCTTAACTAAAATATTTTCAGATTTTTAGCACTTTCGGTCATACCAGAACTTTGTTATCTTAAATGAATCACACTGTATCTATATTTTTGCATTTTTAGATGGCAATCATAATTTTGAATTTTTTGTTCAGACAATACCATGTCTGTCTATCTACTGCGAGTTTTGAAACAAATTCTTTTCCTAAATTTTGACAGCTGGTTGACGTTTATAAAATGACCTGTTACTCCTATGTGGAATTAGATAGAAAATTGCAAGTTTTTTCTAAATTGAAAAGTTGTGCTCTCCCCAGTTGTGAATTTGTTTTTCGAAAATTCCCTAAAAATCAACTACGAATCCATATAATGGTCACAAGGCAAGTGTATTAAAAAAAAATCATAACAGGTGCAATAATATAAGAAAATGTTTGACACAAAAGTTTGTTCAAAATAAATTGGATGTCTATGAGATAGGTTGTAAAGATTGTGGTCTTAAATACATTGGGCAGATCAAGAGAACCATTGAGACTAAATTTCGTGAACATCTCACACAGCTGAGATACGGTAGCGTAGACACAACATATTTGGGATAATAGCCACTACATTGATAAAGAAAATCTGAAACTTATCAAAAAAGTTAGACAGCTAGCAAAGCTAGATGCATACGAAAGTATTTCTATTTCTAAGGCAATAAAAAACAAAAGTTCCTTAGACCAAGCACTGTCACTGATTTATAGTCCTTTGTTTGCCCTCTGCATCTGATACAGATGAAATATTCCGAAACTTAAAATATTCCGAAACTTGCCAGGTAAAGTTATAAAGGAAATTCAAAAACCTTGTCTGCGAATAAAAATGCAATACACAGAAAATTTGCATGCGATTTAGTCTCCCTCTCGGTATCAGTCTCTACCTAAAACTCAGTATAAGGTGATGTTTATTAGAAAGCAGTTTAGAATTTTTCATCCTCTGATCACACGAACCTTGTTAGTGAAACGATCGTCAGGTCTTCAAAAAGATGTGTTGTGGTGATTTGGGTTCTCCAAGTGTACTTGAATTGATTGGAGGGTGGTGAAGTTGGAGATCAACAAGAAAATTTGTACTGTGATGCCCCGGCTAAGCAGAGGCCCAACGAATATGTTGCCAATCCGTCATTCGGGCGTGACCTAAATATTCTAAGTTAAATATCCTCGGGCGCCATCTTTATTCCCTATTAAATAGGACGAGGTCAGATCCCCGTGAGGACTTCTGCTAAGGCCCTCGTAGAACACCACAAAGTTACTGTTTCATAACAGCCTTGTCCTAGGGTAACTCGAGTGGAGAAGAAAACTATAGCCAGGGGTCGAAAGTTATTATATCCCGTAGAGTTCTCGGGAGGTAAGTAGGCTTTAATTACTTACTCCCGAATAATGGCTGTTTTCCCTAACTTACAAAGTTGGAAGCAGAAATATTATGAACAGGTGAATCTCAATTATGATAAACCTCAGCTAGTTACAATCCGTCACAGGATTCTAGCTCAAACACACCTACACTAGTGCAAATATCTACAGGCAGTGCAGTGAAACGCAACTAATTTCATAAAATCCTCTAATAATATTTAAAATATTTACAAATAAAAGTGACAACAATAAAAATCCATAAATTATTAAAACCAAAAATTCGCTACAGTTCATGCGAATAAAGAGAAAACATATCTCAGGTCAGATAACGTTATCTCTGATAAGACATTATTTCATAGTGGAAATGATACAAATATGTTAATATTTAAAAATACAATGATATTCGACTAGAATAATATTTGTGCTATTTATTACAAATAAAGCGTGATATTATCATTAGCACAGCAATCAACAAGGCATAGCAAAGCAACGGCAAGCGGAAGGCGACATACACATGCATCAAACGGAAAATTGCCCCGCTATAAATTCCGCCTCAGTCGGGAGTTCTACCTTCCCCTGGGCTTTATTCCCGCAATTCCCTTGCAGTCCTACTCCGCTAGGTGGGTAGGCAAACGGTTCCCACACTTATAATATCCTAACCTGCTAACTAACGCCACCAGGTAACTTGCCCCTTATTTCTGTCGAACACCCTGTATAACTAACAGTGCCATCCAACGGTTACGTACCATTCTGGATCGATCTATGCGTCCTTCGAGGACGTACGTCCCTCAAAGCAAACGTAGTCGACCCAATACAGCACAGGATGCCGGGCACACTAAATACCCTTTACTCAGCACTGTTTGTGCTCCCGTTCCCCTTATATGGGTAAGAAACGTGAGAAAGCTTGTCGCTCAACTAGGCTGGACACTCTAGCTAACCAAACACCTTGTCTAGCGAGCACATACTATTCAAAATAGATCCATGCTTACTTCAAGGACAATACGTCCCTCGAAATAAACGTAGTCCACCCTGTATAGCACGCTATGATTCGCTAAAACACCCTAATTCCACTATAATACGGTATAATTATTTACCTGACTTTGACCTCCCTTAAATGGGTAACCCGTGACCAGTTTTGTCACTCCTAGATACAATACAGCCTGTATACGTGTGAAATCCTAACACGCTGTTAACATTTCACATAGAACAGCATTAATAAAACACCCAAACATTTATACCAGTTTGCAATTATACTTCTTTAAGTTTTCCAAAGTATAACTAACCTTGCAAACTATTATAACAGAACACAGTCTTCCTAGACTCTCGTTCTTTACTATTAAATGACTAACACGCTGCTTTTCACTACTCCGTAGTACAGCGAAATAAACTTTCCAGGTATTACACCTAACTGACGTTTTTAAAACCTTTACAATCAACGTACGACCGCCGGTACCGGTTGTCGCGAGCACGGGCTGAAGGCACCTCTCAGACGGCGTTCTGTTTCTCCGTTCGCTTACTTGCCATGCGCTCCGTGACGTACCTAGAATTAATCTCATCGCGCCTGTCAGACCGGCGCTATGCGTTCCATCCTACAAAATCCACGTTCCGCCTGTGGCGACTTTTCATACTCTGAAGTGTATCTAAAATGAGTCAGATTTATTACCTAGCAAATATCCGTTATTTACATCGCCTAAATGAAATATTAGCTATTCAAATAACCGTAATAAATCGGACTTCATTACAGTACAAAAAAATTATGTACTAATGATAATGGCATGAAACTTGTTTATTTGTCAATTAATGGTAACCAGACTTCTAATAATTAACAAATAGTCAATAAGTCAAATGATTATTTTATAGACCTGGGGTACAAAATTTGCCAACAAGGTGAAAAGGAAAAAAACTGATAAGAATGTTTTAACCAGGTTGAAGAAGACACTATATATTTTAAACCTTGCAATGAGGAAGTCAGGCAGTATTAAAGACTGTAATCTTTCAAAACTGAGGATAAACTGACCTGGGACAAAAAAATCCATGAAGCAACTGGCCTACAGGGTAAATTTGATGTGGATACCAGGGCACCAAGGCATGAAGGAAATTGGGAAGCAAATAGCCTTGCCAAAAGGGACAGCAACAACACCAATCTATGTGGGTTAACAAAAAGCCATCTAAGAAATGAACTTGATACTTGGGAGAGGAACTAAATGCTGTCATACTGGAGGAAAACGCCAGAGGCTCAAGGCAGGCTAAATGGTTTTTCACATTATCAACAGAGAAGTCTGAACTGTTTCTTGAATAGAACATGATCGACTTGAGAATAATCACAGGACTTTTCACAGGCCATGCCATAGTAAGGTATCCCCTAATGAAGATGTGCAAGGCGCACAGTGAAAACTGCAGATACTGCACTGAATCAGCAGAAACAACAGAACACTTACTATGCGACTGCATGGCTCAGTTCAGCAAAAGGTCCAATTCGCTTGGTGGGATGACTTTAACACCCCAGGAAATAGGTAAAATTGCCCCAAAAAAAAGATAGTGGACTATGTAAAAAGTCTGAATTTTTAGGGCAATTATCAGAAAAAGAACCGTTTATAAAAGACCCATTGGGTCGCAGCACTGAGAGGCCAAAGGCTTATGACTCATTAAATAATCTGTAACAATCTACATAGGAAAATTATTTCTGTATTAATAAGTGCACATAAAAAATATAGTGTTTGTTTAAATATAAATTCATCAATAACCGTGGTTAAAATGCTCATATATTATATTTTTCAGGGGTATTTACGAAAACTTTTTATAAAAGCAAACAATTTACCTTTGTCTATAGTTTCTATATCTTATTTTTTGTTTGTTTTCAGAACACTGTCACGTCTGGCTACGTCTAATTTAAGGCAGAATGTGCCATTTGAAAATTTGATTCAAGACTTTATTATAAATTTAGGTGTAGGAGTAAATTTTGGTAATCCAGGTAATATGCAACTCTTCCTTGGAAATCCTGGTGACTATGCCTGGGGACGTGAGGGTCTAGATGCCATTGTAACTCAATTACTTAACCAAATGGATAGTACAGGTAATTAATTAATTAAGTTATTTCAGTTTATTTGTTAATCAAATAAAAGGAGAAAACTGTGTACATAGATTATATTTATTTATTATTAATTACGGGTATACCCCATTACCAATAAAAAGTACAAAATATACATGCTAAACAGTAGATAGATAGATATATTTCATCCTATCAAAGATTACATAGCGTGTCAAATAAAACTTAATATGGTTAGGTTAGGTTAGGTTTGAATGTGAGTGGGCCATATCGGTCCCTCCACCGCGACCATAAGGTCTATTGTGGCTCATGCATAATGGTCTATATTTCGCCCAACAAAGCCAGCCTCCTGCAGAGGTCGATAATCGTTGTGGGCGAAAGTTGATCCAGATCTTCCGGAGCAAGCTTTGTCTTGCCAAAGAGCAGGTATCTAGTCCTGTCCGCCGCCGGACGTGCTCTGCTGTCGTCACTCTCCATACACAGCCGGCACTCAGTTTCCTGACCGACTCCAATACGGTGCATGTGGTGACGCAAGCGGCAGTGTCCTCTATACAGGCCGGCTAGAGTACTAATAACAAAGTAAGGGCAACCAACCACGCGGGTTTATATCATTATAGGTAAATTGCCTACCAAAATTTAACTCTGCATGTCAAAAGACAAAAAAGTTATATGCATTTAAAGAAAAATTAATTGGGGTTTTCCTCGAAACGTCAAAGTCGCGATTTAACACGTCAAAATTGGCAACAGGCAAAGAACTTGAATCTAATACGGGCTATGGAAACAAAATGTCTCAAGAAGAATGTTTTGCAAACACCGACGTCTTAGTTTCAACCGTCATTGTCCTTCATTTTACTAAAATATTTGCAGAAAATTCATTTCAAATAGACCCTTTCTCTGATGCTTGGCAGTAGCCTTAGCTATAGAGTTTATCGTTTAATGGTATATAATTTTTGTCGAATTTTCATATACAACAATAAAGCTCAATATATCCGTTATAATATAAGATATGAAAAAAATTTGTATATATTAATTATAGGGTGTCTTGAGCTATATCTTAAAATAATATTTCTACAATCACAGGGTGGCCCAATTTTTTGTTATAAAAAAGTATTCAGAGATGTGTGTTGTTCATTAGGAGTATTATGCAAAAATCACTTGGGCCTGGAAATGTCAGGGAATTTGATTTTTTTAATTCTTCTGGGTACCCTGGGTAAGTTGCGTTGAATCACCATATTTTAGGTTTCCTTACATGCCCCTGCTGTGTCTCGGTTCTTATGCAAAACACCCTGTATATGTATATAGTATTGTTTGCATTTTGTTGATTTGCCATGTGCGCAGAATGTACTAATGTGGTGAATAAAGTTATTATTTTATTATTTAACTCTTCACTATATTTCTTCAATTCTTTGGCTTTTCTGTAAGTATATATTCTGAAGGTCATTGCTAAACAACATTAATTATTTTTAGGTCCGCCCCCTCTATCTAAGGAAGTAATCGATGCCTTGCCTATGGTTGAAATAACATCAGAACAAGTGGATTCTAAGTTGCAGTGTTCTGTTTGCTGGGAACCTTTCCAGTTAGATGAAAGTGTTCGTCAACTACCTTGTCAACATGTGTACCATGAGCCTTGTATAAGACCCTGGTTAGAATTACACGGTACTTGCCCTATTTGTAGACAGAATTTAGGAAATAACGATCAGAATAGTGATAATCAAGATTCAGGCAGTTCGTCTAGTGGATCAGGTAATATATATTATTTGTAGAAGTTTGTAATTGAATTTTATTATTGGTGACAATAAATAACGCTGTATCATAATATAATACAATCATTAGTGTTTTCTTGAATATGTGTTCATTAGTTTTAATAAATTGGTTAAAAACATTACATATATTTTGAGCTAGCGGATCTTTTCACACACGTCATCAAACTTATTTCTATGAACTAACATTGTTGTAAATCGTAATCAGTGACAAGGTGATTTAAAATATTGAGGCCTGTCTTGTGAAATCAAACCTGATCGACATAATAGAAATACAGTGAACTATCTTGGGTTGACATCACGGGCCCCCTATTTTTAATAATTCAAGAGAGATTTCCACACACACAAAAAAAGGCTATATTAACTAAACACTTCATTATTTCTGTGTGTCCCTTCAAAATACATAATTATAGACAATCACCTCGAGTATGTATGTATGCTAAAATACATTTAACCTTATTTTAATGTTAAATCAATATAATTGTTATCTTGGTTAACCCTTAACTACTAACATTCCTAATATATAGCATTGTCACTAACCCTACATCTCACAGACGGCTATATATATATATATATATATATATATATATATATATATATATATATATATATATATATATATATATATATATATATACATATATATTGTGACGAGGTCTTGCTTGCAGACGGTTTTTCGGTGACACGGATTGACGGTTACTATCTGAGGATCTCAGGCGCCAGATTTTAAAGGGTTTACTCCCTGTTGGGGATGTCTGCGACCTCTTCACTTAACTCTGGCCGAGATAATGATCAAAGTACCTGGGTAACTCTGTGGAGAAGGGTTCGGTAGCCTTTAGGTAATATAGGCTAAATTTAGTGACCCCCAAGTGAGCGGGCTTTAATCACTGACTCGGCATGATCCGACCACTTCTGTTTTAACTAAAGGTGTAGCAGATTTTGTATGTTTAAGGGTTAGATAAGAATTAATCAAGGTCTTTAATTTACCCAACCCTATATTTTAGATTTGAAACTATTTACAAAATATATATACACAGAACAATATTTACAAAATATGTACAAATAAAATATGCGGGTAGTAACATCAATCAGAACCTGGCCCTCGCTAAAGCGGTAAAGGTTAGTGCGTGACGAAGCGTACGGATTCGGTCAGGTGTATATGATACGAGCGGTATTACACTCAAGCGAGGATACGGCAGGCGGGCAGCACACCGCGATAGACAACATCAGAATATTAGCTATAACTTATCCGTCGAAGCAGGGGACAGCGGAGACGAAAAAGTGCAGATTGGAGTGACAGGATGACAGTTCCCGGAGGCCTATGCAGACTGTGAATCCTCAGCATCTCCGCTAGGGCCAAACCGGGACGAAAACATCTTGATTACTTTAGCGAGCTGTGAATCCTCAGCATCCTCACTAAAATAACACAAGAGCTTATACTGTATGGGGCGGAAAGCCGGGAGCCCGACGAAGGGTACAAGGCCAATTGGGAAGGATGTCTCACTTGGAGTGACCCAGATAGGCTGTGAATCCTCAGCGCCCCTATCGGGATCAATCCAAGATGAATATATCTCAATTATTTAAGTGAGCTGTGAATCCTCAGCATCCCCACAAAAATAATGCAAGACAATCTAGCATACGGGAATCGTCTAGGAAGGGCCGAAATAACTCGCTTGCGTAGATTTAGGCTGAAAGTTGTGATAGTTTAAAAATATGAAAATTCGCTACAAAATATGGATTAATTAAAATGGACAATTTCTCACCTATATTTGCGGATATGGAAATCGGTCGGAAAAGGTGCGGTCGGACGGCAAACTTAAGCGGACTGGTGCTCGGCTTATCAGCTGAATTAACAATACTGCCTCTGCCCCGTGTTGCTCCTCCTTTTATATGAATTTCACAGCCGGCCAAAAACTCCGCGATGCTTGGAATTTAATCACCTTATCACAACCAGATAAGATAACAAGTACGAAATACACATTTAATTAAATATAAATCGCCTTAAAATATTTCATGGTGAAAAATATTTCAGCGAACATTTATATATTTTGTATTTAATTATTTTCTATTTACTTAATTATCGACTTAGTAATTATGCGTTTTGTACCAAATACCCATAGAAAATAATAATTCATTACAATATATATATATATATATATATATATATATATATATATATATATATATATATATATATATATATATATATATATATATATATATATATATATATATATATATATATATATATATATATATATATATATGCATACATATGCATACATATGCATACGGTATGCATAAATTTAGCCAATTAATTGTGGTGGCCTGTTGTATACAGGTTGTCACAGTTTATAGTAGCAGGACTTTAACAGTCAGTAGAACAGATCATTTTAAGACAAAAAGTTCATATAAACACAACCTCCCGTTTGCTTCCTAATGGAGATACAGGGTGTTGAAATTTAATATTTTTGAACAATCTTTTACAATATCTTTGGAACGGAGTGAGATATTTGCATGCAATTTCGTAAACCTTCTATGTAGATTGAGATTATTATACGGTGGACTTCTTGTCCCAAATTATATACTGGGTGTTACTTTTCCAGGTTCCGTAGACTATTTGAAATAATAGAACTCCTTTCATGTACGCAACTGACCTTTAATAATACCTCTTTCTTAAAGAGCAATCTCTTAGCAACATTTTTAGTTTCCTGTAGTTTTATGCTATGTTAAGTGGTTATGGAAATATTACCAGTTTTTTGAAGCAGTTATGTTTTTTTTTAAACTTCAGGAAGCTAATTAGAAGTTGTGTTTATACGAACTTTTTTCCTCAAAATAATGATCTGTTCTATTGATTGCTAAAGTCCTACTACTACTTCCTAAGGAAAATACAGGGTGTTGAAATAAAATAAAAAAAGTTACAAAAAATTTCAATACCCTGTATTGCCCTTAAGAAGTAGTAGTAGGACTTTAAGAAGCAATAAAGCAGATCATTTTGAGAAAAAAAGTTTATATAAACATAACCTCTAATTAGCTTCCTAAGGGAGATATGGGGTGTTGAAGTTTAAAAAAAAACTGCTTCAAAAAACTAGTAATATTTTGATAAGCGCTCAAGATAGCATAAAACTACAGGGAACCAAAAATGTTTCTAAGAGATTGTTCTTTGAGAAAGAGGTATTATAAAAGGCCAGTGGCCTACGTGAAAGAAGTTCTATTATTTCAAATAGTCTACGGAACCCGGAAAAATAACACCCAGTATTTCATTTGGGACAAGAATACCACCGAATAATAATCTCAATCTACATAGAAGGTGTACGGAATTGCATGCAAATATATCACTCTGTTCCAAAGATATTCTAAAAGATTGTTCAAAAATATTAAATTTCAACACCCTGTATCTCTTAGGAAGCAAATGAGAGGTTATGTTTATATGAACTTTTTGTCTTAACATGGTCTGTTCTATTGACTGTTAAAGTCCTGCTACTATAAACTGGGACACCTGTATATTCTCAGGATATAAAACAATTTATTCTTCTTGGTCAAATTTCTGCCAATAACACAATATTGTAAAAAATCATGATTTTGTACGGATATTTTAAGTTTTCTGCTATTTAACTGAGACATTTTAAAACATTTAACATTAGAATTTTCATTATAGAACCTTTAGTTATAATACAGTAATCATTAGAGGTGTGCGAAGCGTCAAAATTTTGAACTGAACTCGAACTGAACCTTCGGTTCGAAAAATTGTATTTACTGGTGATGTTAAAGTAGTTCGAAGTTCATTGTTCAAAAATACTTAAAAATTAAACATTACAGGCATTGAAAGCTGTCAAAGATAACGAAGTTGTAACCCAGTAGTGGCACCGTTAAGTCGGTAATGGCACTTTAAACTCCATATCTGTCACATTGCGTCGGTAGTGTAATTTGAGATTTCACTAATGCATATTTTTGACAGATGGTGTGACATTGAGACCTGACAGAGTCATTTAACCACCACATATTTTTATTTTTTTTATATATCCTAGGGTCCCAATGCCTTCTTTGGTTACAACATTATGGTGGCAATGGTCAAAAGTAATCCGGTAATGTAATTTTTCAGAATTTATGGGAATAATTTCAGAGTGCCTTCAGGAAATACTAGGTTTAACATGCTTTATTTCACAATGAGCCAAAATGAAATTAGATATTCTCAATCAATACACAGTTAAAATTTCAAGTGGTTATTATATACCTCATGCTTAAGTTTAACCCCCCTCAATCTAAAAGACTGTTACCAACTGACAAAAAGTATATATGATTGAGCTTAGCTGTAGATGTAGAAATCTAAAAAAAGTTTTCAATATACCTTTTGGTGTCTTTGATTCAATGTTGACCTATCTTCACAACTAACATTAGCACCGGAGGCCATTTTCACTCAATCAATCTGCAAATTTTGTGAAACCTTTGTCCCAACATTCAGTTGTCAGTTAATTTGAACCTTAAGTGACAAAATACTCCACTGCTAATGTCGATTGCTTTACCAAATCATAGAAACAATTTTAAATGGTCGACTGAATTTAAATTCAGTCGTTTGGAAAAGCCGTTGTATTATTTCCGAAATATTAGCTTGTCCCAACATATAGTTGTTAGGGCTCGTACATAAGCTTTTATGCTATGAATTTTCTGACCATCTTATTGAGCTATTTGCTTCTAATTTTTCTGATAGCGCGGCTTTTGTAGATTGCTGTGGTTTTGTCAAATCACCTTTTCATCAGTTCTGGCATGCCTCAGGGTTCGGTTTTTGAGCCCATCTTTTTCAACATTTTTATCAATGACATTGTGCAGTTGCTTGACATTCCAATTCTTTACGCAGATGACTTGAAGATTTACCATGTATTGATTCTACAGATGACTGTATTTGAATCGTCATATTTTTGCTTGGTGTTCTAATAATTGTTTAAAACTGGCCAGAGGGAATATCTGTGACTCGTAATCGGTTATTTGGGGGGCCAAAATTCAGTCAGTTCGAATAAACAGAAAACAAAAGAAAGTTTATTATCATTAGTAAACTTAAATATACAATGTGTCAAAAATAAAATTGCTAATTTAGAACTCAACATTAATTGGCTGTGTACTGACATTGCTTGTATTACTGAACACTGGGTAACACAAGAAGAAAACATTATTGATAATATTGTAATTAAAAATTATAGTGGGGCGGATAGTTTCTGTCCCAAAAATAGCATACGTGGGGCTGTACTAATATTGGTTAGAAACGGACTAGAAGATATAATTATACCTGATATAAAAACTTTTACGACAGAAAAAGATGCGGAAATGGTTGCTATTGAAATTCCTAGGCATAGATTGGTGGCCTTGTCCATTTATAGATCCCCTACCAGAAATTTTTCCTAACCAACTAAAGCGAGCAAAAATTATCCCAAACATAAAGGTGGAATAGTAGTAGCAGTGGTGGGGAGGCCAACGCCAAGCAAGTAGGCCACAATGGGCCCTTTTTGCCAACCGCAGCAACCATGCTCTACTCTTCCTCGGTTCCGTCGCCAAACCTCCTCGACCTCGAGATGAAGGCCGTGACGGTCTTCAATTGGACGGTACTTACCTGATTCCTCTGCAGAGTCCTCGATCTGAACAATTCTGCTCGAAGACTCCCAAAAGCCTCGCATTCACACAGGTAGTGGTAGGACGTTTCTTCATCCTCGCCGCATTCCTGGCAAATGGAATCCCTCTCTACGGCTATCAATGTGAGGTGTCTTCTAAGGGCGCAGTGGCCTGTCAGCACCCCAAGGATGCGGCGAAGCGTAGGTCGACTCCTTCCGAATAGCCAGACAGCTTTATCTCTGTCCGGCCCCTCCACGAGGTCCCTCGCCTGCCTGCAGTCACCAACCGACCCCCAGTGCCTCTCCATTGCTTCCTCGGTCCACCTGTCTAAGGCGACAGAGACTGTCTTCCTACTTATGCCTATAGCAGGCTCCGGGACACAGAACGGCCACCTGGAACTGAGTCTTGCGAGATTATTCGCAACCTCATTCCCTGCTACGCCACAGTGTCCTGGAACCCACACCAGTTGCACCTCCTTCGTCCTGGCTAGTTCTCTGAGGACGTCAGCGCACTCCTGAACCAGTGTTGGCCTGATTCTGGCTTGGCAGACTGCCCGGAGGACCGCTTGGCTATCCGAGCAGATGTGCACACATTTCTCGGGACTCCTCTTCACATCATGTCTATTGGCCACAGACAGGATAACATACACCTCTGTTTCGAATGCCGTGGTATATGCGCCAAGAGCATAGCTCTCGCGCACCCCCAGGCCCTCGGTGTATATTCCTGCCCCGGAGGATTGTTGGTCTTCCGGCCGCAATCCGTCGTTGAAACAGACCAGGCTAGCAGGCTGGAATGCAACCTCATTTTCCCTCCACTGATCCCTACTGGGGATCTTTAGGGTATATGGCCTAGTCAACCTAATATCGTCCTCGGCATCCCACACCTAGAAGGCGAAAATCGGAATTTTCTTTTCCACCTCCTTGGTGACTCTTGCATGCCCTATTACTGCTCCCTTTCCGCACCAGTTTCCTGAGTCCCGCATTCTAAGATGCGATGCCTTGGCCTCCCTTCTGATACAGATGGGAAGTGGTGGCAGCATCAACAGGACCTCTAGTGCGGCTGAGGGTGTCGTCCACATAGCGCCTGTGATACCCAAGATTTCCAGCCTTTGAAGTTTGGCCAGCTTCCTGCTGGTAGTTTGGTCCACACCACCAGACCAACGCCCCATAAAGGCTTCTCGGCCTGACGATCGTAGTGTAGATCCAATGAAGGATCCGAGGATTAAGTCCCCAGGTCCTCCCTATCACACGACGCAGCTGCCAGAGGGTCGCTACTCCCTTCCTCACTACTCGTTCTATTTGCGACCCCCATGTTAGTTTGGGGTCCAGGATCACCCCCAGATATTTGACCTCCCGCACTAAAGCTAAAGGTTTTCCAAACATCACGGGCATCCTGAACCCCTCTACCGTCCTCTTGTTGGTAAATAGGATCATCTACATCTTCGCTGGGTTTACGGAGAGTCCCTGCTCACTACACTACGTTTCGATTATGCTACAGGCAGCCTGCATACACTCACAGACGACGCCAAGGAATTTGCCGGTGACTAAGACCAGCCCATCATCAGACAAGGAGCATCCAGGTAATTACAGGCCACTGGCAATGTTGCCAGCATTTTCAAAAAATTTTGAGGAAATTTTGAAGGGGAGGTTGATTAACTACTATGAAGTGAAACAAATGTTCAGCAGCAGTCAACATGGTTACTGAAGTAAACGCTCAACAACAACAGCTCTTATCGAAATTGTAAACCAAAGTATACGATCAAAAGATTGCAATGAGCAAGCGGAAATAATATCAACTGACTTACCAAAGATGTTTGACACCTTCAGCCACGATATTTTATTAAAAAAAGTTGAAATATTATGAAGTAAGGGGGACACAACTAAAAATAATTGAATGCTACCTTCAGGACAGACAATAAGCAGTGTTTCTGGATGAACATTTTTCAGATGATGTAGCAGGTTTTTATGGGATGTTACAGGGGTCTATATTGGGAGCGATTCTGTTTCTCATCTATGTTAGTGATTTGGCTATACCATGTGAGACAGGCTGCACCTACCTAAATGCAGATGACGCATCATTCCTAATTTCAGCAGGTCAAGAATACAATCTGGAGCATGTAAGAGAGAAAACGTTAGAAGCGCCAAAAAAGTGGTTTGACAATAATAAATTTATGTTAATAGTGATAAAACACAACACTTAAGTTTTGAGAGAACATATGAGTTGCAAAATGTCAAATTTTTGGGCATTGAAATAGACAATAGGCTCACTTGGAGCATTAGCACATTAGGGATGTCATTTAAAAAAAGTTAACTGCAATATATACAGTGAGAAAGGTAAAACAGTTCAGTGCTGATGAGGAAACAAAGACAGCTTACTTTGCAAACTGTCACAGCATGCTCACATACAGAGTACTTTTGTGGGGTAATTAATCTGCTGCAAGTGATGTAGTTTTAATGCAGAAGACGGCTGTCAGAATATTGGCGGGTTTAAAATCAACTGAAAGCTGTAGGAAAACATTCGAAGTTAAGGGGATACTACACTCCCGGCACTGTACATATTACAATGTGTTAGATATGTACATGATAATTTAAATAAATTGACAATGAATAATGAGGCACACAGTTTTGATCCCCGAAATAAAAATAATCTGAGAACACCATATCATAGATTGACTCAAACATAACAAGGCGCTGACTATTGGGGTTCCAAGCTGTATAACAAATTACTGGCTGAACTAAAGAGTAAAACGACGTTACAGTTCCACAAGGCAGTAAAACGGATGCTCCTAAAAACACCAATCTACACAGAAGAGTTGCTGTTAGGAATAGTCAATAAATAAGTGTGCACACATGGACAGTATTTTGTGGGTCAATTTGATTGTTGATGTTATTTAGCCTCTATGGTAGTAGTAGTAGCAGTGGTGGGGAGGCCAATGCCAAAGTAGGCCACAATGGTCCCTTTTTGCCAAACCCAGCTACCATGCTCTACTCTTCCTCGGTTCCGTCGCCAAACCGCCTCGACCTCGAGATGAAGGCCCTGACGGTCTTCAATTTGACGGTACTTACCTGATTTCTCTGCAGAGTTCTCGATCCGAACAATTCTGCTCGAAGACTCCCAAAAGCCTCGCATTCACACAGGTAGTGGTAGGACGTTTCTTCATCCTCGCCGCATTCTTGGCAAATGGGATCCCTCTCTACGTCTATCAATGTGAGGTGTCTTCTAAGGGCACAGTGGCCTGTCAGCACCCCAAGGATGCGGCGAAGCGTAGGTCGACTCCTTCCGAGTAGCCAGACAGCTTTATCTCTGTCCGGCCCCTCCACGAAGTCCCTTGCCTGCCTGCAGCCACCAACCGAACCCCAGTGCCTCTCTATTGCTTCCTCGGTCCACCTGCCTAAGGCGACAGACTTCCTACTTATGCCTATCGCAGGCTCCGGGCCACAGAACGGCCGCCGGGAACCGAGTCTTGCGAGATTATTCGCCACCTCATTCCCCGCTACGCCAGAGTGTCCCGAAACCCACACCACTTGCACCTCCTTCGTCCTGGCTAGTCCTCTGAGGGCGTCAGTGCACTCCTGAACCAGTGTTGACCTGATTCTGGCCGCACAGACTGCCCGAAGGACTGCCTGGCTATCCGTGCAGATGTACACACATTTCTCAGGACTCCTCTTCACATCCTGTCTATTGGCCACAGACAGGATAGCATACATCTCTGTTTCGAATGCCGTGGTATATGCGCCAAGAGCATAGCTCTCTCGCACCCCCAGGCCCTCGATGTATATTCCTGCCCCGGAGGATTGTTGGTCCTCCAGCCGCGATCCGTCAGTGAAACAGACCAGGCTTGCGGGCTGGAATGCAACCTCATTTTCTGTCCACTGATCCCTACTGGGAATCCTGAGGGTGTATGGCCTAGTCAACCTAATATCGTCCTCGACATCCAGCACGTTTATGGCGGAAATCAGAATTTTCTTTTCCACCTCCTTGGCCACTCTTGCATGCCCTATTACTGCTCCCTCTCCGCACCAGTTTTCTGAGTCTCGCATTCTAAGATGCGACGCCATAGCCTCCCTTCTGGTACAGATGGGAAGCAGTGGTAGCACCGACAGGACATCCAGCGCGCCTGAGCGTGTCGTCTTCATAGCGCCTGTGATACCCAGGATTGCCATCCTTTGGAGTTTGGCCAGCTTCCTGCTGGTAGTTTGGTTCACACCACACCACCAGACCAACGCCCCATAGAGGATTCTCGTCCTGACGATTGCAGTGTAGATCCAATGAAGGATCTGAGGATTAAGTCCCCAGGTCCTCCCTATCACACGACGCAGCTGCCAGAGGGTCGCTACTCCCTTCCTCACTACTCGTTCTATTTGCGACCCCCATGTTAGTTTGCTAATGGTTTTCCAAACATCAGGGGCGCCCTGAACCCCTCTACCTTCCTCTTCTTGGTAAATAGGATCATCTCCGTCTTCGCCAGGTTTACGGAGAGTCCCTGCTCACCACACCACCTTACGATTAGGCTACAGGCAGCTTACATGCACTCACAGACGACGCCAAGGAATTTTCGGGTGACTAAGACCAACCCATCATCAGCGTACGCCTGGGTGTAGAAGCCATTATCAGAGAGTCGCTCCAAGGGGCCGTCCATGACCAGACACCATAGATGGGGCGAAAGGCAGCTGCCCTGAGGACAGCCGCCCGTCACCCCAACGTCCAGTCCCCGGCCCCTCAAGGTCAGCGAAACTCCTGTCCTCCAGCATGCTCGCCACTCAGCTTATTAGGGACCTCGGCGTTCCCCTACCCTATAGGGCGGTACAGACCATATCCGTCCTTGCCTTATCAAAAGTCCCCTCCACATCGAAGAACATAGCTATTGCTCCCTCCCTGTAGTGATAACCCCCGAGGTGAACTTCGGCGAGATGACGCAAGGTCTCCTCACCGGTGCTTGTCCAGCTCCCGTCCGGTTTCTTTAAGGATCCTACTCTACTGCCTACCTCCTGTTTGAGTACTCTTACCAGCCTGGCTGCGTCCGGCAGGGAGTTGACTTCCTTGCAGTACGCGCTCCAACTAGCTCTTTTACTCCGTCGCAGTTCCTTCTTAAACTCCCTTCTGGCAGTCCTAAATTCGTCCCGGGCCGCTTCACTCGATTCTCGGACGGCTCAGTTTAAGGCCCTCCGAGTCCGCCCACGTAGTACAGCGAGATCCCTGTTCCACCATCTGACTTTGATGTACGGTTCCCCCTAAGTGGTGACGCGGCCTCGTAGGCTGCCATTATTCTACTTTCTAGGGCCTCAACCTCACTATCTAATGCCTCTGTAGAGAGTCTTCTCCCCTCTGGGCTCCTTGGCAACCCTCTGAGGCCTATTACGTAGGCATCCCAGTCGGTCTTCCTTGGATTTCTCCTGGGGGGAGTGCTTTCACGGTCCACATCCAATTCATACGATGATCAGACATTGATATGTGTTCCGTCACCCTCCAGTTAGATATATCCTCCGTTATTCCTCTTCTCGCTAGCGTGATGTCGATCACCTCCTGCCGGAGGCGATTGACAAACGTTGGAGCTGTACCTCTATTTAATACCTCTAGGTTTATTGTAGCCAGATACTCTAGTAGAGCCTCACCTTGTGGGTTGGTATTTGTGCTGCCCCACAATCTGTCGTGAGAATTGGCATCGCAGCCTATTATCAGTTGTAACCCATGTTCCCTCGCGAAATTGACGATACACACAAATTCCTCTGACGGAAGCAGCCCCTGCCGATTGTAGGGAACATAAAGGCTGCACGATACCTTAAGCCTTATATTACTCACCTTATACTCCAGGACAGCTACTGTGGCGTCCCTGGACCCGAGCTGTGGCAGCAACATCACGTCCAGATCCCTCGACGCCTCTATGGTAATTTTACCGGTGTAAAAATTAAAAATCTTATCTACCCTTCTGTTGAGATATAAGTGCCGTGTCACCTTGGGATTATATATTTTGATTTCAAATTTTAAGTTTTACTTATAATTATTGAAGTGTTTTGTCTCGTTTGCTTTGTTTAATTAGTTTTGTTTGCGAATGTATTTTAGCAGTTTGTCTTATTGATTAGGGTTCTATCTTTGTTAACTTAGGGTTTTATTTATACATATTTTATGTCAATTTGTTTTATATGTTGATGATTGTATTGTATTTTAGTTATTCTGACGAGCCATGTAAACATTGATGGAGAGAATATACTATTTAGTATAAACAAGTTCTGTGTTGTTTCTTACAGCCGTCAGCATTCTATTTTTGGATTTAATTATTCTCTACAAGAGAACTTGTCTACAGAGACCTCGGTGTTCTGTTTGATAGCAAACTTAATTTTAATTTACATATCGAGAGTACTGTAGCATCATCACTCCGAATTCTAGAATTTGTAATAAGATCTACAACAGATTTTGTTGACACACAAGCGCTAGAGGTTCTTTTTAATTCTCTGGTCAGAAGTAAACTCAAGTATGTTTCAATTGTGTGGTCGCCTAACTATTACAAACATGCTTGGTAGGCAACATGGCCGTGACAAATGTGCTTGTTAACGAGCTGAACAAATTTAAAAAAGAAGTATTGATAGACATATTGAAAAATAGTGTTCCAGACAATATTGTAACTAGTCCAGAACTTCGCAGTTTTGTAAGTTCTAAGAAATGTGAGTGTAGCGGGGATGTTTTTAGTAATTCTATGGCTAAAGTGATTCCCAACCTGGAAAACTGTGAATGTAAACAATCTAAAATGTGAACTCAAAGTTAATAGAAAGGAAATAGAATGCCTTCGCATATTAAATAGTAATTTGGAGAAATCAATAAATGATAAAAATCTTATCATTGAACTATTAACCGCCGATAAAAAGAACTTCTTGCAAAGTGAAGGTGGCAGCGTTGCCATGTTGCCGAAAATTTCCAATGAAGGTATGACAAAGCATGTGAAATATAGGGATCGCAAAATGTCAAATGAATACGATGGGAGAGTATCACAAACGCTTGAAAAATTAAATGACGATCACATAATGCAGAAAGTAGAGAAAACCCATAATATTAAACAGAAGAAAAATATGGTTATAGGAACTGGTTCGACGCAGAATAATACAGCTACTTTTCAAGCTGTCGCCAAAAAAGCTGTTATCCATTTGAGAAAAGTGGGGTTGAACACAAAAAAGGAAACTATTTTGAACCATCTTCAGAAAACTTTCAAGCGAAGTGATTTCATTGTGGAAGAATGTCCGGTGAGAGAGGGCGCAAAAAGTATTATCTTTCAAGATAGAAGCTGTTAAGTGAAATTTATGATGCTCAAAATTGGCCCACTGGGGTAACAGTATCCAGATATAGGTTTTTTCGAGGAAGAGATAATGCAAAATTCGATGCAAAAAAGTTCTCAAAAAAGTTGTTTTGCTTTGATTAACCTAAACTTACAAGGACTGCCTGGGAAAATAGATTGCCTAGAAAATTGTTTAAAATTAGAAGACTGCTGTATAGCTTGCTTTACAGAACATTGGCTGACTAATGACAACGTAAACAAGATCATAATACAAGGCTACAGAATAGCAAATTGCTTTACAAGACTTCTGGTGGTGGTGCTATGATATTGGTAAGAGAAGGAGTGGAATATGAGTCAATTGATCCGATAACTAACCTGTCTGTTGAGGGTTGTATAGAGATAGCTGCAGCTAGACTTCCAAGTCTAGACATGACCGTTCGTTCTATCAGTTTATCGCCCCCCGGGAGCTGACATGCAAGTTTTTATGGAAAAAGCTGACATTGCACTTGGTACTTTAATAAATAGTGGGGTTAATAACCTTTTCGTCGCTGGAGACTTTAATGTGAATATTTTGGAGCCAACAATGGAGAGTACCAAGCTTCATCATCTGTTTGTGTCCTATGGACTTAATAATCTATTTTCAAAAGCATCTAAAATAACAAAGACATCTGCAACTTGTATAGACAATATTTATTCAAATATAAACCTAAACAACTGTCTAGCGAAAACTGTGAATTTACACCTGTCGGACCATCTTGCGCAGAAACTCCTGATATATGAGGACAACAAACAAGAGGATAAGTTTCATAATGTAAGGGATACAAATAACAGTGATAGTGTTAAGCTTTTCATACATCAGTTGCAAAACATTGACTGGAATTCACTTCTGGTACCAAATTCTGAAGAATCTTATGTTCGTTTCCATGAAGCTCTAATGGAAAGCTTTGAAAATTGCTTCCCTGTGAAAAGAAAGAGGGTTATCCCTGTTAAAGAACACATTTTCCGGAGTGAAATTATCAGAAAACTTAAGAATCAGGTAGATGCTGCATATACAATCTTTAGAGTAAAAAGAGATGATAACTCAAAAACTCTTTATGAAAGCCTAAAGAAACAACTAAGGGCACAGATTGACACTTCTATTAGAAACTATAACAGAGATATAATTACAAATGCTAATAATAAATCTAAAATCATCTGGAAGTTGATAAATTCGAATATAAAAACCTCGAGGATTAACCAAGGAGCAAGTACACTAAGTGCGGACTGTCTAAATTGCCATTTTTATAGAATTGGTGAGGATAATTTGGTGCCAGTAGAAGACACGTCAAAAAAGTGCCAGTCCTATATAAAACGTGTCAAACTGCGGAACAATGGGTCAATGTTTCTCGAGGACACATCCCCACGTGAAGTTATGCAGGTGGTGTTGATGATGAAAAATAAGTCAGCTTGTGACATCTTTGGATTAAACATAGTACTTTTAAACAGGATAATCCACGTGATTGCAGACCCACTGAGCTAAATTGTCAATATGTGCTTTGCTCAGGGTATATTTCCAAATCTATTAAAAATTGCAAAGATAATTCCTTTCCCAAAAAATGGCGACATGAACGATTGCAACAATTATTGGCCAATTTGTATTTTTCCTATAATCTCTAAAATTTTGGAACTACTTATTAAAGAGAGATTAGCAAGCTATATTGATAGGCAGGAAATCCTAAACCATTCCCAGGATGGATTCAGAAGAAATAGGTCAACAACTACGGCGATGACATATATAGCTGATTTTGTCTTGAAAGCACTTGATCACAAAGAAAATGCCGAGCTATTGTGCCTTGACCCTAGCAAAGCCTTTAATATGGTAAACCACCAGATCCTTATCTCTAAGTTGGAACATTATGGAATGAGAGGCAGAATAGGAACACTTTTACAATCATATTTAAGGAACAGGGTGCAGTTGGTTAGCTGGCAAAATACCACATCAAATTTTAAACGGGTAGACTTTGGAGTACCACAGGGCTCTATACTGGGGCCAATGCTCTTCCTATTATATATTAACGATTTGCCCGAAAACATTAGGGCAGACAGAAGTTGCATCTTCGCAGTTCCAGACCTTATAAAACACAAAGGTGACCAATCCATCCAGCAGGTGGAAGCATGGGTTAAGGCAAACAAGTTATTGCTTAATGCAGAAAAAACATCAAGACTTGTCATAACTACCAGGGACTATCTACAGAACTCAGGCGAAAATATTAAAGTTTTAGTCTTTCATATTGATGGTTGTTTAAGCTGGAAACCCCACATAGACCAAATGTGTAAAAAATTATCTTCAGCCATCTACTCAATCCATAGAATAAGATACATCACTATGCTCACTTTCAAAGCATTGCAACCTATGGGATTTTGCTGTGGGGATCCTCGCCACATGCAGAACGTGTCTTTTTACAACAGAAAAGAGCAATTAGGGTGATTGCTAACGTTCCTCAGGACCACAGTTGCAGAGAACTATTCCAGAGGTATAAAATACTTACCCTACCAGCAAGTTATATAATTACTTGCCTTCTTTACATTTATGAACATCAGGCCAGTTTTATCTCCCATGAACAGGTTCACAGTTACGAAACTAGAGGTAAAAGTCAGTTTGTGATTGCTCATCACAGGATAAGCCGCATGCAGAGGAGCCATGGGTATGCTGGAGTTAGGTTGTTTAATTCACTTCCAGTGGTGGTCAGGGAAATGCCTAGAAGACAGTTTGCATCTGTGATAAAAAGAAAATTAATAGAGAGACCTATATATTCAATTGAAGAATTTAATTTTTAATTAACTGTTGTGTGTTTTTGTCAGCTCATTTTATGTTTTGTTTTATTTTATGTATATTGTCACCCACTATTTGTCATGTGTAAGTCCAGTATACAATTATTTTATTATTTTATGTGCGACGAACCATGTAAATGTTGATGGTTCAATAAATGTTATGTTATGTTATGCCTTAATTGTTTATTGTATATTGTAATTTTAATTGTTTTGTATCCCCTCCTGTAATTTGATTTTCTATATGATGGTTGTAAATAAATAAACAAATATTTCGTCTATTAATATTTCATTGAATGTAGAGTTTTCAGAATACTGAACCTGAAGTTTAAAGCATCAGTTTCTACTAAAACGTGACCAAAACTGAAATTGCATGCATTGAATGTGATGACAGTTCCTGGTGGGAACATAAAATCGAGTCTGATTTATTACTTCCCGGAAGTAACTCGTCATGATTATAGCTTCTACTAAGATGTAACTATTTAAAGTATTGACGAGCCAACAGTTTTCTCTGAAAGGTTAATATAAACTACCTGTTGACGGCCATGGGCAACTCGCTTGGATTGTTAGGATCTTTGAAATATCTAATCGGAAGGGAATATGTATGCCGTATTAAGGATCCTGGTTGATCTGCTTTCCAGTTAATAAGCTCCCGGTAAATTGAGAGTCTACTGTATATAAAAAGATACGGTCGTTATTGAAATATTGCATAAATTTCTAAATATTAAGATAAATAAATAAGATTGCTCTAGAAACGTGCAGATCTTTTAAACATTAAGATACAAACAACACTTGCATATTTAGCACATTCATTATGACACAAATGCTGAAATGCATTGACATCGACCTTGCCTTAATACAATGACATCGATTATTAATTATTTGTAGGTCATTTATGTTGTAATTCACTGCATTTAATTTAGAAATGCTATTAGAATGGCCTTTCAGGCAATAAGATGGCCGGTCATTGATTATATACCAACTGATGACTTGTGTGAAAATATCTGTCGACCCAAATATAAAATCGTAATATCATTTGTAAACAAATAAAAACTAACAAAGTCTGATCAGGAGGATAGCGCGCTGTTTTGTTTTTGTGATCACTTTCTTAAAAATTACATTAAGTAACTTTAGGCACTAGTAAGGTTTTTAACGTTGATTTTGCGAATGGTTAACCTAAACCGCAGCCAAAGAACCTGAACAATGAATGAATGTTTTTACCATAAAAGTGTTGCACAAATGTGCTTTTCTGTCAACAAAACAATTCTCAGCTTAGAGATTTTTCCAGTCAATTCATTTATTTTTAAAGATGCAAATCTGCTACTTTATAAACTTTATATACTTTTATATATAACTAACATGGGGGGTCGCAAATAGAACGGGTTGTAAGGAAGGGAGTAGCGACCCTCTGGCAGCTGCTCGGGCAGCCAGGCAGTCTGTGCGGCCAGAATCAGGTCTACACTGGTTCAGGAGTGCGCTGACCTCGGAGGACTAGCCAGGACCAAAGGAGGTACAACTAGTGTGGGTTCTGGGACACTGTGGTTTGGCGGGGAATGAGGTCGCAAATAATCTCGCAAGGCTTGGTTCCCGGCGGCCGATCTGTGACCCGGAGCCGGCCATAGGTATAAGTAGGAAGTCGGTCTCCGTCGCCTTAGACAGGTGGGCAGAGGAAGCAATGAAGAGGCACTGGGGATCGGTTGGTGGCTGCAGGCAGGCGAGGGATTTCGTTGAGGGGCCGGGCAGAGATAAAGCTGTCTGGCTACTCGGTATGAGTCGACCTACGCTTCGCCGCATCCTTGTGGAGCTCACAGGCCATTGCGCCCTTAGAAGACACCTCACATTAATAGGCATAGAGAGGGAACCATTTGCCAGGAATGGGGCGAGGATGAGGAAACGTCCTACCACTACCTGTGCGAATGCGAGGCTTTTGAGAGTCTTCGAGCAGAATAGTTCGGATAGAGGACTCTGCAGAGGAATCAGGTAAGTATCGTCTAATTAAAGACCGTCAAGGCCTTCATCTCGAGGTCAAGGCGGTTTGGCGACGGAACCGAGGAGGAGTAGAGCATGGTTGCTGGGGTTGGCAAAAAGGGCCCATGGTGGCCTACTTGCTTGGCGTTGGCCTCCCCACCACTGCTACTACTACTACTACTACTTTATATTGTTTATACAAGGGAAGATTAAAATGAAATCCAGTTAACCAGGAAGGAAAAGATTTAGAGAAAAACACTGTTATGAACCTTTGACACACTTGGTGCAGCACTTCTACAATAATGCGATAGCGCCCAAAAAGTTTTCTGTCTGTAACTGCTTCAAAAAGTTCAAAATGACTTCTTTTAGGTTCATCGTCTATAGAAAATCAACGTCGTACAAGTTTTCCTTCAGCTGAGGAATAAGGCAATAGTCCGATAGAGCTAGGTCAGAGCTGTAAGGGAGCTGTTGTAACTCAATAAACTTGCACTTGTTGATTTTTTTCTGTACTTTGTGAGTTTTATGAAATTAATAATTGTCATGCAGCACCAAAGTTTTTTGAGAAAAGTTAAGGGCCTCTTTTGGCATATAGCAAGTTTTATATTTTTAATCGTTCCTTTGTGGCCATCTGCAAAAATTTATAGACTCCTTCTGTCTCATGATGCCAAAAAGTTGCCATCGGCCTACCTGCAGTTGCTTGCGTCTTTGGATTTTTGTAAATCCATTGCGCAACCATTGCATTGAATAGATATGTATTAGCAAAGTTGAAATTTTATCGGTTAATTTTTTTCCGGAAATGTTTTGAGCTAGATGAAATATGTAGACAGTTTTTTTTTTAGGGGTTGTCTAAAGAAAGAGAATACAAAAACTATTCGTGTCAGAGAATCTTTTATAGAATTTGTCTAGAAGATTTAGTAGATTGCAAATTGTGTGAGGCATAAAGTGGCATGTTCAAGGGCATGCGCTGGGAAATTTGATGGTAAAGGCAATAATGATGGGATGCAAAATGGCTTGAAGGAGATAATTATCAATGCGCCAACAGGGGGAAGATAGACCCTCAATAATGATGGGATGCAAAATGGCTTGAAGGAGATAATTATTACCAATGTGCCAACAGAGGGAAGATAGACCCTCAATAATGATGGGATCCAAAATGGCTTGAAGGAGATAATTATTATCAATGCGCCAACAGAGGGAAGATAGACCCTCAATAATGATGGGATGCAAAATGGCTTGAAGGAGATAATTATTACCAATGTGCCAACAGAAGGAAGATAGACCCTCAATAATGATGGGATGCAAAATGGCTTGAAGGAGATAATTATTACCAATGCGCCAACAGAGGGAAGATAGACCCTCAATAATGATGGGATGCAAAATGGCTTGAAGGAGATAATTATTACCAATGCACCAACAGAGGGAAGATAGACCCTCAATAATGATGGGATGCAAAATGGCTTGAAGGAGATAATTATTACCAATGCGCCAACAGAGGGAAGATAGACCCTCAAGAAAAGAATCAACTTGTTTGAGATAGATGCTTATGATATGTAACAGCTATCCAGGGTAAATTGAATACCAGGGGTAGGTTATAAAACTTTTTAAGATCAAATCGAAAAGGTTGAAAGAAAATCTTAATTTAGAGCAAAAGTTTCAAGAAAATGGTAGAATGTCTCCAAAGAGATTTGGAAGAAAATACAAAAAGATTGAGAATTTGATACAGTAAACAAAAAATTGGAAGGACAAATTAATGGTATTCAAGAACATCATAAACAGCTACAACGACAGGTTAAAGATGCCAACGAAGATATCTTACTTATACAGGGTGTACCAGCAAAAGTCTGGGATTAGGGGACACTAATACCTATCGATTAAACCCCCATGTATGTTATGCAATTTGTTATAATTTTAAAATGTTAAATCGATAGGTATTAATTTAATGTTCCCTAACCTCAAGCTTTCGCTGGTACACCCTTCATGGGACACCTGTATAAGCGCATATACAGAGCTCGACAAAATGGTGGGAACGCCCTATTTCTGGCGTTGGTTTCAGGTGGATAAAAATTGACCAGAATGAAACTGTCTGTATATTTTGCAAACTATTTAATGATGCTTAGGGATTTTTATCATGTCATATTTTTCAAGTTATGACATCATGACAATTTTTTTTAATTAAACACCCTGTTTTTTATGTTTTTGTCTTGAGATAATTTTATTGTGAATTCAAGGTAGTTTGATGAGTCTCTGACGAACCGTTTGGTCAGAAAAAGATAAAAAACCGAATGATAGTTGCCAATAAACATGGCAGATTTATTAAACAACACATTGATAACAAGAAAAAAAAACGAAATAAATAAATGAAAATTATTTACAGCAAGTGTTCAAATTGAAAACCTTCAGCGACCTGACAATATACCAATCTATCAACAAATGACCTTAAAGCATTTTAAATATTTTCTGGTGTTATTTCTTGAGCGCCAGTTCTGCTTTGATCTTCCAGCTTCAATGAAGGTTGAGGAAGGTTCTCATAAGCCACCGATTTTAAATGACCCCAAAGGAAATAGTCCAATGGGGTTAAATCTGGTGACCGTTGCAGCCATTCTATGTATCCTCTTCTTCCCACCCATCTCTGCGGAAATACCAGATTTAGATATTGTCTGATCTCAACAGCATAATGAGGTGGCGCACCATCCTGCTAATACCAAATGTCTGACAAGTGCTGATTATTTGCTGAGTTAGGAAATAAACAAATAGGTTATGGCAGAACCTTGTCACGAAGGAGTTGTAAATAACGATCCGCATTCAAAGTTTCTTTAAGCACATTGATTACTATAAATGATTTTCTGGCCAATCAACATTGGCACTTGCTGTCCGATTTGGATGTTAGCAGTGCTATTAATTTTTTTTATTGCATAGTTTATGATGCCATAGCGCTCTATGTTCCAGTTAAGGTATTTAGAAATTCCAATTTTCCCGTATGACTTTTCTGGTGAGATAAAGAGGAAGATCATTTTGAAAAGGAAGATTCATAGACGATATAAGTTATTTAGTAGAAGTAGTGATTACTTACATTTTTGTCACTTATGTAATGAGTGTAAGGTAGTGAAAACTGCTATAAGAACTATGTTTTCAATTTTGAGGCTAACATTAATAATAATCCTAGGGCTTTTTGGAGGCTTGTAAATAATGGGAGATGACTTATCGAGTTGCAAAGTAGTGTGTATTTTGGTGATGAGACTGCACAAAGTGTACTTTTTTTCAATGGTACATGCAGGACAATGACACCCAGATTCCACCTTTTTGATATGAGAGAACAATAGGTTATGTTAGGTTTGAATGTGAGTGGGCCTTACCGGTCCCTCCACCACGACCATAAGGTCTATTGTGGCTCATGCCTAATGGTCTATATTTCGCCCAACAAAGCCAGCCTTCTGTAGAGGTCGATAATCTTTGTGGGCGAAAGTTGATCCAGATCTTCCGGAGCAAGCTTTGTCTTGCCAAAGAGCAGGTATCTAGTCCTGTCCGCCGCCGGACAGAAACACAGTACGTGCTCTGCTGTCTCGTCACTCCATACACAGCCGACACTCAGTTTCCAGACCGACTCCAATTCGGTGCATGTGGTGACGCAAGCGGCAGTGTCCTGTATACCTGCCTGGTGTGTGGTTGCGTACTTGCCGAGGCTAGTTGATAGTCTAGCATCGGTGTTGCCCCCATATGCTCCGGCTCCTTCTCCCATATTGGTTTTGGAGCTGTCAGCATACCAGCAGAGATCGGCTCTCAATAGGGTCGTTTGATTTCGTTCCCAGTCCTCCCTTTCAGTAAAGGAACCATCTGGTCGTTTTATCGATCCCAGTTCCTGAACATGGTCATGTGAGAGAATTCTGTGGATTCTGGCGCTGCTGGGCAAATTAGAGATGTCCCCGCGGAACCTCCTCCAGGATTCCCTCTTAGCGTTCGTTATTTCTTTGTTGTAATTTGTTAGAGCGGATTTATATTGTTCCCAGTTGCCTGTAGTCTTAGCACGATTGAAGAGATGTCTCACTTCTCTTCGTGGTTTTTGAGGTTATTGTTCCACCAAGTAGACCCTCGATTATCTTTTTTTGTCTTTAGTGGACAGTTTTCATGGTACGCTGAGACCACAGCATCGCTTACCTGTTCAGCCGCAATCTCAATCTCTTCACGATCCCTCACTGTGGGGATAGCGGACACAAGTCGGGTGGCGAGGGATTGCTTGTATCCCTCCCAATCCGTCCTCCTCGGGTCGTGATACTACACAACAGGTCTAGTGCCTGTTTGAATCTCAAATAGGATATGGGCATGGTCCTAACATGAGGGTTCAAAATGTATTCAAATAGTGAGTCACCTCACCTGTTAGTGTCCGTGTTCCCCCAAACCAGATGATGGTAGTTTGCATCACACCCCATTACAAGGTGATAATTGTTCCTCTTGCAGTAGGTGATCAATTTCCGCACCTCTGCTGGAGGTGGTTTTTCTGCATCTCTGTCTCCAGGGAAATAGGCTGAACAGGCCACTACATCCAGCCTGTTCCCCCCGGTTGTGATCATGAGATGGATGGCTGCCATGTCCTTGGTGCAGTATTCTGAAAGTGTAAAATACTGCAAGTTGTTTCTGATCCAGATACAGGCTCTGGGGTTGGTACCAGAGCCCACCTCCACTATCTTACCAAAAGTGTACCCAGCCCTTTAGTTCGGTCCGAATTGGCGGTCCAGGGCTCTTGGAGAAGAGCAATGTCTATCTGCTCCACTTTTAATTTCATGCTAAGGAGGTATGTCGCAGCCTTAGCATGATGCAAATTTGTTTGTATCCACCTAATAGTGGTGGGGGTGGATTTTCATTTCCCGTTGTTTCCCCTCTAGATGTTCTAGTGGAAGGATGTATCCTGCCACTTCCTCTGTTGGGGTCCATTTTATTGGTGGATTTAATTCCCCCTGCGGTGCCACTTCCTGAGGGAATAGCCGGGGGGGGGGGGTTATCTTCCTCCACTCTCAGAAGGGCCTGCTCCAATCGCCGTAGGCTGACAGGCGATGGTGGTAGCAGAGGCTGTGGGCTTATGCTCAGCCGCAGACCCCCCTTCCCCGGCCGGAACAACACCTGTTCGAAGCCAAAGAATGGTCTGAAGCCAATTCCCTCCAGTGTGCCCATGGACATTTCGTCAACCGAAAATGTCCATGTCTGTCCTGATGGTCCCTCCGCTTCTCGGTGTAGTACAGTCCACTCCCGAGTGTTCAGGCCATCATTCAATCGTCTCAGTCTGGTGAGCACATCCTCTGGTGTCAATGATGACTCCATCCCGGCCGGGATATATGCCACACAGACGTGAGGCTTAGGGAGGTCCTGTCCTCACCAGCTTAAGACGAGCCCCTTCCCACGGCTGGAGCCCCCCAACTACTTGCTCCAGCCAGAGCGAGCTGGCTTCGTTCTCACAAGTAATAAGGAGCCAGCCAGGCCGATTTGCACAGCCCCGGAACCTTCTACTTGGCTCTTCATCTGAACTGCACTACACAGCCTTCAAAATAGACCCCTGCAGAAGCAGCAGTTGTTCATTATTCAGTGAAGAGGAGGGATATTTAGAGTGGCTAATACCCACTCTCATCCCTCCAGTCACCTCACTGGGCGTCTTTCTGACAGCACCCTCTCAGGGCTTTTTTGCCCTCTGTTGTGGTGTGCTGCCGTCCGACCGGAGTCGCTTTCCGCTAACGGCACCCTCAGTAGCGGCATCAAACTCCTCTGGTCGTTTTATCGTACCCTCGGAGCCCTCAACTCCCACGCGTGCCCGGCGGGACCCGACTTCCGCTAGTACCTGACTCCCCACGCGTGCCCGGCGGGACCCGACTTCCGCTAGTACCTGACTCAAGGCGGTTGAATATGGCACACCCGCCTTAAGCAGACGACTAAGCTGTCTCCTTGCGGATCCAGACAGTCGTTGTTTTTTCCTCTGCTGCTCCGTGTGGCGCACGGGAGACTTTAGGAGCTTCCGCTCCCCATTGGAGGAGAGTGATTTGGAGAATAGGGAGAGGATAACCCCCGTCCCCCCCTCCATCGGTTTGGCGCTAAGAGAGGGGACAACCGCCATATCTACCTCCATGGGTTCTCCAGTTGCCTGGAGATCGAGAGTATTATCACCCATCTCGTTTGGGTGTGTGTCTGTCGTGTCCATGTTCTGATCCCACGAGCAGCTGGGGAAAATTGTGGTTAACCTCCATGGAAGAGCCCCGAATCCCATGGAGAGGCATTTATCCACAGGAAGGTCGCCCGGTTTCCCTAGGGAGGATTACATTAGGGGCAGAATTACCAAACTGCCAATGCCCGGCCATATTGTCCAAAAGCATCATCGTTTCAGCGCCAACCCGCCAACGACCTTGCGATGTGGGTTTTTTATAGAGGTCTCTCTTCGCAATGCCGGCCGGTTAAGGCAAGCATTCCCGGCCCTCCTAAGACATGCCTAGGTAGGGTTACAGTATTACATCCCTCCTCCTTACTCAGCCGGGCTTGGGACCGTCCATGGCGGAGTTGACAGTAAGTCAACAACTTTTATGTTACGGTTGTTGAAGTCTTTAATAGCAGTTGCGTTCTAAATTATCTACTGATCGTGATGGTGTACCTACCAATTTTTTTGTAAAATTGTGTTTTCACTGTGTGTAATCCGCTGAGAATTCTGTTCAATCAGTCTCTATCATCTGGAGTGTTTCCTCATTACTGGAAGTGCAGTTATATTAAGCCTAATGTTGAGAATTACAGGGTGGTTTGAATTCAGTCTGAGATACCAAAGTTGCTTGATTATTTAGTGTCAAGGTTTCTGACATGGCAGTGTAAATCTTCGTTTGCCAATGAACAGCACCATTTATGGGTGGTAGATCTGTGACAACTAATCTTTCACTGTACCACCATTTCATTACATCAGCATTTGAGAACAGAATACAAGTTGATTCTGTTTATAAAGATTTCTCTAAAGCTTATGGTCGGGTCAACCATAGAACACTTCTCTCTAAACTTGATGCATTGGGCTTTGGTGGGAGTTTGCTTAGGCGGGTGCGGAGCTATTTATCTGATAGGACACAATGTGTTAAGGTTGCTGACTGTATCTGCAGGGTAATATTTGTATCTTCTGGAGTGACACAGGGTACTCATGCTGGACCCTTTTTGCTTGATTTATTAACCGATTTCAAAAAAAGGAGGAGGTTCTCAATTTGACCATATTTTTTTTATTATTTTATTTGTTTATTTATTTAATTAAACAACCCAAACAGACTGGAGCCCGGTTACATGGATTTATATAAGAACTAATAAACTAAGAGAAATTAAAAACTATAGATTAAAACTAAAAAAATAACTAAGATGTGGTGTCCCCACAAAGCAGGGATTCCCTAGAGGCTGCGGAAAAGGACCCAACATTAGCATGACTAAATATGTCAGTACCAGAAGAATTATATTCTGGACACATAGAAGACAAGGGTGATTTCAAAAGCAGATTACTTCTGGGAATCGGAAGTAAAAAAGTATGAGGAGAACGAGTCTGACAGCAGTGGAGAGGAGAGCGAAAAGGCAACTGGGAGAGAAGTTCAGGTGGATCAATAATTCCGTGAATAAGCTTAAATAAAAAACACTGACCTGAAAGAGTTCTTCTGTCAGCAAACGACATAAAACCAAATCTAATGAGTAACAAATTGTAAGATATGCCTCTTTGAGGATAAATTTTGTCAACAAAATAAGACAAATACTTCAAAAACTTACGCTGGACAGATTCTAGAAGCATAATGTGGCAGGAGTAGAAGGGCATCCAGCGCAAGCTTGCATATTCAACATGCAAACGGACAAAAGCATTATATAGACAGATAAGAGTTTCAGTAGATGAAAAGTTCCCAGCGCTTCTAACAACAAATCCTAGGCTTTTCATAGAAGTTTTAAGAATACTGTTGAGATGTAAATTAAACTTCAAGTGTGGATCCATGATCAAACCCAAGTCAGTAATATTAGACACACGTATAAGATTTTCACCATTCACCTTATAAGTGAAAACCTGCAAGTGATGTTTATTGGAGAAAGACAAAACACCACATTTTGAAAGATTTAGAGGTAACTTATTTATGTCACACCATTCCGAAATACTATCAAGGTTGTGCTGTATGGCCTGACAGTTGACAAGATAATTGATATTTAGAAAAAAATTAGATCATGAGCATACAATAAATGAGGAACAGAAAACACAGAATCCAAATCATTAATAAAAACGTTGAAGAGAAGGGAACCAAGTGCAGATCCTTGTGGGACATCAGAAGAAGCTTGAAACAGGTCAGAAGAACAACCAGCATACCAGACATAATGATATCTATTGAGGAAGTAGGATCTAAACAAGGATATAAGACCAGCAGCTAATGATCAACTGAGTCAAATGTCTTCGAGAAGTCTTAAGTAAACTGCATCAACCTGTCCATTCCCATCCAAACAAGACGATAAATATTGCACGAAACAAGAAAGGTTGGTCAAGGTCGAATGGCCCTGACAAACCCATGCTGCTTCGGTGAAAGATACAGACCTACAGTGTGTGTTACTTCAGAACTTTTTTCTAGGTGAACCGATTTTAATGATTCTCTTTTTATTTGAAAGCTCATGTGGTCCTATATAAATTTGATCAAGATCTGGCCAGTAGTTTTTGAGTTATCCTTAATGAAGTTGGTTTTCTATTTTTTTTAAATTTTTACTTGTTAGTTAACAATATTCCCGATGTCATTCAATAAAGCTTCATTCTCAATTTTGCTGATGACATTAATATGTTTAAATCAATAAGTGGCTCCAAAGACATGTTGCTTCTTCAGAATGATTTGGATCAATTCACTGATTGGTGCAGTTCAAATGATCTCAATCTTAATTTAAAGAAGTGTTTTCATCTTTGCATCTCGCGATTAACCAAAAATGTTCAAACATCTTATTTTATTAACTCTGAGTCAGTGAAGGGGGTTCGAGAGCTGAGAGACCTTGGCGTTGTCTTTCACTGGGGCTTGAGATTTAATTCCCATGTTATCAGTGTTCTATCTAAAGCATACAGAACTTTGGGCTTAATTCATAGATTTGCCAGGGATTTTCTCATGACACATTTCAAACCCTATGTTGTTCCCTGGTTCGAGCTGTTTTGGAATACGGCTCGATTGTATGGTCACCCTATTATGAAGTTTACATCACGTCAGTTGAGGCTGTTCAAAACAGATTTTTGTGGATGTGTACATTTAAGTTTGGCATCGATAGATCAGCATATCATTATTGAGAGTTGAGGGGTCAGTTGAATTTGCAGTTTCTCCAAAACAGAAGAGTTACAATTGAGTTGTGTTTTTGTCCAGTTTGTTGTCGAGCAGAGTGGATTATCCTGAGTTACTTAGTCTGCTGTTTTTTAATGTTGCTAGGTGGCTTTTCAGTCGAGTATTTTATAAACCCCATTCTACGAACTGTGGACAGAATAATGTAGTGACAAAATTGATGAGGCATGTCAGTCGGTTTGCGGTAATGGTGGACGTTTTGGCGATGGTGCAGATTATATAAAGGCTCGTTTAAATAGGCTGTTATAAGGGATGTTTTCCTGTCCCTTTTTTTGTGTTGTACAAGATGGTGGTATATTGTAGTTGTCTGATATTATTTTGTTGTGTATTATTGTTAGATTATAGTGTTGTTATAGATTATAAATTATTTAAATTTATATAAAATGGGGTTACCTGTAGATGAATAAATAAAAGAAAATGCAATGTTTTGAGTTCGAGTAGGAAAAAAGTATTTTCAAAACTTACAGTAGTATTAAATCATTCAGTGCTTGCACCTCTACTGAAAAAAAAACTGTTTAATGCAATAATATAGCAGTGTTCTAAAATAAAGTTACTCTTTCTCCTCCTGTCAGATATCAATAATATTAATATTTTATTTTTTTAACTGTTACTTTTTACATACTTAAAAGAAATCATGTTCATAATATAATAATATTTAGGGCTGTGTGAAGCATAAACATTTCGGACCTAGCCTTTACTTTAAAAAATTGTACACACTGGAAATGTTAAAAATAGTTCCAACTTTGGAATTAGATTAGACAGGTTCAATGTAAGTAGACTATTCCAGTCCCTCCACCGCAATCTTAGGTCTGTTGTGGCTCACGTCTATTGCTTACATTTAACCTATCAACTCCAGATTCCATCTTTTTATTTGTTTGAGGGTAAAAGTGGGTTTGACTGTGTGGGTGTACTGCCATTTGAGTGAAGTTGCTTACCCGTTTAGAAGCTCAAAGAGAGAAGATCTCTCTCCGAGTTCGTCTGGATCCAATATCTGTCAGTGTTTGACTCAAACCTGTATCATGAAGTCCCGCTCTCGAGAAGCATCTAAATGGGCTCGTTAGCCCGTTTCGAAGCTCACAGAGGAGGCCTCAATCTCCAAGTGTAATCCACACATAGAGGTCTCGGCTCTCCTCCGGGTTCGTCTAGACCTGATACCCCCCAGTGTTTGCTTTAATTTCACCCAACAAATCGAGCTCCTTGCAGAAGGTGATATTTTTTAGGATGAAAGTTTGTTTGACATGTGACCTGCCATCTGAGTAAAGTCGTTTGCCCGTTTTGAGGCTCAAAGAGAGATAACCTCTCTCTAAGTTAGTTTGGACCCAAGTTAGGTCTTTTGTCTGTTTTGAAACTCACAGAAGAGACCTTAATCTCCAGTGGTAATCTACCCCTAGAGAGCTCAGTTCTCCTCCGGGTTCGTCTAGACCCGACACCCGACTCAAGGCAACACCCCACCGAGTCCCGCTCCCGAGCATCACCCAAGTGAGGTCATTTGTCTGTTTCCGCCAGTGCTTAACCCAAGACATTATCACCTAATCCCGCTCCCGAGTAACGATGAAGCACGGTCAATTGTCCATTTTGAAGGCCACAGTGGAGGGCTCAAAATCCGGGTGTACATCACTTCCCAGAGATATCCTCCGCCAGTGTTTTACTACAACTAGTCACCTCTTGCTACAGGCAGGAGTTACCTTAGGCCTATTCTTTTAGTTCATCCCCAAGTGCATGACTTTGGAATATGCTAAAATTGTTTAAAGTGCTATTTTTCTCAAAAACAGTTTGGCATTGAACATATTTTGTTACACTAAGCACTAAAGACTTAGTTCAATATGGTTATCTAAAAAGGGCACGGCTTAAATGATACTGGTGTTATGTTCCACAAAGAAATGGGCCTTAGAGGTCACCTGGCCTCACGCATTTCTGAGGGTGCCTTCCTGTGTTTGTTTTTCTTTTAGAACGAGGTAAGTATATAAAATTTGGCACTGGATGATTCCGGATTTGAAGAAGTGTGAAATTAAAGCTTATGTCCAAATTATACCACACACCCTTGGGGATGTTAATTGTAATGATTTAAAAAAAACAAATTGAATCGTGTATCAATGGAAATGTTATTGTGAAAGAAAATGTCATTTGACACATCTGTGTTCTGTAAATTCATTGAAGAAAAATTAGGACCTAAATAAATATTCTTTTTTTCTTCTTACTCGAATTGTTTTTATTCATTAAAACAACGTTGGATTTGGGCCTTTCGAATGGTTCAAATTTATGTTAATAAAAGTTTTCAATAAAATGCTTAATACGATACAATATTGCATCGTAGGTGCATTTTTAGATGGAAAGTGCTTTTGTGGTCTTCAGTAGGCCTTGTTAACGTTTATTGTTTGATACATTTTGGTCTAAATCAGACACAAAAAAAACAATAATTATGATGCTGTTACACTCTTAAGCGAGGCGCTGAAATTTCGAAAAGTTCAGTACAACAATAAATTCGTTCTCAGTTTGGATTGAAAAAAAAAAGGTAGTTCGCACAGCCCTGTTAATATTAAAACTTATTTCTAAGTAAGCTATGTTATTTTACTATAATATAATATGTAAAGTGTGCTTTTTAAAATAATTGACATGTGATTGTTATTGGAATTTAGGAACCCTCAACCTTATTAGAAGTATGTTTAACTCTGGTAGTTCATCAAATAACGTGTCGAGCAGTTCTTCAAGCACGTCAGACAATTCCGGCTCTAGTCGTTCTAGGTCTACATCAAACAATAGTGATTCAGCTATGATGTAAATCCTGTTTTTATTCTCCTAACATATAGATAGAATATTACTATGCTTATTATCAGCATACTTTATATTTACACATAAATAACAACATTGAAGATCACCTGCTTATATGTGAAGTGTTTTTCAAAATGTAAATATGTATGAACTGTTTTTAACTATTTGATTGAAATTGTCACAATTACTTTTATATATTAGTTTATATTTTTATTTCATTGGTAATATTATTAACCCTATAATGTTGTATATATTGTAGGTCAAAGAGTGTCTGAAAGGTTTCACCATTGAATATTAATCACTTCATTTAAGGCTTACATAAAAAAAATATCTTATCTCTACCATTTAATAGTTTATTTGTGCTTACGAAACAAATTCAAGTTGCAAATTTACATATTGTTTTATAGTTTTTACATAATTAACAGTAGGAATAACTTGTTTATTATTGTTGTATTAAAAAAAACAATGATATATGTATACTTTGTGTTGCATTTTGATTAGACATCTCTGGTATAGTGTTTTCATGATAACTATTTTCATGGTCTACTGTAAAAAACAATTCCAATCGTTTTTTATTTTTTGGACATTGATGGGTGCTCATTCAACTCAGTCATGTTTCACTGCTTAGTTTTTGTATACAGTGTGATTCAAACGTAAACTGTAGCTTGTATGTTGTTCTTACCAAAGTAATAAAAATGTTTTAAAACTGTTGTCCGTAACTACTATCTTACCGAGCCGGAGGGTGTTGAACCAAAATTTAAAATTTACTACTTAAGAAGATTTTAAACAAAAAATACTATACAAATAATCTACAAAACCTACTCTCCTATTATTTGGCATAGGTCAACAATATTAATAATTAACAGTTATAATAATAATAATAACCATTTTTTTCAGGCTGTATGGGCCTAGCATAGCCATAAATCCCTTACAAACTGACATACATATACAAATTAAACCTGAAACCACGGTTAATATTGCAGAAGAAGAAACTCAAAATTTCAAGTCATTAATTAGAGGTGAAAAAAAAAAAGAAGAAAAAACCAGATATTTTTTAATAGTACTTTATATACGACGTTATTTACCATTTTAGAGGGCGGTATCAGTACAATTAGGCTATGGGGTGAGCTCACACGCGAAGATTATGCGTAAAATTAGCCATGGGAGAAACAGTCCTGCCCCAAGTCAACCCTTGCGAATTTAGAGTTTGGCCTTGTGACTAATCATTTGTCAGACTTATCTTATATCGCTTAACAAGCCACTTAAATACCTAAATTACAAAGATTTAAGTATGAAAATACTAACTACCTAATAAACTGTAAACCAATCTGACAGTTAAACAAATAGATAGATGAATAAATCAGGAGGCCATCAAAATTTAAAAAAAAAATCCTTTCTTAGTACTCGCCTACATTATAATAAAATCTTCTGTATCAAATTTCAAGTCTCAATAGTTTGCGCTGTGCATTGACATTTTCAATGGAAATAAAAATGAAAATCGAATTGTCCGTGCGTTTTTTTTGTTTTGTTTTTTTAACCTGTTTACAGCTTCACAATGACCCAATCTATCCACAAACTCTATTTGAACGTTAGTAACAATATCTGGGGTAATTTGCTGTTTCGTCGCAACCGTAGCTAAAATCATAATGTCTAATTTTCAATTGTCAATAATTCGTAAACAGTTGAAGATAGGTATAGGGCATCATACATTAAACATATCTAGAACTTACCAAGGAAGCCAAAAGTGCACTAATATACAGGTGGTCCATCTAAACAAGGTAACGTTGACGTGATATTTCATTTATGCAACATCCTGTATATACTAGTATTAGCTAAAAAGAATGCAGAATTAAAAATAAAAATTGTTGTGTCCGAGTGTTTCTTTTAAGTTCACCTATATGCAGATATTCCTATTATTTCAAACTTTATCACCACCTGTATATGGTTTTTATATTAAACCCTTAAAACACATCCAAAAGTAGCATCTTAGAGAGCTCGATGTCGAACCAAAAAAAAAAAAGAAACTATTTAACTAACCTTTTAATATTATATTGGCATTGCATTGCTTGTAAAACAATAGCACAATTGTATTAACTTATACAGAATGTTTCAGGAATAGTATAAATTAAAAGAAAAAATGATGGTTGTATAATTACAATCAATAATCTTTTGCCCCTAGTGACTGATTTTTATACGTAACGTTGCTTATGCAAGTTTTAAAAATGTTTGGAAATTGAGAAAACTATCTAGAAATTTTTTATTTTTTTTTTACAGCCGTCTATAAACAATAGCAGAAGTAAAAATTGTACGGTACTGTCAAATGTTTTTGTTCATAACATAGCAGGTTATTGTAATGGGAGTTTATACTTCATGTGACCCGGTTATAGCTTCACAGTAACATCATTTTTAAATATTATTGGTTAAAATATTGTGTTTTTGTTAGTTGTATGGTTTGAATGTTTCACTTCTATATCCGATGATATTAAAATTTCCTAAAATAACATCCCTTAATTTAAATAAGGATTTCAAAATATTTCTAAAAACTGGTCTGATAATATTTAATATTTTTGAGATAATAAGATAAGTTTTTTGATATAGTATGCTATGAAGATAGGACATCCTGAAAATACTGTGGCTTTTAATTTGCTATGATCTATAAAAAAAACCTATAAAATCAACAGGAAATGTGGGGATGTTTTACATCAAAATGTAATATACTGTATGTATTTTTTATGTTTGTTATAGTATGCTTATGTTCTAAATGTTACAATTGATAAAATGACATTCCAGAGCATAATACTACCTAGTTGTATAACATTTTTTATAGTCTTCTGCATGATGTACAGTCTGGCCCATGTAAGGTGGAAACACCTGGGTAACTTTTGTTTTTATAATTAGATTTTGATGAAAAAAAGATGTAAGACGAAAAGCTCCATAAATGCTGTCAAAATTGTTCTCTATGTCACTTGACCAAGGCCTACTCATACAGTTTTTCTATGTCAGAAAATGTCAAAAGGGGTTAGAGCCATTCTTAGGAAGAAAATAAGCACGCCACTGCATTCGGCATCCCTCAAAATAGTTACCAGATTTCATCAAAAAAGAAGATTTATTAACCATTTCAGAGAAGTTTATTTATGTGACCTAGGTTAGGTTAGGTTAGGTTTGAATGTGAGTGGTCCATATCGGTCCCTCCACATAATATGGAAACACCTTGTAACTTTTGTATTTTAACGAGATCTCAAAAGATAAAATGAAGAAGTCTATAGATCGTCTGAAAATTGTTTCCTATCCCATTCGATCACAGTCTACTAGAACTATTTTCATATGTCAAAAATTATAAAAAAGGCTTGGGGTTGGTTTTAGGGGAAAAAATAAGTCCGCCACTGGATTCGCCATTCTTCAAAACTGATACATACCAAGTTTCATTAAAAATAACTACTATGAAAGTCAAAAACATCTCAGAAGTTGATGAAAAAAAATTATAAATGCTGTGACGTATGTAAATAGTTTTAGTAGGCCATGATGGAATGGCATAGGAAACAATTTTCATATGATCTAAAGATTTCTTAATTTTATCTCTTTTAAGATATCGTTAAAAAATTGCGTTAAATAGAAAAGTTACAGGGGTGTTTTTATAATAGACGGGTCACACAAATAAAATTCTCGGAAATGGTTACTGATTCTTCTTTTTTGTGAAATTTGGTATATAATTATTTTGAGGGATACCGAAAGTGGCGTACTTATTTTCTTCCTACAAACAACCCTAACCCTTTTTCCAATTTTTTGACATAGAAAAACTCTTATCAGTAGGCCTTGGTGAGGTGACATAGAGAATAATTTTCACAACATTTATAGAGTTTTTCATCTTATATTTTTTGATTTTTTTTTTCATCAAAATCTTATTATAATTCCAAAAGGTACAGGGGTGTTTTCATCTTAAATGGGCCACAGTATATGGAAACAGATGCACAATAATGCTTGTGTTTCCATATACAGGTTGTGGGATTTAAAACTCCATATGCCACTTACTTCAAAACTAAATAAGATATTTGAAATCTGGTAACGCTGTATAATTAAGGACGCGAAAGGCTTGAACTTTGCTATAAAACAATTTTTTTTACTACCACACATGTAGATGGCGCTGCTGTGCAAAGAAACTTTTTGATCCACAGATCATTGAAATAGGTTGCGTTTTATTCATAATTAAATGTCAATCAAATTTGTTTGTATTCACAAGTTTCATAAGATCAACCGTTTTTGGGGTTGGTACCAGAGCTCACCTCTACTATCTTACCAGAAGTGTTACCCAGCCCTTTAGTTCGGTCCGACCTGGCGGTCCAGGGCTCTTGGAGAAGAGCAATGTCTATCTGCTCCTCCTTTAATTTCATGCTAAGGAGGTATGTTGCTGCCTTAGCATGATGCAAATTTGCCTGTATGCACCTAATAGGTCTGGTGGAAGGATGTATCCTGCCATCTCCTCTATTGGGGCCCATTTTTTTGGTGGATTCGATTCCCCCTGCTGTGCCATTTCCTGAGGGAATAGCCGGGGGATTGATCCCCCCCACTCTTGGAAGGGCCCGCTTCATTATACAGTGAGGAGGAGGGATATTCAAAGTGGATAGTGCCCACTCCCACCCCTCCAGTCACCTCACTGAACGTTTTCCTGACAGCACCCTCTCGGGGCTTTTTTGTCCTCTGTTGTGGTGTGCTGCCGTCCGACCGGAGGCGCTTTCCGCTGACGGCACCCTCAGCAACGGCATCAGACTCCTCAGGTCGTTTTATCGTACCCTCAGAGCCCTCAACCCCCACCCGAGCCCATCGGGACCCGACTTCCGTTAGTACCCGACTTCAGGATGTAGGTGATAGAAACCAGCTCACATTTAGACAAGCAGAAACACAGTTCAAAGACAATGAAATGAAACTTTTTGATCCACAGATCATTGAAATAGGTTGCGTTTTATTCATAATTAAATGTCAATCAAATTTGTTTGTATTCACAAGTTTCATAAGATCAACCGTTTTTAGATATTTGAGGTTAAGTGTAGCATTGCATACAAGAAAGAAACCTTCATAACTTTTTCCATACAAATACTGGACATTAGTTTCTTTGGAACATTTTAGATATTAAAATGCTTTAATAGTATCCATTTTATTATCTAAAATGTTCCAAAGAAACTAGTGTCCAGTATTTGTATTGAAAAAGTTACGAAGGTTTTTATCTTGTATGCAATGCTACACTTAATCTCAAATATCTTAAAAATGGTCGATTTTTATGAAACTTTTGAATAGAAACAAGTTTGATCGAAATTTAATTCTTAATCAAACGCAGCCTATTTCAATGATCTGGGGATGGAAAAGTTTCTTTACACAGCAGGGACATCTACATGTGTGGTGGTAAAAAAAAATCACAAAGTTCAAAACTACATGTGGTGGTAAAAAAAATTACAAAGCTCAAACCTTTCGCGTCCTTAATTAAACAGATTTCAAATATCCTAATTAGTTTTAAAGTAAGTGGCATGTGGAGTTTTAAATCGCACACCTGTATATAACTTTATAATAATAATGAAGTTAAAATTGGTTAATGCATGTACTCTTTAGTTGAATGTCATATACTGATTCAAGTTTAATTATGCTAAACATTTTTATGGTGTTAAAATTTTTGTAGCCTCTATGTATGTTAAAATTAATAAGAAGATATAAAATTCTATATTACTGAATCCGGTCTACAATCTGATTTTTTGTAACCCAAAGTGTATGATTGCAATTTAACATTAAATCGGATCTTGGAGCCTTGAATTAACCAACATAGTGGTGAAATACTAAAGGAAAAAGTCCATGACAAGCCCGTTGGACTTGTGTCTTAGAAATGACTTGTTGAATTGTGCTCAATTTATCCGGTAGCATCAGCATGACATTAAACATGTAAGTTTATGGATAACTTCATTATAAGTGTCGTTAAAGATTAACCTCAATTTTTTTTTACTATAGGAAGTCTTTATTCACAAATATCTCATTGTTGACCTAAAACACATGCAAAACAAACTGTGCTGCAAACAGGGTGTAGTAAAAACTGAATGAGCTTAAATTAATATTGCGTATCCACTCATACCAATGCTGTATGCAACTGGTGCTGGTACTAGGGTCAGGTGAAGCTCTGAATTAACTAATTTTATTTATTTTTGAAAGAACATTCATAATTTTAATGCCTTAATTTTGAGAGTAGCCCTTTTTCTTATTCTTATTATTACTTTTTATACAATTCATGACATGTTAGAAAGAACGTACAGTTAAACCTCGTCTTTCACAGGAGTTGCATTTAGAAAAACCAGGGGAAACGCAAAACCACGATGCTCAAGTAATTTACAGTGGTACAAATGGAGTTAGGTTCCACACAAAATATGTTGTATTTATGATTTAACGTGTACAAAAATCAGAACTTCCTTAGCAAAAATAATAATATACTTTTACTTGCTGAACACATTATTATTTTTAATCTATTCTGATGATCATACCTGAAGTTAGGCTGACTTGAAAAATCTTTGAAATATGAGGGTCATAAATACATTGTTGCTCTTTGTCTGGTGTCATTGTGAGCCTATTGATATGAAAGAACAGCTACATCAGTTCATCTGGCTGTTAAACGTTGCCTGTCTCAATAAGGATAAAGTTCATTGTTCAGGGAGATTTAATTGTGATATCTTCCTCTATATGTTACATTTTCTGATTCTTGGCAAGTAGAAATTTCTCACTGCTCATTTAGTGTATATGTCGAATCGTGGGCAATGATATCTTCCACGTTGCTTAATTCTACCAGATCAAAGCCCTCTATACTGACCCAATGGTAGCATGGCTTCAAGAAAAACTTCAATGGTAGATGTTGTTAGGTTAGGTTAGGTTTGTTCCCCTTGCAGTAGGTGATCAATTTCCGCACCTCTTCTGGAGATGGTTGTTCTGCATCTCTGTCTCCGGAGAAATAGGCCGAACAGGCCACTACTTCCAGCCTGGTCCCCGGTTGTGATCATGAGATGGATGGCTGCCATGTCCTTGGTGCAGTATTCTGATAGTGTAAAATACTGCAAGTTGTTTCTGATCCAGATACAGGCTCTGGGGTTGGTACCAGTGCCCACCTCTACTATCTTACCAGAAGTGTTACCCAGCCCTTTAGTTCGGTCCGACCTGGCGGTCCAGGGCTCTTGGAGAAGAGCAATGTCTATCTGCTCCTCCTTTAATTTCATGCTAAGGAGGTATGTTGCTGCCTTAGCATGATGCAAATTTGCCTGTATGCACCTAATAGGTCTGGTGAAAGGATGTACCTGCCATCTCCTCTATTGGGGCCCATTTTTTTGGTGGATTTGATTCCCCCTGCGGTGCCATTTCCTGAGGGAATAGCCGGGGGATTGATCCCCCCCACTCTCGGAAGGGCCGCTTCATTATACAGTGAGGAGGAGGATGACCCTCGACCCCCCCCCTCCATTGGTTTGGCGGTAAGACAACGACCATTTCTACCTCTATGTATTCTCCAGTTGCCTGGAGATCGAGAGTATTATTATCCATCTCGTTTGGGTCTGTGTCTATCGTGTTCATATTCTGATCCCACGAGCAGCTGGGGAAAATTGTGGTAACCTCCATGGAAGAGCCCCGCATCCCATGGAGAGGCATTTATACACAGGGAGGTCGCCCGGTTTCCCTGGGGAGTATTACGTTAGTGGCAGAATTACCAACCTGCCAATGCCCGCCCATATCGGCCAAAAGCATCATCGCTTCGGCACCAACCCTCCAATGACCTTGCAATGTGGATTTTTATAGAGGTTCCTCCTCGCAATGCCGGCCAGTTAAGGCAAGCATTCCCGGCCCTCCCAAGACATGCCTGGGTAGGGTTAGGGTATTTCTCTCCTCCTTTCTCAGCCGGGCTTGGGACCGTCCATGGCGGAGATGTTGTTAACATGATTGCTACAGGGTTTGACGAAAAGAAGACAATTGTAGCCAGCTTTTGTGACTTGGGAAAGGCATTCGACTCAATATCTCAGAATAATGGAAGAAAAGCTCACAAATTATGTCATACGAGGACCTCCGGAGAAACTATTTGTCTCATATCTGACAAAGAGAAAACAAAAAATTAGATGGAACGATTAAGAGTCAGAGTGGATAAGTCTGGAACAAGGGATACCCCCAGGTTCAATTCTTTGGCCCCTTTTGTTTATCATATACATAAATGATAGTGAAGTTTGTCTTTTTGCTGATGATACATCCTTTATTAATATTGGCTCCAACATTCAGGATGTGGGTGATAGAAACCAGCTCACATTTAGACAAGCAGAAACACGGTTCAAAGACAATGAAATGAAACTTAACAAGAATAAAGCAAAAGTAATCACTTTTTCAGCTAAAAAACCGCAGGAAGTATTTGAGGTAAAATTCCTAGGCATCATCTTCCGGGCAGACCTCTGGTCATCCCACATCAATTCGTGGTTACCAAGCTCTCCAGGACATTATATCATATAAGGAGACTGATGCAGGTAGCAACGGTTAATACTGCCTTAGCTGCTTACTATGGTAATTTTCATACTGTGGCAGCCTATGCCATATTGATATGGGGTTTCTTACATGAGAGGGACAAACTTTTCTTGCTACAAAAGAAAGCAATAAGAATACTTACCAGCTCTCCTAGTCGCGCTAGCTGCCGGGATATATTTAAGAAGATGGGAATACTAACATTGTCTTGTGTTTCATACTTGATTGTGCTGTTTACACAAGGAGTCGAGATAAATTCCTAGCAAACTCCGACATTCACTCATATGGAACCAGAGGTGGCAATAACATACCACTGACTGAAATGTTCTCAATCTAGCCTAAATTATATGTGTTTAAAGATATATAACAAGATACCAGTAGATATAAAACAGCTGCCACTTAAACTATTTATAAAGGCGAAGAAGATTTTGCAAGAGTAATGCTTCTACTCTCTGGAGGAATTTTTTAATTATACATTTTTACGAGTCAAAAAAAATCAGAAAATATTGTTTTCAGGAGATAACCCTTATCCTTTTTTCCACTGGGTGAAAACTTTTTTCAACTGCATTTTTAGAGGTTCGAAAACAGCTACATCTAAATGCTAACAAATCTGTGTAGTGTTCGCGATAAAAAGCGAACCTAATATTCATTTCCTGGCATTTGATTATGACAGGGATGGACAGGTCGGAGGCCAAATTGTCTCCTATGATATGTTTCTTGCCACTTTTATGTTTAAAATATGGTATTGTAATTTTTGTAAACCAATCTTCGAAAAGTTCTTTGTCGAACCAACCATCTTTTCGATCTGCTGTACATGCATCCTGTGGGACCTCCAATTATCCTTGGGATATAAGTGTGTTGCTTTATATACAACGTATGGAGGTAACATTGTGCCATTTACGGCTACTGCAAACATAACTGATGCTGAACTTTTTCTGAAGTCCGAATACTGCCTCGCATGTTTTCATCTTCTTTTTACTACTAGTTTGTCGAGGTCAGGATCGTCGGAAAGGTTTGTCTCATCATAGTTAATGATATTTGAGCTAGGGACATTTCCTAGAGTTTTTTCCAATTCATCAAAAAACCTATTCACTTGCTCCTCATTGACTTTCCCCCTGTAAAAGACTTAGACTGATTATGAACTCAACTTATATTATGATAGAGTTATTTTAGACTTTTTCTAACTTACAACACATAAAACGTGTCTTCTGCCTTTTGTGTCCTTGTCACAAGTGGCAGTAGATACAAAACAGCTGCCAGTTAAACTATTTAAAAAGGCGAAGAAGATTTTGCAAGAGTAATGCTTCTACTCTCTGGAGGAATTTTTTAATTTTACATTTTTACGAGTCAAATTTCATTTATTTTGCATATTATCTCTTGACGTGATATGTATATATGTTCTATAAAAATTATTATTATTATGATTATTATAATGAAAAACTTCCACAATCTTCATTTCATGCATCACAGGTAGTTTTAAATGATTTCTGTGTAACTTTTTCTCCAACATGCATTTGGTTAAAATAATAGTGACTCTCATGTATAATACTTAAAGCACTGCGTTGTAGAATTGTGTTTTAGTATAGTTGGAAGTTTTGGACATCAACTGGCAGCCGATATCATTCCTCCACTTTACAATTGTTATTTAGCCTATAATGGTATAAAAATGCATATAGGAAGAAACTTTGAAATGATTTTAACATTAATCATTTATACAGGTTTGAGTTAGCAACACTTGATAAAAAATTTTAAAAGGATCAGGAGAAAACTTGTCAAATTTACTTGTAAGAATTTGCACACATCTTACAAAACATATTGCTGCAAATCGCAAAAAAAAGAAGATAAATGGGTTTCAGTTGGTGACATGCAACCCAACTAACGGCGAGGTTTTTTCTGTATGTACTTTGTTCTTTCAGTAGCTTAACATCAGAACATTTTTTATATCTATATATCTAAATCAATCACTACATTGTAGAAATTAAATCTGTTTAAAAATTTGGTTTATTTATTGGCTTACAGTATTTATTTGTTAATATGTTTTGAGTATACCTGTGCCCCTTTTCAGAACTGAATAAAGTAAATACCTAATAAGATTACAGAACTTAAAAATTATAGTTGGGACTTATTTTTCTCTACAATATTAAGAAAAACATTGAATATTTATATCCTGATTTTAAAATTGTAGGCTCTTTTTTTTTTGTATGTTAAATATGCCATACTCTTTTTTCCTGATTTTTACTGCATATAAAGTACAAAAGTTTCGGTGTGTTGTAGTTTTGTTATTTCAATAAATATTAAAATGCCTTTTCGGGTAAAATTAAAGATTAAGAGGACGCTGACTTTTGGGGTCTATTGTGACTCCCTTTTTGGGTAAAAGTAGTGAAAGTTTTTCTTTTTATTTATAAGGCGGCTTTTCAAAAAGATGAACTAAAAGTGCACAAGTTGAAATATAAACTGTTTAAATAATCGATTACATTTTTTTTAAATATATGAAACACTTGCTATTTTGCGCTTGTTATGAGCGTTTTTAGACCTCTAAGTTACAGCCCCTTTTAGGCATTTTTGAAACATAAGAGATAAGAATTATTGTAACAAGAAAAGCTGTTGCAAGTACAAAAACGATAATTTAAGAAAATTTGCTATGCCCAAAAAATTTGGGTATTAGTAAATTAAAGTCACAAAATTTTCGCAGCTATAGCCAGTTGCGTTTAGGTTTAATGAATAAAAATATGGAAATGATCAGACACCGCAGCCATAAAATACGACAACACACACATTTAAAGAATTTTTATAGGTGCAAAAGTAAAATACAGCCCGTGGTATATCTGTTAACGTAAAATTCCAAGAAAAGAAATTTTCGTTATTTTCGGAATACTAATATATATATATATATATATATATATATATATATATATATATATATATATATATATATATATATATATATATATAAAAGGTAAACACAATACTCTTTGACTGAGAATTAAATTCCGTTCTTTTGTTTTTCACCTTCATAGATTTATGTTAATAAGAATAATACTAAAAATCCACAGGGCGAGAGACTTACGAAGAAACACACCTCTGTAACTGCAAAACACAGTATGCAAGCTGCTCTGGTGAATACCACACTGCTAATGTGTTTTGTACAACCTCAGGTGTCAATACGATTAATTCCTAGAATGTGGCCCCCGAGATCTTGGCATTCTGTCTCAACAAATATCGTACTGTATTTTATTTACATAGATCAAATCTAGGAAAATATTTGTTAAAAAACATTAGGCAATTACATTAATGTCTACATTTATTTTGGACTAAGAAAAAAAATCTTACCATCGATACCTATTAGTGAATTTTCTTAATGAAAATTCACTAAAACTTGTACATCCCTGTAAAATCTTTATGAATCAATTTGAATCATGTTTCTGTTTTTAATAGTTAGCGGCATCATTATATGCAACCCATTCTGACAGGTTTACAGCCTCGATAATTGATAGATGCTTTAAAAGGTGCAACCGATTGCAGAGAAGAAAACAAGCATTTCTGAAGGCAGAGAAAACGTGTACTTTTGTATTAAAATGTCACAGCTACTTTACAAAGCAGATACAGCAAGTCCCCGCTTAACATCCCAGTTAGCGACCTAACAATCGCAACGTTAAGTGAAACGACGTAAAACGGATCATTGGAATTAATATTATGTACAGGGTCGCCCCCCTTTAACTTTGTTATTTAAGTGTCCCAAAAAAATTGAAAGTATGGTTATGTAGGTGCTAAAAAATAATTTTTTTCTACGTATAAAAAAATTGAGAAATGATCAGTATACAGGGAAAACCAAAAAGTTCATTTTTTTTTTCAATGGACTATATATGAATTTATTTTTCGATTCCTCGTAAAATTCTAAGCATAATTTATATAACATATACCGTATACTTAAAATGAATAGTTTTTAAAATATTCGCATTTGAAACGTTATCATCACAAATTTTATTGAACCAAAACAACTGTTACAAATCAAGAAATCTAACAATAAATAATATAACAAAAACAGTTTCTAATTAAATATAAAGATGCTCTACCGGGCCTCCATTTTCATCAACACATTGTATAAGGGTTCTTCGCATTTTCTCTAATGAATCTGTTATGAATGCTGGGTTGTTTTCATTTAAATTAATAATTTCATTCCGTATCAATTCTTTAAGATGATCGAGGTTTTCAATTTGGTGGGCGTATACACGGTTTTTTATAACCCCAAAGAAACGCATCCATAGGTGTCAAATCGGGGCTGTTTGCAGGCCGTTTAATTGGCGCATTTCTTCCGACCCATTCAGGAAACCTTTCATTTAGGTAATTAAGCACAGCACAAATGTTGTAAGGGGGTGCTCCATCCTGTTGAAAAGTTATATTTTCTAATATATTTAAAGGCAAATCGTCTATATATTCTTCAAACTCGTTTTCCAAGAAATCTAAATAGCGCCCTCCATTTAAAACAGTATCACAAAAATACGGACCGATAACTCGATCGCCCAGGATACCACACCACACATTCACAGATTGTCGCCCTTGGAAATTAAATTCCCTATAAGAATGTGGATTCTCTCTTGCCCGTTGTCTGGTATGTTTTCGGTTAAACAGGCCACTAGTAGAAAAGGTAGACTCGTCAGTCCATAGAACTGTTTTCCAAAAATTGTTATTTATGTTTATTCTGTCTAGAATCAGTTGACAAAATGCGACCCGATCATTTTTTTGCATTTGGGTAAGCATTGTAGTGGGTTTAATCTTATATGGCTTTAGATTCCATTTTCTTAACGTTCTTTGGACTTTACTGTATGAAGTTCGCTGAATATTTTCTTGTGTTGCTCGTAATGTCTTTGAAATGTTTGTTTCATGGAATTGTTTGAATTCTCTTCTATAGCAAGTAAAATATTCAATTCTGCATTTTCATCTACGTTCACAGCAGTTCTTTTTCTCCTTTGTAAATTTGATGTTTCTTGAAACTTCCTATATATAGATGTGAACGTTTTTCGGGTTGGGACATGCATACCGGGATTATCATATTTCTAATATAATAACTTAAAATAACTCTTCTTCCTCTGTCTGAGTACGGCATTTTTACTTACTAAACAATACAACTACAACAATATTGACAGAATGTCACTGTCGGTAATTTGTTTTCAATTAAAAGCGTGGTATCCTAGGACTTCTTGATTAGTAACAGTTGTTTAATAAAATATTTGATCATAACGTTTCAAATGCAAATATTTCTAAAAACTATTCATTTTAAGTATACGGTATGTTATATAAATTATGCTTAGAATTTTACGAGGAATCGAAAAATAAATTCATATATAGGGTGATCCATTGAAAAAAAATGAACTTTTTGGTTTTCCCCTGTATACTGATCATTTTTCAATTTTTTTATACGTAAAAAAAGTATTTTTTAGCACCTACATAACCATACTTTCAATTTTTTTGGGACACTTAAAATAATAAAGTTAAAGGGGGGCGACATTATAAAGAATCACCCGGTACATATTTGTGACTGCAAAAGGATTAAGAAAAAAAACAGTATTCATTTACATATGTGTTATGTACATGTCTACAGTCTAAATTATATTATGTACTTCTTTTTGACCTACAATTTTAGACTTTTTTAGAATAACAACGTTATACAAAATCAGTTTCAACGTTAAATGATACATTAGTTTACAACAATCTGCGACGCTGTAATGAAACAACGTTAAATTCGACAACGTTATGCGAGGACTTACTGTGTACTGTTGGAAATGGAAAAAAAAAGTCATGTTTGCCTTAAGATTTTCAGTCAGGTGACATGATAATTGAAACATTCAGTCAATAATTTTAAAATAGGTACTGTGAAGTGAGGCCTACAATAATATATTAAGTAAGAATAATTTAAAATAGAATAGAAAACAAGACAAATTTATTTCCTGTATAAGAATAAGCAGCATAAAAAAATTTTACCCATTCTGACAGGTTTACAGTGTTGAAAATTCATAGATGCCCTAAAAGATATTGCAGATAAGAAAACAAGGATTTCTAAAGCCAGAAAATAGTCTACATCTGTATTTACAATGTCACAGCTACTTTACAAAGCAGATATACTGTTGGAAATGGAAAAAATAATTCATGTTACACTTAAGATTTTCAGTCAGGTGACATAATTAGAATGTTAAAACATTTTCAGTCAATAATAATTTTAAAATAGTTGCTGTCCAATGAGGCCCAAAAATTGTAGACTATATCTAAATAATATATTAGGTAAGAATGAGTTAATATAGAATGAAAAAAAAAACAAATTTAATTACTTTGATTCCTAAACAACCGCCAAAACAATAATGGCATGGACTTAATTTTTTGACCAGCGATCATTTCTGTACGTAGCGGATGATATTCAATATTTAGACAAAACGGAGTTTCTTGTCTGCTCTCCAACTCAGCTGGGGTACATTCTACATGACATCAAGCTTTAGACAGGGAGCAAGAGTGTTTCTTGTCTATGCTTATGCCACACTCCAACCCAGCTTCCAAATATAACAAGCTCCCGTCCACTTCTTAGGGAAACAAAAGAGTAATTTTAAATAAAATCAAGGAATAATAAAATTCGTGAAAGTCAATTGCAATCATTAATTGTAGTTCATATGAGGTCGCTATCGAAATTTAATCTACCTCTACAAATCGCAGGCTCTGCCAATTAATATATTATATTTTCTGAAGTAATAGTGCAAATGTCATCCACATTTGGGAATATGAACGTATCTTTTTTTCTCATGTAAGGTCTCATACGTTTTATTACATAATTTTTATTTCGTCCACATCGACAATTTGGACTGCAAAAAGCTTAACTTCTTCCCTCTTGATATTCAAATTGTAGGTGAATTTCACTAGAATGAAAGAATCCTTACATATATTTTCGGGAGTTGGTGGAACACACTCTTGACTTGAAAAATTTGTCTCTCCTGAACTCTGACCATGATCCTCTGTTAAGTTACCCTCATTTGTAGAAATTTGCTGTTGATCCTCGTTATCCGTCATATCTAGGTTGTTATCTACTGCTACAGCGTCTTTGTTTTTGTTTTCTACATTTGGCTGATTTGTGTTCAATAAATCATTTTCGCATACAGATCGTCCTGCACGAACGTCAATTTTTCTTCTTCTCATTCTTGTGGTCTCAGAGTTACTGGGAAGACTATTCTGTATAATTTGTTGGAATGATTTAATAAGTGCTCTATTGCATAGTTCTTCATTTTCCTGTTTGGTCTTTTTTTTGTGTGAGATGTTTCAAAATGTATGCAGGATGTGCAGGAAATATACTTGTGAAACGGAACCCAGCCTCAATATTTTTTTAAACAATTTGGCTGCATTTCTCTGAGAGTTTCTTTGATTTTCTCAGAAAATATTATTTTCAAGAGACAACCCTTATCTTTTTTTTTCCACTTGGTGAAAACTTTTTTCAACTGCATTTTTAGAGGTTCAAAAACACCTACATCTAAAGGGCTGACAAATCTGTGTAGTGTTCACGATACAAAGCGAACCTAATATTCATTTCCTGGTATTTGATTATGACAGGGATGGACAGGTCGGAGGCCAAATTGTCTCCTATGATATGTTTCTTGCCACTTTTATGTTTAAAATATGGTATTGCAGTTTTTGTAAACCAATCTTGAAAAGTTCTTTGTCGAACCAACCATCTTTTCGATCTGTTGTACATGCATCCTGTGGGACCTCCAATTATCCATTCGGGATATAAGTGTATATACAACGTGTCGAGGTAACATTGTGCCATTTAAGGCTACTGCAAACATCACTGATGCTAAACTTTTACTGAAGTCCGAATACTGCCTCGTCATCTTCTTTTTACTGCTAGTTTGACGAGATCAGGATCGTCGGAAGGTTTGTCTCATCATAGTTAATGATATTTGAGCTAGGGACATTTTCTATTTTTTTCCCATTCATCAAAAAAACCATTCACTTGCTCCTCATTGACTTCCCCCCTACACCTGTTCACATTTCCTGAAATGCTATTTCATTGCCACATCTATTTCCGCCACAAAATCGATGAGCCCCCTGTATATATACCGCGATTTAAACTGCCCAAGGATTCGTCGTGCCCATGTAAGGCGAGTTCAAAAGTACCACAAAATTTAATACAGTCGATAAGTCGTGATAATACATACCGGTTTTTTGATACTTGTTCATTGAAGTTTTTAATCGACTTTTGATATGCAGAATTCAAAAACTGTCGAATGTCCACATTACCAATATCGGAGAGATTTATTCCATTCTTCATATGAATTTGGGAAGATGCATGCTTTTTTATTTTTGCCGACAAATGTGACAAATCCGTAACCCCTGTTTTTGTCCACTCAACACTTACATTAGGATTACTGGTGAAAATCAGGCACGGAAAGCAAACTAATGCGTTTAGTTTATTACACCCGCGCAACCACGAAGTTTTTTTATATTCTACTTTAAACACACATTTCAACTTTTTATTTTTTTAAGGTACACTCTTGTGCCAGCTGTAGTTCTGGGCGAGGTGGACTCTTTTTCTTTATTTCAAAACGATTTTGAAAATTATTCGAATTTTCTTTAATATATTCCACCGAATATGACTCCATTGTTTACATATTTCAATTAATACGTAACAGGAGACAAGATGCGACGGGCGAAAGCAGACGATTGTCGGATACCCGCGCTGACATAGCGCGACTTTTCCTCCTTCTCGTGCACTGCACCTAAATGCGGTAAGCTACGTGTATTATATCTTCTGTTTCACGCGTCCGACTGCTCTCTTTTTAACACACGGAGTACCGCTCTCGCGTTATGTTCAGGATCCAACTTGAACCGAAAAAGTTAGGTAAAGTCGTCAGCCACAAGACAGCAATTTAAATATTTTCTATGTGTTACGGGTTGGTGTTTTGTATGTAACTATGTAGGAAATGGTAAAAAAGGTAGTATATTATACGATAATTATCATTTATATTATAAATATTGAAAGGATAAAATTATATGGTGTAGGTAGTTCAATTTTTAAGGGGGTTCACTGCACAAATGCACCTACAGTAAAACCGCCACTGATCATGAACAGACATTGGTTCATTCATATACACTAATAGTGATATAAATACTCACATGCAAATGTCAGAGCAGATGAAACTCTCTCAGAGAGTTAGATTTTGTGAATTTCCAACACAACATTTTGAAGTCGTCACAGCATACATCAAGATTTTAATTGCAACTGTTTTCGGATCGAAGAACAAGGTAAACATTCGATATAATGGTTAGAGTGGTCAGGCACAACAGAAAACAAATTGCGGAACATCTGGTTGCATACTTACAGATAAACTTCCCTAGTGTCCCATATTAACCCACTGTTCCATATAACCCCATTTTATGGTATGCTAAAGACAGCAGCAATTATTGTAATAACATTCCTAGTGCTTTTTATCACTTTTTGAAGCTGTAAGCCTGACAAATAATAAGCCTTGGTCTGATAACTAAAAATGTGCCTTTTTGTGTAAAAGTACAATTTTTTATGCCTGCGTGTTACAGAGGAAAAAAAAACGACTCAAATCGATCAATAAATAATGATTTTTCAGGGTGATCTAGCTAAATGGTCCAGACTGTATGTAGTAGACCGGATCAAAATTCTCGAAATTTTTGAAAGGTTATGAGGAGCACAGTTTATAGTAACAACATTTCTAGTGACACTTGTTCAGTGTATTTTAACTAACTTTTAAGATCTGTAACTTGTTGAGTCTCTATTTTAAGTTTCATTTTTATTCAACACGTTTTAGTGTTTTAAAGAACTATTGCAATTTCAATTAGGTATTGTTGGTTTCATATCTTAAAATTACTCAAATTTTGTATGGTGAAACTAGTGGCACATTGTCTTATTATCGTCAATCTTAATAAATGTGTTCTTCCGAGAATTGGGGCTTAACATTGTTAATTTATTAGGTACTTTTAAAATTGTAATTTTATTATATTTTTAATTAGTTATTTTACCTGTTTTCTTTTCTGTTGGGGCTGCGCCCAATTACAGATATCTGAGGCAAAAATGGGACAATTTAAGCCAATTTACCTAAATCACAAAATACACCCCTTCTAAAATACAGTGCATTAAATCAGTTCACACAAAAACGGTTTCTTATAAGTGACTTGGGAATGGTTTGTCAAAATATAAAGTTTTGCAGGTGTCTAGATTATGTGATCGCAAATAAACTAGTGTCATCAAAAATTTAATAATATAGGTCTCACTTAAGAGTGGAGCCACGTCATAATTCTTTTCATTTTTTGTTCGATTGAAACCAGATTGGTTTCAAATAATAGAGGTCATCAAGGCCTGCGTAGAACCACAAAACCACTTCACATCTCAAACTGCAAGAGAGATCTAGAAATCATACTGGGTATTTTTTTATATAAAAAAATTATCACAGCTGTTCTGTCATTTAAAAATCTTAATTTGCTTTAATTTATAAAAATAATTGGAGGGATCAGTGCAACAAATATCTAAATAACATTTTTATCTTTCCAAGATATTGAGGGTTGACTATTGTAGTATGGTCCTACATCTCACGCAGCCTATTTTTTATATTAAGTAGTCATATTTAAAATCTATAAGAAATCCTAATGCCTCTTTTGAAAATCTGATTGGATTTAAAAAAATGATTTTTCAGATTGGAGTTAGCTACTTTAGGCACAGACTTATTATTAAAGTGAAATATGTGGTTTTAAAAAGCTTTTTTATTAATAAATAAAAAACGAAACTAAATTTTACTTCGAACTTTCAAACTTGTAACTAAAGAAAAGTCAATCTTTTTTGTGAAACCAAACAAAATTCTTTATAAATGAACGTATTCGACATAAACAAGTATTAGTACCATTCATAGATAATCAGTATTACGCCGTATATTTTTTTTCCTCAACTGCTCCAGTATCTTTACAACTGGGTATAGCCACATTAATGTGGTTCTTTTTTAGAACTCCATATGTCCGCCAGTAACTGACTAGCAGTTTTGTTATAGATTTGAATTTCTTGTCATTAATTTTCAGATAGTTACCACCATAGGTCAGCATATGTTCATTGCAAATTTTTTGGTTCCTGCTTACTGTGTAAAGACGCATTTCCAAAAAAAAACCTCCCATGGTTTCTCTTTCTTGAACATGACTTCCAGTTTTAAAAACTATAAATCTAGTCGTAGAAATTCTTGGTAGAGACTACCTCATATGACTTGATCCAGTCCTTGAAATGTTTTACTTTCATTATCTTGTCGCCTGGGTTTTGCTGCACAAGGCTATGTTGAACCGATATCACATTAAAAGTTTTTTTCTGTGCAATTTAATAAGTTCAATGCAGGTCTCAGTGTTGTCAACTTTATCAGTTTTTAGTCTCTTTTTTAGTAGCAAAGTCTATCAACACGCATCATTGAGTGTCCAGGAATGGGGTAGACTGCTTCAATTTGACTGAAAACATGATTCTTGCATAACTGATCTAAAAATGTAATTCTATCAAAAACTTTTCGCACCAATGAAAATCGCCCTATCGTAAGTTTGCAAGAATTTTGGCTTGTGAGTGCAATCTAGTTTTTTCAAATGTCGCCAAATTTTACTCTTATTAGTGTTTAAAATAGACATTTTCTAACGCTATTTGTTTTAATTGTTTCTTTATCATCCACATTATTTTCCTATGATTTTCTTTATTATTCTTTATTATTGTCTAATCTGCCTGTTCTGTTAAATTAAATGTTAGTAGCCATACTTGCACATGAGTTATTGGTGGCCAGTCTGGATGTGGAATATTAAATTCTGCAGCAGCTTTCCTGAGCTGTTCTAATATTATCACCAACTAATCTCACAAATTTTCCCTTTTCTGCATTCGGAAAGAATTTAAATTGCAGATAAAATTTTGTACTGAAAGTTCATTAAAAAAAAAGAACTAGGTAAATAATATTTAAAAAAAAATTTGGAATGAAATTATTTTCCCTTTTTTTATATCTGTCCAAACTTTGTATTTACGGATTTTAAACGATTTAGAACAAGTTTTGTTTATACATTTTTTAGTAAAAAAAAAAGTGCTATATGAATGGCTGAGTTCACCAGGCGCCAACAACTGCGTTTAAGCGTTTTTCTGCTGACTACCAATACATTTCAGTGGTTAGCGACTTCAAGCACTATTTTGTGACGTTTGTCTGTCATGCTGCTTTGACAAATCGGCAACAGTTGAGTTCTAGCAGAAACTCAGTGAGACTGATGAACCCATACTTTGACACAACTATTCAACTGCTGGTGCTTCGGCCATTTTTGAATTTTTACCAAACAATTTTGTATAATAAATGGTCTTGCATTTTAAGGTGGAAAGTGATGGTCTTTGGTAGATCTTCGTGGCCTCTTATTTAAATCTGGCAAAAACAAAACAATTATGATGCTTTTACATTATTGACACACTGTATGAGTGTTCATTTTTTTATGCACAGTAACAGATTTTTACCCCCCATTTTTTATATGCACTTACACAGCGTTTTCAATGCTTTACTTTATATATTGCTTTAATTAATACTAATACTAATTACGGCAAAGCTTTTTACAATGTATAAAATTTTAATATCTTTAAAACGGCACATCTGAAATATGGCATCTCATCTTGGTTGATAGTGGGTCCCAACTTGTGAGACTTAATGAAGGTCTTGGTTACTGAAGACAAAAACAAGTTGTCTTAATTCAATTTGTCCTTATACAAAAATGTACCCATACCAAGGTGCAACCCCTCTTAATCGTTTATATTTAGAGTGTGGTATTTTGGTAGGAATGAAGTTATCTGGGTAAATTAGCCGTCTAACTGGGCATAAGATTTAGCAAGTTTATTCGTGCAGTGGATGATGGTTTTTTATTGAAAATCTTAAAATGTAATTATTCTTTCTGTAAAAAACTATTGTTTTACGTAATTGAAATCAGAAAAATGGGCGCCAATGATTGTCAATAGATGTCAACAACAATATATCATAGATAAATATACAAAATTAAACTTTGGAACAGAATGAGCCACTCTTTCACATGTGTCTCCAGACCCAATATGTGGTGTGCATTTGCAGTCACATTTTTTTTCAACCCTATTCAATAGAGTAAATATCATTAATACTTGCTGCACCTACTAGTTTTTAGATATTACAGAGTTCTTTAGATTCGTTCCAAACCAAATTGGAGTATAATATTTCAGTTCCACTGAAAAGCATCAGAGATATTAAAACTTTATATAATAAAACAAAGTTGTGTTGAAACGGAACCATAAAAAAATAGCAGTGTGTATATCAAAAGGATTATTAGTAAAATATGACACTATGGGTCAAAAAACTATTAGTTTATTTCTATTATATTAGCTTATTTATAATTATTAGAAAACCTTTGCAAAAGTGAAGTGTGTGTGATAAACCATTCTCAAATTATGTAGGAAAGAAGAAACCTTTTTGGGGTGGTTTCTTTTGATACACTGTATCTCGCACCTGCCAGTTGCAGATATTACAGAATTATTGTGATTCGTTCTAAACCAAATCAAAGTGTAATATTGCAGTTCTACTGAAAAACTTTAGAGATATCAGAATTTTTATGCATAAAAGTGAAGTGAGGCGTTAGGAAAATAGTATCATGCACGTGAGTAAATATAAAAAATTAAAGATATCTATTTAAGCGTCTCTTCTAATTGTCTTCAAAATATTCGTACTAGCAGCATGGGCTCTTTAAAGAAACTGACCTGATTTCTGAATAATAACTTTTAACGACCCTCTTGAGGTCTGATTAAATTATAAATAGAATGGCACAGTAGAGGATTGGTGTTTTAAGAAAACCCAGATTTTACTATGTATCTACTGTACCATACACCTATGACTCTTGAATTACAAAGTACTCAACTCTGCCATTTAAAAGGGTAGTTTGGTAACGTAGAACTAAAACAGGATAGTTAGATTCTGTGTACCTACTTTAATGATAAAACAAATTACAAATAACTTACAATTTACAAACTGTCAATGACAAAATAAAATTCAAAAAACTAATCTATGCAATTACAATTATCTCAACCAAATTTTTGTTATCCCTCTCATCGTTTATCTGGCATAAATACAACTAAGTCTTTCTAGAAGTCCATGCGGCTCAAACCTATATACCAACTGATATTCTACAGATCTTCATCAGCCTTGAAATAGCTATCACTTAAAGCCCATTAAACATATATTTCATTTAACCCATACCTGGGGAGAGTAAAATATAATCCAAAAGATATATGGCTGAATCAACCCTTGTTGGGTTAAAATACTCACTATCACCTTAGTTTAAACTACCACACGTGATTACGGAAAAGTGCTTATTCAAATCGCTTTCACTGAAACTTACACAAACATTTTAGCTTCCTAGTCTCGAAACACTGTATCGCTCACGCTATTATTAACTCTACATTTACATACTCCAAAACCTAATCATACTGTACACGATGACCCGTTTTCTACTGTTGGTGCCACATTGCACCTTGCCGGTGGCCACTGTCTCTGTAATTCCAAAATACTCCATATTTTTTGTGATACTTTCCCGGCCGTTTAAAAATTGCATTCTACAACATTTATTAGTTGAACTCCACCCCATCGTAGGAGAATTACTATCATTTCTCACCCCAACGAATGACACTACTTGCAACTTGGTTTCTGCTGAGTATACGATTTTTCTAGACCAACCGAAATGATTGTCTGTAGCTATTCTAAGATTGGAGTCTACTGAAAACCCACGAGCTGTCGTTCTTCAAGTTCGGTTGAACAAACTGCAACGCAAGTTGCAGGTTCTTTTTGCGGACTCAGTAGTTTGTGTGCAAGATGACCTAAGTATTGTATTACCTTCTGGCCGGCGACGTTCCGGAATTTCAACATTTAATATCAAGTGATTTTGTATTTCATTTACTTTGTTACAAATTTATGTGACTGTAACATATATTAAATTATTAGGTAGAGACGGCTAAATTACACTGGGTGTCCCATGAATGTAATTCCACATTGAAACCTACTAATTCACTTTTCCCAGGACAATAATTTAATTAAATTGACGGTAATTAAAGTAAAGGGCTTAAGCAAGTACTTTGCGTGCATCTTATTTATAATTATAACAGTAACATATTCACAAAATTTGAAATTTGTGTAATAAATCATTGTCAAATTATGTAGGAAGGAAAGAACTGTTTCAGAGTGAGCTCCTTTAAGTGTCTATATCTCCCAAGGGGTGCATTCTTGGATATTAGTAGGTTGATTTAAATCATATTTTTGCTTCAGGAATCGATAGTAGGAAGTTAATATAATAATAATAATGTATTAATTACTTTTAATTCAAATTTAAACTTGAATATTTTATAATTTGCACTTGTAAACCAATTAGCGAAACATGCAAGCTAAAAATTTGGTATTTTAAAAAGATGTGCATGGATAATAATTATTTAAAGTTTACAAGGAAGGCACATTTTTTGACCTATAATATATTTACATGTAATTTTTAGTTAATTGGTAAATTATTTTTCCTGTTGCATAATTAAGAAAGGAAATAAATGATGAAAAATGTACATATGAAATGTATAGACTGCATAAATTATTATACTTTAGACAATGTAATTAAAGATAATGATATTGTTGAAACACATTTCCAATATTTGAAGCATAATAATAAAATCGGTGTTCTAAAAATATTGTATATTGTTTTGTGGAAAGATTGGTATTTTTGCAAGCGTACTAGTTCCATTGAATGTGTATAGCTATTTATAAAGTTTTTATTACCAAGCACTAGAGTGAACTTGGACTTGCTTTGAATATTTATTTAAAAGAAACACCTTTATTTGTGATAATTATTATTACAGAAATAGACTTTTGTTTTAATGAATTGTGTTTTATTTCTCCTTCTCATCCAACCAAAACATTTGTTATAATGTACACAGAATAGACTTAATGCAAGATTATTAGTAATTACACTAGAACTTTTTGTAAATTGAGGTTGAAGAAAGAAAAAACTGGATTAGAGAAACTGAGTCATAGAGTAATAATGAAAATAAGAATCTATTGTAACATGACTGTTGTGATGCCTCGCCGACACACAGATTGGCCATCACATATCGTAATCTAAAGACAGGCAACCAGACTGTCTATTTCCATGAGTTCTTCTGCTTCTTCCCTTTTTCCAAGTACAGATTGTGGGGTGCCTCGGTTATGAGTAGGGATAGAAGGTTGTGGTTTTCACAATACTGTTCTACTTTTTTGTTAAACTAACGATGCCAAAAACTGAGCTACAGGGCGATTTTGAAAATTTGCCATTTTTAGGCATCGCCTGTATCTCCTTTATGTGATGAGATATAAAACTGGAAAAATTAATCCTGATCGATTTTTATGTAAAATTTAATGATGCAAATAGTTTGTTTCTATTAAGCACAGATTTCGTGATACAAACCAAAACATATGATTTTTAAATGGAACCTCCTGTATATTGTTGTCACTGGACCCGGTTCATTGAGAGCTTTTTAAATATATATGGTTACATATAGATATTCTTTTAGATGGCTGAGTAAATTCAGGGTTCCCACTAAAAACAGCATATAAATTTCCCTGAATTCCCTGACTGATCTTCTACAACCTACCCCCAAAGTTACATATATAAAACATACACAATTTTCCTTACAAATGAACAAAAACGCTACTTTATACAAATATGCACCTGTCATTGTGTTTTAATTATTTATCATAAAACACAAACAAATAATTTTTCACTGACACAGACAAAAATTACCTGACAGTCAATTTTTCTCAATATTTCCCTGATTTCCCTGACAACATTTTTCCTTCTACAAATTCCCTGACTTTTCCCGGTTTCCCTGTTTTACAGACGAGTGGACAACCTCAATTGCATTTTTGTATTTTCATATACAAGTGGTCCAACAGTGCGTTCAAGTTTAATATCTCCTTTATTATTCAATAATGACAAAAATTTTGGGACAAAAGTTGCAGGTACTAATAACGTTAGCTACAAACTAAAATTATTTTTGCATATACAGGTCTCCATAAGTTAGGTACAACCCAAAATTCACCTTTTTTTAAATGGTACACCTGTATATTATTTTATTTTTGAATTCCTCTTGTTTTGCCCATTGATCCAGTATATAGTTGGGGTCTACACAGAGTCGTTCAAAAGTTACGGCGACTTTTCTAAAACATCAGAGGCACATTTGACGGTCTATAACTTCATTAATGTGTCAGCATGCAACACTCTTATCATGCCAAAAATCTGAAAATGTATTTGTATTATTTTTGAAACGCCTGTATACAGTTTCCTGTCTACGCTCCTCTCGACTTGATTATTAATCGTCTGTTCGGGCATATGAAGAATTATATTAAGATTTACGGTCACTACTTCTCAAAACCTAGTACTTATTCCGACCTTGTTTTATTATTTCAGAAAGTCAGGTCAGGTCAAATTTCAAATGTCAGCTTGTTTAAACTGTGACACATTCCTTAAAGAATGTATTGTTACCAATGTACAAAAGCATGGAGAAAAAATATGCCTCAAATAATGGTCAAAATCGGGACATAGTGTACTTGACCTTCGAATATTGTTAAAAAATTATTATGTCTTAGAATATGTACAACAAAGTTGCTTTCTTTCTCTCAATCCCTTTCAGTCGGCATCTCTCTTTCCTCACTTCTAGCACATTTTAGTGAATTTTCTTTAAAAAAAATCACTAATGAGGAGATCCCGACTTTTGAATTTTGAAAAAATTTGTTCAAATGAGCGCTAATTAGGCCCCCCAGAATACATATCCGGGGTCAGTTTCAATTTTTATATATATATATATATATATATATATATATATATATATATATATATATATATATATATATATATATATAAACCGGAAAATTTTGTGTTTTCTTTCGAAAAAAAATTATATCTCCGAAATTAACAAAGTAAGGGCAACCAAATTTGGTACGCGGGTTTACGTCCTTATAGGTAAGTTACCTACCAAAATTTAGCTATGTAGGTCAAAAAACAAAACAGTTATAGGCATTTAAAGAAAAAAAGTTGGGGACGCAGCAAGTGCGTTATGGTAGTGAATTTTCATAAAAATATTTTTAATATCAAATATGTGTGTGTGTTTTTTTTTTCAGAAAGCAGGCATCAAATTTGATTACCAGTATAACATATATAGTATAACAATTATAGTAAAAACAATGTGCAATGTTTCATCAAAATAACTTTATTGTTTGAAAACGTACAAAAATTTCCGAAAGTAAACTTAAAGTGTAACCGAAAAAATCCGTTTTTTGGCCAACCTTATAGGTTAATAGCAAATTGAGCTTTTCAATTCAAATATGAACCATTTAATCAAAATTCGCTACCATAACTCACTTGCTGCGTCCAGAATTTCTTTACTTACGAAAATGCATTATATTTCGATGGAAAATGCAAAAACGTAAGGCGTTTTTGACTAAAAAAAATATTATTTGTATCCCCAACGACTTATGGGCCAGACTGTGATTGTAGAAATATTTTTTAAGATGTAGCTCAAGACACCCTATAATTAATGTATACAATTTTTTTTCATATCTTGTAGAATAACAGATATATTGAGCTTTATTGAATTTTTTACGAAAATGCGACAAAAGTTATATACCATTAAACGATAAACTCTATAGCTAAGGCTACTGCCAAGCATCGGAGAAAGGGTATATTTGAAATGAATTTTCTGGAAACATTTTAGTAAAATGAAGGACGATGACGGTTGAAAGTAAGACTTCATGGTTTGTAAAACATTCTTCTTGAGACATTTTCTTTCCATAGCCCGTATTAGATTCAAGTTCTTTGCCTAAATAATGCGAATTTTGACGTTTAAAATTGTCACTGACGTTTTGAGGAAAACCCCAATTTATGTTTCTTTAAATGCCCATAACTTTTTTGTCTTTTGACCTACAGCGCTAAATTTTGATAGGTAGTTTACCTATTGTGATATAAAAAGAGATATTAATTTTTTTTTCTAAAGAAAACACAAAATTTTCCGGGAAAACCTCGACCGATTTTCCTGGCTAACGAACTTATCCAAGCTACTTACAAAAGGAAGTTATTCACCAAATTTTGTCAAAATCGGCCCATTATTTTTTGAGTTATCGGTGTGATACATATATATATATATATATATATATATATATATATATATATATATATATATATATATATATATATATATATATATATACATATAAAAATCGAAACTGACCCCGTATATGTGTTCTAGGGGGCCTAATTAGCGCTCATTTGAAGAATTTTTTTTTAAGAAAATTCACTAATAAATTGGGGTTTTCCTCAAAACGTCAAAGTTGCGATTTAAAACGTCAAAATCGGCAACATTTATTAGGCAAATAACTTGAATCTAATACGGGCTATGGAAATCAAGTGTCTCAAGAAGGATGTTTTACAAACCCTGAAGTCTTAATTTCAACCGTCATTGTCTTTCATTTTTCTGAAATGTTTCCAGAAAATTCATTTCAAATAGACCCTTTCTCTGATGCTTGGCAGTAGTCTTAGCTATAGAGTTTATCGTTTAATGGTATATAATTGTTGTCGAATTTTCGTAAAAAATCAATAAAGCTCAATATATCCGTTATTATATAAGATATAAAAAAAATCTTTATACATTAATTATAGGGTGTCTTGAGCTACATCTTAAAAAATATTTCTACAATCACAGGGTGGCCCATAAGTCGTTGGTGATACAAATTTTCTTTTTTCTTTTAATCACACACGCCTTATGTTATTGCATTTTCCATCGAAATATAAAGCGTGTTTGTAAGAAAAGAAATTCTGGATGCAACAAGTGCATTATGGAGGCTATTGATCAAATGCTTCATATTTGAATAGCCCAATTTGCTATTAACCTATAAGGTTGACCAAGAAACGAGTTTTACCGGGAACACTTTAAGTTTTCTTTTGGAAATTTTTGTACATTTTCACACAATAAAGTTATTTTTATAAAACATGGCACATTGTTTTTACTATATGGGTTATACTGGTAGCCAAAAATTGATGCCAGCTTTCTTAAAAAGAAAACATATTTACATTGAAAACATTTTTATGAAAATTCACTACCATAACGTACTTGCTGCGTCCAGAGTTTTTTATTTGTTTTCTGATCAATGTACATTGTCTTCGTCATTTTTAAAGTCCTTGATTTCAAAAACTTTTATTTTCTGTTGCTCACCCAAAGTCCAACTTTCCGCCCCATACATGATTTGATGATTTTCTTTGGTTAAAATGCTTATTATCGAGAAGAGTATTTTGTCCACATGGCTCTGTACACTTAATGTATAATCTATTTATTAACAATGAAACGGGTCAATGACAAGGGCATGTCCATGTACATCCACTTCAAGTTAACATAACACAAATAATCAACAAAACAATTAGGAATTGTTTTCTTAAATAGCACATAAATAAAGGAGAAAAAAGAAAAACGTTTAAAAAAGTTGGAGGATGCACATCTGAATGCGGTATTGTTTTTTATAAAACACCAAGTGCAGAAGATTTAATATAATTCTAAGAAAAAAACTATATTACTAATAAAAAATGAGTATCACCTAAAAGAAAAGAATGTCTTGTTCAGAAGATTTGTTTTTACTCGCCTTGAAAGCTGGTAAATTATCTACACTACCCAAAGCGTCGCTTGCGAAATTAAAAAAAAAAAACATCATCCTGTTGCTTGTGTCCTATGATACCATTTTAACTTGATTTTAGTTGAAATTCAAGAAAGCTTTTTCACTCCCGAGGAGGTACCACCCCTTACATCAAGCGGCCAGTGAAGTCCCAACGGACGTTTCCGGTTCTGATGTACGAGTCGGTTTCCCTTTATAAACAAAAATGATGATGGCTCCTCCTTGTACAAAGGATTCCGGAGATAAAATACCCCTCCATTCGGATCTCCGGGAGAGGGGGCGCCGGCATCAAGATTTAACATATCCTTCTCGAATATATGTGGCCTAAATTTTAACCTGAATTCCGTCCACCATTTTCTCCAGGCTAATAGGCCCCAACTCCTCTTCCTCACCGAAACCCAAATCAGTGCCAAAACAGCCACTAATCACCTCAATTTCCCGGGGTATGAGCTCCTTACTACCTTTAAATTGCATGGAGGTGTGTACGCATACGTCCGTAGCAATCTACCCTGTACCAGACTCCGCAATTTAGTAGCTGGAAGAAAAAACATACTTTGGATGAAACTCTCTCTCTCAGGGCTGCAACTAAATTCATCTGTTGCATTTACTGGTCACCTTCTGACAACAACTTTGTCCAGCTCTTAGACTACCTTTCTGAAAAAACCGACCATCTGATTTCTGAATATCCTTCCTCCGAGGTCACTATTCTTGGTGACTTCAATGTCCATAATAAGGAATGATTAGGATCTTCAAAAAACGATCCACAAGGGAGAGCAGCGAAGGCCTTTGCAGTCGACAATTCTTTAGCCAATATGGTTCAGCAACCTACTTACTTTTCTCGCATCCCAACACACAGCTCAAATCCCTTGGATCTCCTTCTTACTACAAAACCAGAATGCTATAAGACATCAGTCACCGCCCCCCTTGGTCGCTCAGACCATGGCATGGTCACTGCTTCCTGCGCAGTGCAATACGAGGTCACACCGTCATCACACCCACGTATCGTTGGGCACTAAAAATCCGCGAACTGGCACGAAATGCGGCATTACTTTTCCTCATTTCCATGGTCGTCTGTCTACTTCTCTCATCCCGACTCCTCTGATATCTCACAAAACGTCACCGAAATTATCCAAGCTGGCATGGAATTATTTATTCCACGTACACAGAAAGCCTCTTCAGCCACTCAAAAGCCCTGCTTCTCTAAATCCTGTGACAAGGCCAGACTTGAAAAGATCAAAGCTCACAAAACGCTTCTACACAATCCCAGTCAAGAAAATCGCCAAGCATTTAACGACGCAAGAAACCGCTATGTCCGCATTATTTCTGAGGCAAAAAACTCGTTTAATAACCACATCAAAAACAAAGTCCTCTCAAGCTCCAACGGCAGCAAACCCTTCTGGACTCTTGCTAAATCTATTGGGAATAATTTCTGCAAGAGCACGTTCTCACCTCTTGTCTCGAGGGATGAAATTGTTTCTACCGCCCTGGGCAAGGCTGAACTTTTTGCTTCGTTGTTCGCCGGCAATTCTATTCTCAACCCACCTCCAAATGTTCAACCACCAACAGTCCCCAATGTCGCATATAAAATGACGCATATCATTTTTTAAACTAAAAAGGTACGAAAGATGCTCTCTTCTCTTAATACTAGGAAAGCCTCTGGCCTTGACGAGATCCCAGCAATTGTTCTCAAAAGATGCGCACCGCACCAGAACTTGCTCCTGTCCTGACTCGTCTGTTTCAGACATCTTACAATAGAGGCATATTCCCTAGTAACTGGAAAACTTCTCAGGTACAACCCGTCCCCAAGAAAGGATCCAAAGAGCTTCCTAGCAACTACATGCCCATTTCTCTCCTTTTAGTCGTCTCTAAAGTGATGGAAAAGTATATAAACACCGAATTACTCAAATCTCTTGAAAAACACAGTCTAATCCACGACAGGCAGTATGTATTCCGTCAGCGCAGATCAACTGCCGACCTCCTTTCCTTTGTCACCCATTCTTGGAACAAGTCTATGGAACTACACAGTGAATCCCAGATTGTCGCTGTAGACATCCAAAGCATTCGACCAGGTCTGGCACGTAGCGCTGCTTAATAAACTTCCAGCCTATGGCTTACCACCAAAAATTCTGTACCTGGACAGCAAATTTCCTCTCCAACCGGGGCATTTCTGTTGTCATGGATGGTCATTCCTCTAAACTGTATCCAATTAATGCAGGAGTCCCTCAAGGTTCAGCTTTAGCCCCTACTTTGTTTCTTCTCCACATCAATGATCTCTAGCACATCCAACCCAGTTCACAGTTACGTGGACGACAGCACCCTCCACTCAAATATACAATATTATAAGCCTGTCTGTTTAGCCCAGTTAGATGAGGATCACAGACTCATGGAGGGTTCTGTCTCTATGGATCTCCAAAAAATATTAGACTGGGGAAGTAGAAATCTTGTACAATTCAACTCTACCAAATCTCAGTCTTGCTTTCTATCTCATAAGAGATACACCAGCCCCAGACCCATCACAATGAACAACCAAGTTATTTAAAGTAATGAGTCGTTTTCACTTGTTGACATTTCTGTGGATCGAAATCTCAATTGGCACCAACATGTCACATCAATTGCAGAAGCGGCTGCTAAGAAATTAGGTTTCCTCTTCCGGGCTCGCAAATACTTTTCACCAGCTAATCTCTATACCTTATTTACTGCACAAATAAGGCCAAACCTCGAATACTGCTCCCACATCTGGGGTGCCGCTGCCGCTTCTACACTCGCTATCCTAGACTCCATTCAGAAGAGCTATACGTCTCATCGGTGACCCTACCCTTACCCAAAGGCTGCCACCCCTTGCCCACCGACGTGCCGTTGGTGACCTCTCTCTCTCTCTCTCATAGATATCTGCACTGCCACTGCTCAGAGGCGCTTTTTCCATAGTTCCTACACCTGCTGTCCCCAACAGATCTACCAGGGGAACAGAGTGAATGCACCCTTTTACTGTCTGGGTCACCAGACATAGAACATCTTGTTATACCCACTCTGTTGTCCCGAGGACCTGCAAGGTGTGGAATTTCTTGCCGGCGCATGTTTTCCCTTCTCCTCCAAACCTTCAAGTCCAGAATTAACAAGTTGCCTCTTTCCTCCTTGTCGGCACCCACGGTACGATAGTATTTAGGCTGTAAGCCCTCATGGTGTGTTATTGAAATATAAAAAAACTGTGTCGCTTATGTCCAGTTTCACAAATTTCAATTAAATATTTAATGGGTCATTGCTTCAGATTACTAATCAAACTATGATTTAGGCCTGTTATCATGACAATCAAATATTTTGAGGCTGTGATTAGTTAACATCACGTTAAGTATATAATCGAGCTTTGTGGAACTGTGCATAATTAAAATATATTTGTAAAAGCTTGCTCTCTGTCTATTACTTTCCATTGACTTTCTGAATATCGACGTACCAGATGGCGTTAGTAATAATTATGTGATAATTTTCCTTACCCGCTGAGATACCGTTAAGACTGAAAAGAGAAGTTTAGCCTCGAGGTGGTTAACACAAATGTTTCCTCGAGTTCTCTCTGTATGGTGTATCTGGTATTCAGTTATTTCGTGAAAAGCGTCTTCAAACTTGAGGTAAGCCATTATAGCTAACACACTTCAGTACCTATTTATAATTCTGTATTTTTCCTTGTTGAGCAGGAAGCTTTTGTTCCCGGGAATATTAAATTTTGAGTATAGCTGCGATTTCCTCTACGTTAGACTGAGTCGCCATTGTCTACGTAATTCCTACAAACTTGGCAGTTAGAGTTCAAGTAGTAAGAAGGGCCAGAATAGGTGGTTATATCCAGTTTATAACAGTGGTATACAATAATAATAAATAAGACGAAAAAATGCAGAAAAAAAAGACAAAAATATGCGTATTTAAATGCGTCAAATATGCAAAAAAAAATGCAAATATTTTAGAAAAAATGCAAAAAAATATGCATAATATTAAGTTTGCTAAATCACTGATTATGAATAAACTGTTTCATCTCCTATCCCTGGAACGATTTTACCCAAAAACAATCTGAACCGTTCGTTTATAAGGTGCTAACTGTATACAAAATTTGAAGAGGATATCTCAATTCGTTCTAAAGTTATCGGGGCTAGAGATATACAGACCGACAGACCAAAAAAATTCCGTTCCCAAATCATGTTTTCTATATGTTTTCATACTTTTTACGACGTTTAAGCGAAAAAAAATGTTTTGAAATTTTTGTAGTCGATGTGGTACTTCCACATGTTGTGACTATATTAAAGTAATTAAGTATTCTAGTTATTAATCTAACCTATTTAGATTACATGCAGAGACATTATTTTACACATATTTTCATATTCTATCGCCTAGCATCTACAGCATTTGCTCCATGTTTTTGTCAATACAAATACAACAGAAACTCATCTAAAACCTCACCACAAGGCCTGGTGACCACTCTCGATCAAGTATTTTGTTTATTTATGTATATTTTATCTAGTAATTGTCCAACTCCGAAACAAGCACAAACTAAGCCTCAGTCTAGTATAACAAAATACGAAAATAAAAAACCATATTTTTTAACCCACACACTCATATCAATACTTATACATGGCATACATCTCATAGATTGTAGATTGTTTAATGAGTCATATAGGCCTTTGTCCTATCAGCGCTGCAACCCCAATGGGTACATGGCTCTTTTAGTGAATTTTTGGTAAAAAAAAATTCACTAATGGGGATTTGAATTTTGAAAAAATTTCTTCAACAGGGTTTCCACTAAAAACAGCATATCAATTTCCCTGACTTTTCCCTGAATTCTCTGACATGCCAAAACCTATTTCCCTGACTTTGATATTCTACAAACTACACCCAAAATGTGTAACACGCTACTATAGAGAATACAGTAGCTCTTCGCCTCATGGCGAAAAACACACTTCTCCAAAATTACATTTATAAAACATACACAATTTTCCTTACAAATAAACGAAAACGCTACTTATACAAATATGCACCTAGATATATCAAAGAATTAAAGTATATTACGTTATAACGTGGCCGAATATAACGAATACACAAGCTGTCTAGTGGAGAAATTAATTATCAAACAAAAAACAAAGAAAATATTAGCGGAATAAGAGACCTTTAGAGGAAAGAAAGCCAAAAAAACTTTGTTTGCTTACCATTTGAACCTCAAATCACGAGAGGTCTAAATAGGATTTTACAAAAATCCAATTTTCAACTAACGTTTTCGACAAAAAATACTTTTAAAAACTTGCTAAGTAACCCAAAGGACAATAATAAAAACTCTGGATGCAGCAAGTGCGTTAGGGTAGTGAATTTTCATAAAACTATTTTTTAATAGCAATAATGTGTGTTTTTTTAAGAAAGCAGGCATCAAATTTGGTTACCAGTATAATCTATATAGTAAAAACAATGTGCCATGTTTCATCAAAATAACTTTATTGTTTGAAAATGTACAAAAATTTCCGAAAGTTAACTTAAGGTGTTCCCGAAAAAACTCGTTTCTTGGTCAACCTTATAGGTTAATAGCAAATTGAGCTATTCAAATATTAAGCATTTGATCAAAATTCTCTACCATAACGCACTTACTGCGTCCAGAATTTTTTTTTCTTACAAACAAGCATTATATTTCGATGGAAAATGCAAAAATGCAATAACATAAGGCGTGTTTGATTAAAAAAAAAGAAATTTTGTATCACCAACGACTTATGGGCCACCTGTGATTGTAGAAATATTTTTTTAAGATGTATCTCAAGACACCCTATAATTAATATATACAATTTTTTTTCATATCTTGTATAATAACAGATATATTGAGCTTTATTGATTTTTTTACGAAAATTCTACAAAAATTATATACCATTAAACGATAAACTCTATAGCTAAGAATACTGCCAAGCATCAGAGAAATGGTCTATTTGAAATGAATTTTCTGAAAATATTTTATTAAAATGAAGGACAATGACAGTTGAAACTAAGACTTCAGGATTTGTAAAACATTCTTCTTGAGACATCTTATTTCCATAGCCCGTATTAGATTCAAGCTATTTTCCTAAATGTTGCAAATTTTGACGTTTAAATCGCAACTTTGACGTTTTCTGGAAAACCCCAATTTATTTTTCTTTAAATGCCTATAACTTTTTTGTCTTTTGACCTACAGAGCTAAATTTTGGCATGTAGCTTACCTATAAGGATGTAAACCCGCGTACCAAATTTGGTTGCCCTTACTTTGTTAATTCCGGAGATATAAATTTTTTTCGAAAGAAAACTCAAAATTTTCCGGGAAAACCTGGACCGATTTTCCTGGCTAACGAACTTATCCAAGCCATTTGCAAAAGGAAGGTATTCACCAAATTTAATTAAAATCGGCCCATTATTTTTTGAGTTATCGGTATATATATATATATATATATATATATATATATATATATATATATATATATATATATATATATATATATATATATATATATATATTATATATATATATATATATATTTATATATATATATATATATATTTATTTATATATATATATATATATATATATATATATATTTATATATATATATATATATTTATATATATATATATTTATATATATATATATATATATATATATATATATATATATATATATATATATATATATATTTTATATATATATATATATATATATATATATATATATATATATATATATATATATATATACCGATAACTCAAAAAATAATGGGCCGATTTTAATTAAATTTGGTGAATACCTTCCTTTTGCAAATGGCTTGGATAAGTTCGTTAGCCAGGAAAATCGGTCCAGGTTTTCCCGGAAAATTTTGAGTTTTCTTTCGAAAAAAATTTATATCTCCGGAATTAACAAAGTAAGGGCAACCAAATTTGGTACGCGGGTTTACATCCTTATAGGTAAGCTACATGCCAAAATTTAGCTCTGTAGGTCAAAAGACAAAAAAGTTATAGGCATTTAAAGAAAAATAAATTGGGGTTTTCCAGAAAACGTCAAAGTTGCGATTTAAACGTCAAAATTTGCAACATTTAGGAAAATAGCTTGAATCTAATACGGGCTATGGAAATAAGATGTCTCAAGAAGAATGTTTTACAAATCCTGAAGTCTTAGTTTCAACTGTCATTGTCCTTCATTTTAATAAAATATTTTCAGAAAATTCATTTCAAATAGACCATTTCTCTGATGCTTGGCAGTATTCTTAGCTATAGAGTTTATCGTTTAATGGTATATAATTTTTGTAGAATTTTCGTAAAAAAATCAATAAAGCTCAATATATCTGTTATTATACAAGATATGAAAAAAAATTGTATATATTAATTATAGGGTGTCTTGAGATACATCTTAAAAAAATATTTCTACAATCACAGGTGGCCCATAAGTCGTTGGTGATACAAAATTTCTTTTTTTTTAATCAAACACGCCTTATGTTATTGCATTTTTGCATTTTCCATCGAAATATAATGCTTGTTTGTAAGAAAAAAAATTCTGGACGCAGTAAGTGCGTTATGGTAGAGAATTTTGATCAAATGCTTAATATTTGAATAGCTCAATTTGCTATTAACCTATAAGGTTGACCAAGAAACGAGTTTTTTCGGGAACACCTTAAGTTAACTTTCGGAAATTTTTGTACATTTTCAAACAATAAAGTTATTTTGATGAAACATGGCACATTGTTTTTACTATATAGATTATACTGGTAACCAAATTTGATGCCTGCTTTCTTAAAAAAACACACATTATTGCTATTAAAAAATAGTTTTATGAAAATTCACTACCCTAACGCACTTGCTGCATCCAGAGTTTTTATTATTGTCCTTTGGGTTACTTAGCAAGTTTTTAAAAGTATTTTTTGTCGAAAACGTTAGTTGAAAATTGGATTTTTGTAAAATCCTATTTAGACCTCTCGTGATTTGAGGTTCAAATGGTAAGCAAACAAAGTTTTTTTGGCTTTCTTTCCTCTAAAGGTCTCTTATTCCGCTAATATTTTCTTTGTTTTTTGTTTGATAATTAATTTCTCCACTAGACAGCTTGTGTATTCGTTATATTCGGCCACGTTATAACGTAATATACTTTAATTCTTTGATATATCTAGGTGCATATTTGTATAAGTAGCGTTTTCGTTTATTTGTAAGGAAAATTGTGTATGTTTTATAAATGTAATTTTGGAGAAGTGTGTTTTTCGCCATGAGGCGAAGAGCTACTGTATTCTCTATAGTAGCGTGTTACACATTTTGGGTGTAGTTTGTAGAATATCAAAGTCAGGGAAATAGGTTTTGGCATGTCAGAGAATTCAGGGAAAAGTCAGGGAAATTGATATGCTGTTTTTAGTGGAAACCCTGTTGAAGAAATTTTTTCAAAATTCAAATCCCCATTAGTGAATTTTTTTTTACCAAAAATTCACTAAAAGAGCCATGTACCCATTGGGGTTGCAGCGCTGATAGGACAAAGGCCTATATGACTCATTAAACAATCTACAATCTATGAGATGTATGCCATGTATAAGTATTGATATGAGTGTGTGGGTTAAAAAATATGGTTTTTTATTTTCGTATTTTGTTATACTAGACTGAGGCTTAGTTTGTGCTTGTTTCGGAGTTGGACAATTACTAGATAAAATATACATAAATAAACAAAATACTTGATCGAGAGTGGTCACCAGGCCTTGTGGTGAGGTTTTAGATGAGTTTCTGTTGTATTTGTATTGACAAAAACATGGAGCAAATGCTGTAGATGCTAGGCGATAGAATATGAAAATATGTGTAAAATAATGTCTCTGCATGTAATCTAAATAGGTTAGATTAATAACTAGAATACTTAATTACTTTAATATAGTCACAACATGTGGAAGTACCACATCGACTACAAAAATTTCAAAACATTTTTTTTCGCTTAAACGTCGTAAAAAGTATGAAAACATATAGAAAACATGATTTGGGAACGGAATTTTTTTGGTCTGTCGGTCTGTATATCTCTAGCCCCGATAACTTTAGAACGAATTGAGATATCCTCTTCAAATTTTGTATACAGTTAGCACCTTATAAACGAACGGTTCAGATTGTTTTTGGGTAAAATCGTTCCAGGGATAGGAGATGAAACAGTTTATTCATAATCAGTGATTTAGCAAACTTAATATTATGCATATTTTTTTGCATTTTTTCTAAAATATTTGCATTTTTTTTTGCATATTTGACGCATTTAAATACGCATATTTTTGTCTTTTTTTTCTGCATTTTTTCGTCTTATTTATTATTATTGTATACCACTGTTATAAACTGGATATAACCACCTATTCTGGCCCTTCTTACTACTTGAACTCTAACTGCCAAGTTTGTAGGAATTACGTAGACAATGGCGACTCAGTCTAACGTAGAGGAAATCGCAGCTATACTCAAAATTTAATATTCCCGGGAACAAAAGCTTCCTGCTCAACAAGGAAAAATACAGAATTATAAATAGGTACTGAAGTGTGTTAGCTATAATGGCTTACCTCAAGTTTGAAGACGCTTTTCACGAAATAACTGAATACCAGATACACCATACAGAGAGAACTCGAGGAAACATTTGTGTTAACCACCTCGAGGCTAAACTTCTCTTTTCAGTCTTAACGGTATCTCAGCGGGTAAGGAAAATTATCACATAATTATTACTAACGCCATCTGGTACGTCGATATTCAGAAAGTCAATGGAAAGTAATAGACAGAGAGCAAGCTTTTACAAATATATTTTAATTATGCACAGTTCCACAAAGCTCGATTATATACTTAACGTGATGTTAACTAATCACAGCCTCAAAATATTTGATTGTCATGATAACAGGCCTAAATCATAGTTTGATTAGTAATCTGAAGCAATGACCCATTAAATATTTAATTGAAATTTGTGAAACTGGACATAAGCGACACAGTTTTTTTATATTTCAATAACACACCATGAGGGCTTACAGCCTAAATACTATCGTACCGTGGGTGCCGACAAGGAGGAAAGAGGCAACTTGTTAATTCTGGACTTGAAGGTTTGGAGGAGAAGGGAAAACATGCGCCGGCAAGAAATTCCACACCTTGCAGGTCCTCGGGACAACAGAGTGGGTATAACAAGATGTTCTATGTCTGGTGACCCAGACAGTAAAAGGGTGCATTCACTCTGTTCCCCTGGTAGATCTGTTGGGGACAGCAGGTGTAGGAACTATGGAAAAAGCGCCTCTGAGCAGTGGCCGTGCAGATATCTATGAGAGAGAGAGAGAGAGGTCACCAACGGCACGTCGGTGGGCAAGGGGTGGCAGCCTTTGGGTAAGGGTAGGGTCACCGATGAGACGTATAGCTCTTCTGAATGGAGTCTAGGATAGCGAGTGTAGAAGCGGCAGCGGCACCCCAGATGTGGGAGCAGTATTCGAGGTTTGGCCTTATTTGTGCAGTAAATAAGGTATAGAGATTAGCTGGTGAAAAAATCGGCCCATTATTTTTTGAGTTATCGGTATATATATATATATATATATATATATATATATATATATATATATATATATATATATATATATATATATATATATATATAAATATATATATATATATATATATATATATATATATATATATATATATATATATATATATATATATATATATAAACATATAAAAATTTTATCTGACCCCCGGATATGTGTTCTGGGGGGCCTAATTAGCGCTCATTTGAAGAAATTTTTTCAAAATTCAAAAGTTGGGATCTCCTCATTAGTGAATTTTTTTTAAGAAAATTCACTTATAATGCCAAAATGTCGGGAATTTAAGAAATAAGTTGTAAACATTGTAATCTTAAATACGTCGGACAAACAAAAAGATCTCTTGGAATTAGATTCAAAGAACATTTAGCACAATTAAGATACGGTACTGTAGATAGATTTTCCGTCGCCCGACATATTTTGCATCATAATCACCACGTTAAAGAGGAGAATCTAAATTTAATAAAAAATGTTAGAAAACCAGGAAAGCTAAACGCCTTCGAAAGTATATATATATATATATATATATATATATATATATATATATATATATATATATATATATATATATATATATATATATATATATTGCTAAATATAGTAATAATAAAAAATGTATGAATCTCGCTCCGTCGCCTATAAGCAGTCTCCTGATAGATTGCTTTGTAAAATAAATACAGGCAGAAGCACTTCCTATAGATAATAAAAGAATACAGATATTTCCGCCAAACGAAACATGTGTATTTTGCTCTCGTTGAACCTCCCTAAATCGTTAGTGACCGACTACCTGCAGAAGAACATAAATAGAGTTGAGGATATAAGATATTTTATCCTCTGATGACGCTAACTTGGTTAGTGAAACGATCGTCAGGTTTTTTAAATGTGTTGTGGTGATTTGAGTTCCTCAAGTGTGTTTATCATTGTGTTTTAATTATTTAACATAAAACGGAAACAAATAATTTTTCGTTGACACAGAGAAAAATTCCCTGACTCAGTCAACTTTCACACTTTTCCTCAATTTTTCCCTGAACAAATTTTTTCTTCTACAAATTCGCTGACTTTTCCCTGTTTTCCAACGGAGTGGGAACCCTGTTCAAATGAACGCGAACTAGGACCCTTAGAACTTATATCCGGAGTCAGTTTTCATTTATATATATATATATATATATATATATATATATATATATATATATATATATATATATATATATATATATATATATATATATATAAACTCAAAAAATAATGGGCCGATTTTGATCAAATTTGGCAGGTACTTTCCTTTTGTGAGTGGCTTGGCTCGGTGGCGAAGAAAATCAGACCAGGTTTTCAGGGAAAACTTTGGGTTTTCTTTTAGCAAAATTTTTATCTCCAAAAATGAAAAAGCTATGGTAACCAGATTTGGTAAGTAGGTTAAGGTTATAAAAAGTAAAGTATATGCCAAAATGTAGATCTTTAAGTTGTAAGAAAAAAAAGTTATAAGCATTTAATGAAAAAAATGGTTGGTGCCAGATCATTTCTATGAAAATTCACTACACACACGCACTTGCTGCATCCCGACTTTTTTCTAATAGTTTCCCAAAAAGTTCAGAATTTTTATGCAGTCTACTATCCTTTTGGGACGTATTTTACCTATTTCCAGCAGTGTAAAAGTCACCCGTACAAGGCATTTGAGCCTTTTTCAAAACTGAGCCATGCACCGGCATAGCAAATGTTCTGTTGTTGCTGCTGCTTCAGTGCAGTATCTACAGTTTTTACTGTCAGCCTTATCCATCGTCATAAGGTATAACCTTACTGGGGAGTGTCCTGTGAAAAGTCCTGTGATTATTCTCAAGCTGTTCTGTACAATACAAGAAACAGTTCAGACTTCCCTGTTGATATGGTGATGAACTGTTTTGCCTGCCTTAAGCCTGGCGTTTTCCTCCAGTATGACAGCATTTGGTTCTTCTTCCAAGTATCAAGTTCATTTCTTACGTGGCTTTTTGTTATTCCACAATGGGACTCTGGAGCATAGAATGTTCTCGCTACCTTTTTGCAGGGCTATCTGCTTTCTCATTTCCTTCAATTCAATGCCTTGATGCCCTGGTACCCACATCAAAGTTACTTTGTTGTTCACAGCCGTTGCTCCAAGGATTTTTTGTAGTCCAAGGTCAGTTCAGGCTCGGTTTTCAAAGATTTTAGAGACTTTAGTACTGTCTGACTGTATAAGAGGATGTAGATGTCTCTATTTCTGAGGCTTCTTTGAATGCACTCCTGTAGATAGATATTTATAGCGAGCATTTCTGCTTGGAAGATGGTGGAGGTTTGTCATAGGAACTCAGCAAGTCTAAGTTAGGTCGTCTTATTCCGAGTTCTGCTCCCTTCGTTGGTTTAGATCTGTTTCATGGCTGGCGGTCACTTATAGCCACGTCAAATGGAGCCATGAAGTCCAGTTTAGCTGGTATTTGATCTGCTGGTTTGGCGAGTGATTTCAGTGGAATGATTACCAGGATCTTCAAGTGGCTAACCTGGTTTATAGTTGTTTGCTTGAAATAGTCTCTACGCACTTAGTGCTGCTTCCTCTTCACGCATATCTACAGTGGAGTAAGATTCAGCATTGTACTTATTGCAGCTGTAGGACATGATGCCATAGCTCCCGTTATTCCAAGACAGATCAGCATCTGCAATTTTTGCAATTTGCCTTGTGTTGAGGCTTGTTCCGTTTTTGGCCACCATACTGCAAATGCATATGTGATCATGGGTTTAAACACAGTTTGGTATATCCAATATACTATCCTGGGATTCATCCACCATCCCGCATGGTTTTCCTATGAGTCTACGGCAATCCCAGATTGCCACTGTTGCTCATTCACATAACACACACACACAGGTAACATTACAGTTCCTTGGCTAAATTCTCGATGACTAATTTATAAATAAGTATTTAAATTTGACGAACGTAAACAAACCAAACTGTCACAGTTGCCTAGAATGAATTGCTTGATTTTTTTTTTTCCCTAAACTTATAACTTAATCCAAGTTGCTCAAGATCAGGCGGTACTTCATTATACAGCTTTTGACCGAATATGTTAACTGATTCTAAATTAACTCTTTTTTTGCAGGTAGAACAACAAGACTACCACTTGCTTTATTTCCTCTGTGATACTTATGCTGTATATATTCATACTTGTAGTTTTTTACATGTACAAACTGTATAATTGATAATATGTATATTCCCTTTAAGTTTAATGTATTTGTCTTTTTATTTGATTATACAGTGCTTCAGTACTATGAAGATAGCCGAACTTCAATAAAGATTTGATAATCATATTTTGAGTTATTTGTAATGGTGCCGAACCCTATTGATACAATTCCATGTCAGCACAGATTCAACCAATGAATAGTATAGTAGCAACAAAATATTTTTTCAAATATATCTCTGAGTGTGTAAAATACATGTATCACCCAAATTTTTTATTAACATATTCAAAATATCCATTTTAGGTGTTGGTCAACATTAACTCCCAAACAGTGGCGGAACAAACGATTATTTTGGACCCCCTAGTTTTTTTTAACGAAGGTTGTGTGTTATGTAAAAACAAACAATACACGTTAATAAGGCTAGACGTTGGACACTGCAGCTGGTAATCTAACACAGAAAACAAAAACAAATCCAACTAATTCGGTAATATTTCGACAACACTGTTGTATATGTTCCGTGACCTACTGTATAATTCTGTTTCATTGATTGACATTCAGTATTTGGGGAAAATAAATTTGAAATTTTCCAGAATTCTATTAACACTTGTAAACCTTTGTTCTAATTGGTTATACAAAATGTCAATTGTGGAAGAAAAAACAGGTGCAATCTTATACCCAACGGCTACTTCAACTGCTTTCTCTTCGATTTTACCATAGTTCTGCCGCATATTCTTTATAACCTGTAAGGTAGCTTTTAATTGTTGGGCAGCTAAGTCTAGACTGACATCACCTTTCTGTAAACTTTTTGAGCACAAGTCAATATTTTCCAAAATTTCACACTGAAATATCATAATAACAATAAACTCGAATTTTTCTAAGTGTGTTCGTATAGATATGGCTTCATATGCCTCTTCTCTCTTTTTACTAACTAATATTATTTTATTTAGCACTTTAATAATTGAAACAAAATTATATCGTATAGTGGATATGGAGTTCCTTCTTGACGACCATCCCGTTGTGCAGAGTGACTGAGCGTAAATGTTTCAAATCACTCTATCTTTTTATACTATTTCCAAAGAAATTATATATTTTTTGACATAAATCAAAGAAGTTCTTAATCATTAACACATTTGAACATGCATAATTTAAAACTAAATTTAAATTATGTGCTGCACAATGAACATATTCTGCTGTCAGTTCTCTCTCTTTGATAAGCCTCTGTAAACCATAATATATTCCACTCATATTGGCCGCCCCGTCGTACCCTTGCCCGTGGCATTTGGAGATATTTATTCCAATTACTTTCAAAATATCTAGTGTCTTACGTTCAAGACCTTTCGCAGACTGGTCAGCAATTTCAAAAAATCCAAGAAAAGACTCTTTATTTTAATTGATAATGGAACACCCTGATCGTCTTTCTCAATTTTTACATATCTTATGACTTGGGACAGCTGGTCCATTTTCGAAATGTCTTGTGTTGTGTCAAAAATAATTAAAATGAATGGGGCATCGTTGATTTCTTTCAAAATTTCATGCTTAATCTTACTGGAAATAGTGTTAATGATTTCGTTTTGAATTTGGTGGCTGAGATATTCATGTTTGTTTTGGGTCCTCAAATGAGACTGCAATACAGGATCATACTTGGCAAGCAATTCAATAACAGACAAAAAGTTACCCTTTTTTTTCAGCATCGGTATCTTCTCGATGACCTCTTAACGGCATATTACAAACTGATAGCGTAATTATAGCGTCAATCACCCTTTTCATTATATCTCGCCATTTATTAAAATGTTCTTTTGTGTTAACTAGATTTTCAATTATTTTACCCTGTTTCCAGGAATCATACAAAAAACAAGATTTCATGTGTATAACTGATTGTTCGTGTTCTTTTATTTTCTTGGAAAATCCTTGCTAATCCTTGACTCCTTTACACCAAGCATCCCTAAAATTCTTGTCACTTCGATCTGCAAAGAGCCAACATGGTTCACAGTAAGCAACTTGTAGTTGTGGAGAGTAACAAAGCCACATCCTTTCAACTTGTATGCCAGCTTTGGTGATATAATTGTAATATGAAGAACTAAATGAACGTCCTTTGTAGTCTTTCATAAAATTACTTAATGGCTTACACGGTCCAGTGTTTAGAATTTGCTCCTTTGTTTCTGTATTAATTTCTTTTCCCAAATAATTTGCGATATCCGAAGCACAAACTTTGTCACTAACACTAGGAAAGTCAGTAGCCTCTTTCCGTGTTTCCGCCTCACTTTCCATGGTAACTTCAATTTTAAATACCTGCAACATTTTCATAACATTACGCCGAGGTTGATGGCATAGATTCAATTTCGTCGCCACGGCGTGGCCGCAGAGCCGCTCTTAACGGAATCAAGTCTCATCATGGATGAAGCGCAGGGGCGCGGTGGGGTGATCTCCCGTATCTATACGCTCACTAAACCACAAGCACACCCTCACACTTTTAAAAAACTCAAGCAACCATGGAGACAACAAGAAGCAAAGACGGTAACGTGCCAAAATCCAATGAGGAGGTAGGAGGTAAAGAGATCCCTGCCTCTCCAAGTAGTTCCAGCAGGGAACTTGAGGAAACGCCCCTCCGCTCTCCCGGCGTGGGGTCCGGGGTGGTACCGTACGGTTCCGTCGGGGACACTGCTGCCATGGGGAGCGACGAGGGGCGATCTTCGTTGGCTGCGACTCCAGCCGGCCCCATGGACGTGTAAGGCTCTACCACACGGTGCTCCCGGGCGGTCGGCAGAGAAACAAAAGAGGGATAAGGCGCAGCCGCGCCCACAGGGACGAAAGCTGGACAGGCGGCCACTGACTCAGGGAGGACCATTAGGCTCTCCAGTGTCGGGGCCGCCAGGCTGGCCCAAGCGCGTATGCGAAGCGTCCAAGGGCGGAAAAGGAAACACAACCGGAGCGTCGGGCCAAGAGGGTGTGGGTGTGCGTCAGCGACTGGGGGGAAGCGGCTAATGTGTCCCCACTCTTGCGAAAGGGAAACGCTGCCGTGACCCCGGCCGCTGAGGCGGACCCTGGCCACTCGGGAACGTCCCATCCGGCGGGTAGGAGGGATATACATGTGGTCATCACCTCCAACCGGGGGGGGGATCCTGACGGGAAAGGCCGAGCCAATAAGGAGGAGTTTGGTAGCGGGGATGTTTGACGCCATATGTTGGTATCCGCCGGGGCGTTGCAGCTCCGCTTTCGTAACTCGGGGATAGTTGATCCAGGGTGGTTCTGGGTGACCGCCGAGGATGGCGAGTCCCTGAGTTGGCTCCTCAACGGCTGGTCCGGGACGGCGGTGGGGGAGATCGCCTTCAGCGCCGCAAGGGCAGGGGACGCCCCATGGCCGGTCCGGATCGGCTTATGGCTCAGAAGTCAAGAGGTGGACCTAGAGGAAGTGGTCAGGATGCTTGCGCTCCAGGACCACTCGCTCAATGTTGGGCAATGGCGGCACCTGGAGACGGCAGGTGGACCTGGGGCATGGCGTTTGATATTCTCGGTTGGGCTGGGTGAGGCTCGCGAGCTGGGCGGGCAAGGCTGGCGACTGTACCTCGAGTTGGTGACTCTGAATGTAATCAGAGTTCCGACATGGAGTGCGGTCGCCTCCGCCCGTCCCGCGGGGGGCACGCTGATTGGCTCTGACCAGAGGGGGGGCTCCGTCCGGTCGGCGCCGCGATTAAACGCGGGGCAACTGCGGGTGGGCCAGATCAACCTCCAACATAGCCGGGATGCCACTGGGGAGCTGGCACAGCTCCTCGTAGGCGGTCCAGGCGTCGTTGTGTTGATCCAAGAGCTTTATGTGTTTAGGAAGCATGTGAGGGGGCTTGGAGGAATCAGTTTCAACATCCTGTTTGGTGGCGAAGCAGAGGAAGAACAACCTAGGACATGCATACTGGCGTCGAGGGATCTGGACATGATGTTGCTGCCGCAGCTCGGATCCAGGGACGCCACAGCAGCTGTCCTAGAGTATAAGATGAGTAATATTAGGCTTAAGGTTATGGTGTGCAGCCTTTATGTTCCCTACGATCGGAGGGGGCTGCCTCCGTCGAAGGAACTGTTGCGTATCGTCGACTTCGCGAGGGAGCATGGGTTACAACTGATTATAGGCTGCGATGCCAATTCTCACTACAGAATGTGGGGCAGCACAAATACCAACCCACGCGGTGAGGCTCTACTAGAGTATTTGGCGACAACGAACCAAGAGATATTAAATAGATGTACAGCTCCGACGTTTATCAATCGTATCCGGCAGGAGGTGATCGACATCCCGTTAGCGAGCAGAGGAATAACCGAGAATATATCTAGCTGGAGGGTGACGGAACACATATCAATGTCTGATCATCGTATGATCAGCTTTGAATTGAATGAGGACCGTGAGAGTTATTCCCCCCAGGAGAAATCCAAGGAAGACCGACTGGGATGCCTACGTAATAGGCGTCGGTGGGTCGCCAAGGAGCCCAGAATGGAGATGACTCTCTATAGAGGCATTAGATAGCGAGGTCGAGGCCCTAGAAGGTAAAATAATGGCAGCCTACGAGGCCGCGTCGTCACTTAGGGGGGAGCCGTCCATCAAAGTTAGATGGTGTAACAGGGATCTCGCCGCACTACGCGGACGGACTCGGAGGGTCTTAAACCGAGCCGTCCGAGAATCGGGTAAGGCGGCCTGGGACGAGTTTAGAACTGCCAGAAAGAAGTTCAAGAAGAAATTACCACGGAGTAAACGAGCTGGTTGGCGCGCGTACTTCGGGGAAGTCAATTCCATGCAATACGCAGCCAGGCTGGTAAGGGTACCCAAACAGGAGTCAGGCAGTACGATAGGATTCTTAAGGAAACCGGACGGGAGCTGAACCAATACCGGCGAGGAGACCTTGCGCCATCTCTCCGAAGTTCACGGACGGTGGAGCCGTCACGGGGGCTGCCGACCTGTGCCGGTGGTCTGTCCCGAATGCGGACTGGCAGCTGGCGGAGGGGGTGGTCACAGATGGCTCTATAACGTGGGTGGTGAACGAGTTTGCTCCATTCAAGTCCGCAGGCTGTGCTGGGATTTTTCCGGCCCTGCTCCAGAGGATCCTGGATATACTGCTTCCCAACATAAGGGAGGTTTTCAGGGGAAGCCTGGCGTGGTGCTATGTCCCAGAGGCCTGGCGCCGGGTTAGGGGGGTCTTCATTCCCAAACCAGGAAGGGAGGTCTACACGCTGGCCAAGGCATGTGGAGGGTTTCAGGGCGCCCGTGATGGACTCCAAACTAACATGGAGGTCGCAAATAGAACGAGTAGTGAGGAAGGGAGTAGCGACCCTCTGGCAGCTGCGTCGAGTGATAGGCAGGACCTGGGGACTTAATCCTCGGATCCTTCACTGGATTTACACTGCGATCGTTAGGCCGAGAATCCTCTATGGGACGTTGGTCTGGTGGTGTGGTGTGAACTACTACCAGGAAGCTGACTAAACTCCAAAGGGGGGCAATCCTGGAAAACACAGGCGCTATGAGGACGATAGCCTCAGCCGCGCTAGAGGTATTGTTGGTGCTGCCAACGCTTTCCATCTGTATCAGAAGGGAGGCTATGGCGTCGCATCTTAGAATGCGAGACTCTGGAAACTGGTGCGGAGAGGGAGCAGTAATAGGGCATGCAAGAGTCGCCAAGGAGGTAGAAAAAAAATCCGCCATCAAGGTACGGAATGCCGAGGAGGATATTAGGTTGACTAGGCCATATACCCTCAGGATCCCCAGCAGGGATCAGTGGAGGGAAAATGAGGTTGCATTCCAGCCCGCAAGCCTGGTCTGTTTCACCGACGGATCGCGGCTGGAGGACCAGCAATCCTCCGGGTCAGCAATATAAATCGAGGGCCTGGGGGTACGCAAGAGTTATGCTCTGGGTGCATATACCACGGCATTCCAAACAGAGGTGTACGCTATCCTGTCTGTGGCCAATAGACAGAATGTGAGGAGCACCGAGAAATGTGTATACATTTGCTCGGATAGCCAGGCGGTCCTTCGGGCCGCCTGCGTCGCCAGAAACAGGTCAACACTGGTTCAGGAGTGCGCTGACGCCCTCAAAGGACTAGCCAGGACGAAGGAGGTGCAACTGGTGTGGGTTCCGGGACACTGTGGCGTAGCGGGGAATGAGGTAGCGAATAATCTCGCAAGACTTGGTTCCCGGCGGCCGTTCTGTGACCCGGAGCCGGCGATAGGCATAAGTAGGAAGACGATCTCTGTCGCCTTAGACAGGTGGACTGAGGAAGTCATGGAGAGGCACTGGGATCGATTTGTGGCTGTAGGCAGGCGAAGAACTTCGTGGAGGGCCGGACAGAGATAAAGCTGTAACATATGGAGACAAGATGTTTATTAAATAAGTACACAATTTATTTGCTATCAGTACAGGTACTTCCATTTTCTTTGATTTATTTCTCAACTTTTGTTTTATTCGCTTTTCTAACGGTATTCCAGTTTTTTTCAATCTTACACGCTGTTCACTTATTTTTCGAATATTCATATTTAGCACTTTTGTTATAAGTAATAGGTTATTCTTGTACCTTGTATGTTAGTTCTTTATGCTTAAATTAGTTGTAATCGTTGGTCTCTCTGATTTTCATCGAACTTAATCATATGGTAAGTTTGGTTGAGAACGACTTTGGGGTAGCTGCATTTCCGTGTCATAACTTATTACGGCATACAAAGAAACCGCTCCACCTCGAAAATGTGTTAACAGCACACTATTATCCATGATACAAATAACGACAGATATGATATTCAGACTCATGATACAAATAACGAGAGATATGATATTCAGACTACCTATTTTTAGACCTGTCACGCGCATGGTGTCAAGTGGTGAGTCCAATGCAACAATAATATGCTGCCATGCAGTGGGGTTTGACATTTCATCACAACCTCTTAACCAATTACGTATTTTACTAATATTTAAGTGCAAACAGTTGGAAGTAATAAAAATGAAATAGATTAAATTTAGTGCTGCGGTCTATATTATCTGAAAAAGTCAACATAGGCGTAACTTCAACCGCATTAAACTGACGTATAGAATCTTTTTGATTGCGAACGACTTTGTTTTAAGTGTGTGGTTGGACTTCTATAACGTTACTCACCGCGTGACGTCATATGAGGGGGCGGGGCATATGCGCAATATCATATCTCTTCTAAGTCATTATATCATGTTTCAAACCTACTGCATTCACCATGACAGAATGGCTGCAATTACCCTTTGACTATATAGAGAATAGACCCGGCACACAGCCGAATTGTTTGAAGCCAACATTCAAGGGACTCTATGTTTACATCGGTCCTCTGCTCTGATTGGGTGGTGGCTCAAGCGTTGCCGCTATGTGATAATTCATCCTTAAATCGCCGAATATGCTAACAAGTTGAGAATGATAAATGTATTACTTTTCTGTTACTTAAGACATTACACTTACATTAGGGATTATTTATGAATGTTAAGATTTACTAACGTTATATTCCTTGGTTTCTCCCTTCGTTATGTAAATATAACCAGAAAACTCATTTTAAAATCTTTATCTTGCTGCATGTAAAGTATCTAGATTTGTATTAATCCACAGTTGTGACTTGTATTTGTCTGTGAATAGTATGCAAGTATACTGAAAATTTATTTTTGTGTTACCTTGATTTGCAATAAAGGTTTTGAGTTTTGTTTATGCAAAATGATGAAAAAGTATATTGCTTGTAGAAGATTACCTGAGGATGTGGCAACGATGTCGCTGCATGTTGCTGTTTGCGATTTTCAGTGGCGGCACGTCAGTTTGGCACTATTTTTAGGTTTTCATCTACTAACATGGTGTGCTGCCTTAAATAGAAAATCGGATACGCTGCCGAAATATTCTTATTTATGTTCACAGCATTTTAATAAAGACTTTTATTATTTACCCAAGTGGAAGAAGGGTCTTAAAAACAAAGCGTCTCCATCAGTTTTAAGTTCTCCAGTGCCTTCTACTTTTGGCATGAATAAGCTCTTGCTCACGCAGAAAGAAGGTGAAGAATTCTTCTTAGCTTCCTATTTTGTAAACCTTTATTATTGGTAAAATTAATAAATTACCCGATAAAAATTGCAGTCGTAGTTTTCAAGAAAATAGTGATAAATCATCGTTATCATCAACTCTCACTGCTTTGGAACTATCATCATGTTCAAGAGGTGAGGCACTGGGCAGTCCTTCTGAATTAACACCAAAAGCTAACATTACTCCAAGTCAAAAGTAAGTTAATGTGCCTGGACTTAGAATTGAGGGAAAAATACTAGAAACCATTTTTATAAAATTATATTCCGTTCACTGAAGACAAATATCGTCCATTTTTTAGGAAAAAACTTCCTTATTTTGTAGATATTTCCAGTTTATTAGGAACTCCAGAAAATATCTTTAAAAAATGATCTATTGCTAAACGAGTAATAAAAAAACAAAAGAGGAAAATAAATATATTGCGCCAACAGAAAAGACGTCTTAAGAGTTTGTCACCAAAAATCGCTGATTGAGCATATTAAAAGTCGTATTGCTTTTACGGAAAATACAGAAACATCCCTGAACGCCTCACTTTTGAGTGTTATTGAATTGATATCATTGCTTGTAATATTTTAGGCCTCTTTACCCACACAAATAGATCTGATTAAACAGCTTTTCAAATGTCCACAACGGAACTATTCATCAGACGTAAGGTCGTTTGCTATTACCCTAAATTTTTATTCAAACAAAGCTTATAATTACGTTCGAGAAAAATTTATGAAATCTTTGCCACATCCTCGAACTATTTCTAAATTGTTCTTGGATTATGCAAAGAAGCATTAGCGGTTTTGGATTCAAAAATACGAGAATCAGCTGAAAAAGGTCGCAAAATACTTTGTTAAATACCTAGTCATCGACGAGTGGTTCATAAGACGTCAAGTTGAGTGCACAGAAAAAAAGTTTTGTGGTAACGTAGATGTTGGCGTGGATATGAATAATTCAAACGAGCTTTCAGTGGCTAAAGAAGTTTTGCTTTTCTTATTAGTTGCTTTAAATAACCACTGGAAAGTTCCAGTGGATTATTTCTTTCTAGCTGTCATTTCTCGTGAAGAAAAAGCAAGCCTATTATTTAATCGGGCTTTAAGTTTTATCTATCAAGCAGGAATAGTCGTTACTTCCGTAAGTTTTGATGGAGCACCTGCAAATATAAGCATGATTAAATGGTTGTGAGCAAATTTAGATACATTTATTCAAGAAGGTTTAAAGGCTTATTTGCCGCATCCTGTAACCAATGAAAATGTATATATTTTCCTAGATGCTTGCCACATGATGTAATTAATAAGAAATTATCCGGTAAGTTGTAGATCTATAAAACATGGTAGCAGACAAATCAGGTGGTCATTTCTAGAAAAACTGGTAGAACTGCAAGGTTTTTTCTTAAATGTTTGTTGAAAACGCTTTTTACTGAATTTGCATAGAAAAAAATCGCTTGTGACGAGATCACAACATTGCAACATTAAGACTTTCGAACATTTTATTCGAGAAACCATTTCTATAAAAATTCACTACCATAACGCACTTGCTGCGCCCAGACTTTTTAGTTAATAGTATACTTAAATAATGTATGGGTAGTTAAACATCTTTTAAATTTTATTTTATTATTTTAATCGTATTTATGAAAATTTCAATCCTATTTCTCGAGACGCCTCTGGTGTCGAGGACCATGTAAACAAACATTTTATTCAATGTTGGTTTCAAACATTACAACGTATCGCATTGGGTGATGCCCGGTCTATTCGTAGATAGATAGTCAAAGCAATTGCCCATGATACAAATAACGAGAGATGTGATATTCAGACTACCTATTTTTAGAACTGTCACGCGCATGGTGTCAAGTGGCGAGTCCAATGCAACAAGAATATGCTCTCGTGCAGTGGGGTTTGACGTTTCATCACAACTCTTAACAAATAACATATTTTACTAATATTTAAGTGCATACAGTTGGAAGTAATAAAAATGAAAAGATTAAATTTAGTGCTGCGACCTATATTATCGGAAAAAGACAATATAGGCGTAACTTCAACCGCATTAAACTGACGTATAGAAACTTTTTAATTGAGAATGACTTTGTTTTAAGTGTGTAGTTGGACTTCTGTAAAGTTACTCACCGGGTGACGTCATAGGAGGGGGCGGGGCATATGCGCAATATATCTCTTCTAAGTCATTATATCATGGCAATTACCAGGCTGTGTAAGTTTAAACACTGATCTATTGTCTTTTGATACAATTCCGTGGTTGCATATCTGATTAACACATTGTTGACTTCAAGTAATATTTTAACATTTGTCTGTCATTTTTAAATTCCATGCTACAGTCTATAGTCATAACCTCAAATCAAAGCAAAGTAAAAAAGGTTTTAAAATCGAAAATTGATAATGAAAATAATGATCAACTTAGAAACGCCCTTCTAATGGAATTTGCTTATGATCCACTTGATAGCAATGTGATAGAATGGACGATAGAAAAATTAGCTGAATTGGTTGGTATAGTGCTGCCTGAAAGAAACAAACCAACGAAAAATGAAGATTATTTTTTTTCCAATGAAGGGCAATATTAAAGTTACTAACTATAAAACATTCAACTACATATGGTTCACTGTCATAAATGAACAATTTAATCATAGTACCTATTATACCTTAAGTTTGGAAGGAAGTGCCAACAGCGTGTAAACTTAAACAAAGAAATTCGTATGCAAGTTATTTGCAGGTTGGGAGAGCTATAGTGTAAAATTACCGTTATTGCAAATATTAACCACGCTCTCCTTAGAACTAAGCATCCCCAGTCTCTTCACAAAGGGAGAATCTGACCATGTTTAACAGCAGATATATATCTCATTAGACATTTTAAAAATTTTCTAAAAAATCAAAAGAACTTGCAAAGTGTCATTTTTGACATATGGTGCTGTTGTAAAATTTTGTCTAGAATTTAATGCTGAATCTGAAAATGGGTAAAAATTTACATTCTTGCCATATGCTTGATTTTCCTGAAATTTTGCATACATATGCAATTCAGTGCGCAGATCACAAAAATTCCAAGGAAATTTACAAGAGACGTCTATTTTGTGACATCATTAATTCTTGGTCAAATTTTGAAGTTATTTTTGAACGGATTTTAAACACATTGCTGGCAACTCTTTTACCTGAAGAAAGTGTATTAAGCAGCGAACTGGCCTTCTTTCTTTATTTTTCATTTGTAGCAGACGGAAGATCTGATTATCACTCTTCTTCCACTATATGGCATGTCATATCAGCTGATCAAGATGCATTAAGCAACGATCTGCCTTCTTTTGTTATGTTGGTTGGATTTGACATTTGTTCTAATTGCATTTTTATGCATTTATTGTGGAAATAAGAACAAAAATGTAATATCATATGGAAAACACATGGATATATGACAAACGGCATATACATTGTTAAATGATAAAAAGAGTTGCCAGAAAAAATGTGTAAAATCACCACTAAATACACTTAAAATTTGACCAAGAATTAACTCCCACACATTTCCATGATCTGTACACTGAATGACATAGGTATGTAAAGCTTCAGGAAAATCTAGCATATGGCAAGAAAGTAAACGTTTACCTAAAAATGCAATAATATATAGTGCTCTATTTAAAATACAAGGTCATAAACTTCTATTGAACGTGACTTACCTAACACCATATATATATATATATATATATATATATATATATATATATATATATATATATATATATATATATATATATATATATATATATATATATATATATATATATATATATATATATATATATATATATATATATATATATATATATATATATATATATATATATATATATATATATATATATATATATATATATATATATATATATATATATATATATATATATATATATACATACATATATATAACAATATATCAATTACTGGAGTGTATTGTGTGTGTATTCAACAGTTTCTAAAACTACTACTTCTTCTAACTCCATATCTCTACTTGATGCATACTTTTTGTCAAATTGACCACTGTTAACACATTCGCTGCCCCCTAAAATATATAAAGGTTGGTCTGGTGCCATCAGTTTTTTTTTTTTTTTTTTTTGGACAACATATTGAGTGGTTATCAGTAGTATAGTAATAAATAACATTCTAAAGCAATATATATATATATATATATATATATATATATATATATATATATATATATATATATATATATATATATATATATATATATATATATATACATACATACATACATACATACATACATACATACATACATACATACATACATACACACACAATACACTCCAGTAATTGATATATTGTTTCAAAATACTTGAAACTTTTGCTATAATGAGCATTATTTATTACCCTATTTAGTGAAATCAGCCTTTATATGCACGTAAAATAAAAATTAAGATTACTGCAGATGTTTAAATACACTATACTAGCAGTATACTAAAATTTATATGTAGAAAAGATACTAAGCTGAAACCACTATAATTATTTGTGGATATAAAAAACAGCAATATTTGTAAAAACAAAACGTTTATTTACCTGTGTTGTAAACATGAATTTTAATAAGACAAAAGTGGGGTGTGTAGGTACTTCCACTACTTAAACCTAATTTTTAATTACTTATATACATGCGACTCAAGACAATTATAATTATAAATAATTTTACAAAGTAACTTCCCCTCCATCCTCAATAATACCTTCCATTTCTTCATCGCTTGATTGTTGCATGTGTTGTTCTTCTTCGGCATCAGTTTGTTTTCGTGACTTAAGACCAGCAGCTGGTGATCTAATGAGTGAGAGGTCTCGCTGTACTTCTTTAATGTCTCGTTCTTGCTCTAATTCTCTACCTTTACGCAACCTTTGCATTATGTAAGCATTTTGCCTCTTTTGCTTAATTTGTTCTGTTTTCTTCATTGCATCTACTGCTTTAGTCCACATCGTTCTATCATATTTGACTGGTGTATGCCTTCGTTTTTCGAACTCAAATGATGGGTCAATAGCTAATTCTTTGCCTACTGTCTTCCTATATGATTTCGTCCATTTAACTTTACGCGGATTTTTCTTTTTCTTAAAAGCCGCATGGCATTTTGATCTACAAAATTTGAAAATCTACAAAAAGAAAGGTTTAGTAAAGGTTAGAAAATCGGTTAGGCAATATTGTTACGTACTTTGCAATCATTTCTGACAAATTGGATTCCATGTCCCGGATATATTCTAGACGAGCAGAAATAACACGTCTCTATACGCATCTTTACTAATTTTTAATCCCGCACTGTATAGTTTAAAAAAATAAAATGCCTTAAAAATTTAACTTGTGAAACGTGTTGTGTGTTGATTATACCCATAGAGAAACTAAAAACTTTTAGTAATTTATGATTATTTGATAATGTCACATTATGCCAGAACCATAGAATAATGCAATAAGCAGATGCAAACCAAGGATTATAGACAAGGAAGGATAGCTCATCGCCATAAGCGTAACGTTAGACTAAAGAGGTTGTATATACCTCTTTGCGTTAGACAAATATCGAGCCCTCACCACGCCGTTGTGACGTCAGCGATCATGTCCGGCGTAGGTTGATTCCATACATTTCCTCCATTGATCCTTTCCCGCCAATTATGTATACGTTTCCCGCCGTTTGTACACCAAGGTGTCATTGTGTCTATAATCGTTGCTGTGTATTGACGTTTTAATGACTAAAATCGTGTGTACGTGTTTTTCATCATTGCTGACGTCACGACTGGTTCAGATTTGTCTAACAAGTAGAGGCTGTTAAGCCATCCCTCCTGTCTATAATCGTTGGATTCAAACAGCTTAATGAGTTTTCATTTGATATATTTTCACATTTATCAAGTAGGTAATATGGAATAATATATATATATATATATATATATATATATATATATATATATATATATATATATATATATATATATATATATATATATATATATATATATATATATATATATATATATATATATATATATATATATAATTTATATAATAACCATTAGCAACCTGAAACCTAAGTTAAGTTCCTGGTTTTCCACCACCAAGAACTTCCTATCCCAAGTTTTTACGCCATTTTCTCTAACACTTTCCAGATTATTAAATAAATATAAATTGAAAAGCAATTTTTAACTCCTTGTATTTCATAGAAGACAAGCTTTTATTAGCGTTTGTTTGATTGTTAATTGTCATTATTGTAATGTTTAGAATATGTATTTACTCTATGAAATATTCATTACGGATCACCAGCCCCGGATCAGCAACTTTTTCGAACCGGGGTAGAAAAATGGCACACCCTCCCTAAAAAAATTTGGTAGTTACGTAGAATCGGGACTCCTAACTTTTTTTAATTTGTTCTACTCCGAGGAGTAAAAAAACAAATTTGAATTAAAAAAAGTTTTAAGAGTCCTGCGATTAGATGTTGCCAACAATCTGCTGCGCTGCAGCTGCTTGCAGCGCATTTCAGAATGATCCCTTAGGATGGGTGTAAGTGGGCGTTTTAAAATCAATTGAATAATTGATAAAACAACGTGCGCTGCATGCTAGGCGCTTTGTGGAGTAAGTGTTTTATTTTCAACCATTATATTATATTATGATTTTGGCGCCTCCTGAAACTGTCGCCCGGGGCGAATGCCCCGGTTTCCCCCTCTGGATCTGTGGCCGCGGATCACCTGCATGCAAAGCAGATTTTGCTGGAGCAAAAATAACAATCTTCGATTATTGTATTATTATTTTGTTTTCTAAAGTTAAAACGATAGTGTCTGCTGACTGCTTTATATTTTATAAACATTAAATTTAATAAACAGCGTTTCAAGCGAAAAAAAAAAAGATTGATCCTATTACGCCACTGAAAAAAATAATTTTCGTATGAGCACATTTTGCTTTCATTTCATCAGTACTTGAAAGTTGAATTCTTTCCAACTAACACGAAGAAACAGCAATATTTGTATTGCTTAAATTGGCCTAAATGTGCACCCACGGTTTTAAATATAATTAAAAAGTTATGTAATATTTTTCGACAAGTAGTAGAAAGGGCGCTTCTAAAAATTAGCAATTAATAAATTTATGGACAAATCATTTCAGTTATTTAAATCCGAAATTAATGATAACTACCAACACCATTAAATTCACATAGTATGTATGTGAACATATAAATGTTAAGATAATTACTGCACTTTATAACTTACGAGTTTTTTTTTTGCCTATAAGGTATGTAAATGATATTTTTTGGAAAATTTGGTTTTCATGATAATATGTATTTCTCATTCTTTTATTATTTTATTCTGTATTTGTGCGACATGTCAGATTTAAATGTACATCTGGCACCATCTTCTGGAATTTAACTAAAACATATTAGTGGCCACTGCAATTGAATCTGTATGGCACCATCTAACAATAGCGAAAAGAAGAAATTTGTGGCAAAAAATCTTTCATTAGAGGTGACAGCCCCTGATTATACGTATTTATACATACGTGTACTTACGTCTCGATAACAATAAATAGGAGTTCTATGGTTTTATAAAATATAAGTTTACTAAGTGAAGATTAGAACCTGTGATGAGCACTGATAAGTACACTTGAAGAACCAATAAATTGTAACACATCTTTTTAAAGACCTGACGATCGTTTCACTAATAAAGTTAGTGTTATAAAAAAATCTTCAGAATTTTACATTCCCTGATGACGCTAACTTTGTTAGTTAAAATATTCTGAAATCTAAGTGAGAAGAAGAAAATTTGTTTTACCATGATATAGAAATTCCAGGGATGTATAGGAACTACTGGTTACAGGAAAAAATTATGGGCAGTTAATTAAATTTAAAATATGGAAAACCAACATTGAAGCTTTGTCAGTGTCAAGAAGATTTCGAGCAGTATTTCATTTTTGTATTATATTCGAGTCCAAATTGCATCAATTGCAGACACAAGTTTAATTAATACTTCTTGTAAGATGCATTGTTAAATTTATACACAAATAAACTAAACCAGAAATTTTCACCTTCTGATGACGATAACTTTGTTAGCGAAACGATCGTCGGGTCGTTAAAATGATGCGTTGTGATGATTTGTGTTCTCCAAGTGTACTTATTAAATAGAAGTTTAATTTTATTGACACCTTATTGACTTTCTCTATGACTATAACTTGACAAAAACAACTTTCCACTCTATTGTACGTCTTCTATGGTTGAATAACCTCATTTTTCCTTTTATCCTTGACCAATGACGTTCTATACGTCGTTGTCCTTGACGTTAATAGTTATGGTTGAAGATTTTCTAACCTCACATACCAAAACAAATATAATCTCTAAATTCTCATCTCTGATCCACTTTTTCATCTTTTACGATAATAAAATAAACTTCGTGTTATGGGGCCCGTAAAAGACAGTAAACAGAAAAAGAAAAGCTGGAGCGAACTAAATAAAATTCGTAAAGAAGAAAAGAGAAAATGGAGAGACAAAAAGATGGAAAAACGAGAATTAAAGAAAACCAGTGAAAATGCAAATGAATACAATAATGAGGCGATAGAAATCTCAACAGTTTCTATAGCAGTACCAGGTTCAATACTTGAAAATGCACAGTCGCCAGCATTGCGAACGTATCTTGCTGGCCAAATTGCTCGTGCCGCCGTCATCTTTGAAGTAGACGAAATTATAGTCTTTGATGACTATAGCGATGAAGCATGTGCAAAGAAAGCTCAGCTGGACGACATTGCTGGTCTAAAAACTGCAAGACACAGTTGTGTCCAGTTAGGAAGAATTCTTCAATACCTTGAATGTCCACAATATCTCAGAAAACATTTTTTCCCCATACATAAGGATTTAAGTTTATCAGGCGTTCTCAATCCTCTAAATGCACCACATCATTTAGGCCAGAATGAAGTGTTTGAATATAGGGAAGGAGTAGTGACTAATAAACCAGTAAAACCTGGAAAAGGTTCAATTGTAAATGTTGGTTTATTACAAGACGCTCATGTTGATAAATTGTTGCCAGTCGGAATCCGATGCACCGTTAAGTTATTTCCTCAGGAGGGTACTAAAAAGTTAAAAGGACTTATTGTGTCACCAACAACACCAAGAAAAGAAACTGGAGTTTATTGGGGATACACTGTTAGACTTGCCAATTCATTATCACAGGTTTTTTCTCAATGTCCTTATAGGGGTGATGGGTAAGTAAAGATTATTCATGTATATCATTTAAGCCTCCTTTTTTGGTAATTAAATGTATTCTAACAGCAATGCATATGTTCTGAACGAACACTCAGTCGGTTAAGTTTCACATATCATTGTCGTTTCTCCTAAATTGCCAAGGATTAATAAAAAGGCAATCCTTAAGATTGATACGACAAGACTCTGTGCATATTTGGGTGTGTCCCAAAGCTCCGTTCGGCTGTTGAAATATCACACAGCGTTGCCACATTCTATTCCAGAATCAATGATTCTATTAAATAATTGAATAATTTTTATTCACTAGGTAAAATACTATTGTACTTTGAAGCATAACACTTCATGAGTATATAATATAGTAGGATTTGTGTACTTTGAAACATAACTCTTATTCTATGATGTTCCTATTGATTTGTTTGTGTTTTTATTTTAATGTTGGCCTGTTTCCATGACTATGGCCAATTAGCGACGCCAACAGTTCCACCTTACCATTTCATACATGTTACCTAATCCCTTCCATTCTTTAAGGAGAATACGGATATTTAACTTGTCAAACATCACGTAGTACACGGGACTGGCCTCATTACGCCCGCCGCCAAATAACATTAAGCTTGTTAACCCTTCATGAGTATATAATATAATAGGATTTGTTTACTTTGAAATATAACCCTTATTCTACGATGTTTCTATCACTTTGTTTGTATTTTTATTTTAACGTTGGCCTGTTTCCACGATTATGGCCAATCAGCGACGCCAGCAGTTCCGTACCATTTCGTACATTTGATCTAATCCTATAAGCAGCATATGGATATTTAACAAGTCAAACATCGTATAGTACATGGAACGGGGGTCATTACGCCCATTACCAAACAACATTAAACTGGCTCAAAGAGAATGCCACATACTGGTTTTACTGGGACTTGACGTTGCAACCCTTGGCTTCAGAGGCACACTATTACCGGTGCGCCTGTTACTCTTATTAGAAGTGCAAGGTCATGTGGTGCGGAATTTAGAAGTAATGTACTGTATCATCGTATGATAGAAAGCGGTATTGGTTAGTGAAGTTATATTATGAAAGAAAAACCATCATATAAAATCCTGCCATCGATATAAAAACCTCCTCGCGTTCAACAGTTCAGAGGAAACGAAAGCTGTTGATTCCGTTTACTATGCAATGTTAGGCACTCTAAATATCAATACGTTTCTTACATAAGAAAAGGGGTTCAGTAAAATTGACAAAATGGTGAGGTGGTGAAGGAAGTGCTCCCTGTTGTCGCTGATTTTCCATAGTTGCGAAAATAGACTGGCTTACAGAAACAAAATGCGATACAAGACTAGATATACCATTTTCAAAAAAAAATTACATCAGAAATTACTTTTGTGAAAAACAATATTGCGACAGTAACGTGTTATTAGATTGTATTTGTATTTTGTGTCTTTAACGTCAGTCTATTTTCGCAACTATGGCCAATCACCGGGAAGCAGTTTAACCTCAACCTGGAAATTATGTTAACCTCGATGGTTGGAGGGACTATAATAACGTATAGGCTTAATCGATGGTGGAATGTATGAACACCGAGTCGTGATTCACCAACAAAATTTTGTGAATCCACGTGGTCGTAACGTTCATACGCAGGACGTAGAAAATATGTGGATGCGTGCCAAACGCAAACTAAGGAGGCAGTTTGGCACGTCAGAATCGTTATTTGCATCATACCTGGATGAGTTCATGTCGAGGAATAAATTTCAACATAGAAACTTGTTTTCAGAATTTGTAGCATGCATCGTGCAGCAATACCAAGTATAATATACACATACATGCATGGAGCCTTGGTGGTCCAGGGGTAAGAATGTGTGCCTCTGAACCGAAGGGTACTGGGTTCGATACCCAGGGTTTCCCATTAACTTTTTCACAACATACTGTAAAAAAACATCAACCGAGGTTGTGGCATTGTATTTGAGCTAGTTGGATGTCTGCACCTTCCGCCATTTGGAGGTGGCGTAAAGCCGTCGGTCCTGTGTCCAGGCGATGTTGAGCACGTTAAAGATCCCAACCCTGCTTACAGAAAGGCGGGCGTTCGGCAAAATTTCCAGGATACTGAGGTGAAACTGCTCCCTGGCGTCGCGGAAATAGGCCAACGTCAAAGTAGAAAAAATACACACACACATATATATATATATATATATATATATATATATATATATATATATATATATATATATATATATATATATATATATATATAAACAAAAATTTCAAAACTGATATCTCTGACCATTGTTTCCGGAATAGGACGTGGCAATGCTGTGTGAAATTCAAACAGCCGAGCAACGCTTCGGGACACGCGCAAATATCCGCGCATCCTTGTATCAATCTTAAGGATTACCAATAAAAAAATTAATCTAATATGCTGAAGTATTTATCTTTTATCTAGTAAGTAAAATAACTGTTTTGTATTATTAGAATTAAAATAAGAAGACCTGATTAAAATCTTTAAATGCCAACACAGACACTCAGTGTTGCATTACATCTTGCTTGCACAAACTTAATCTGTGAGACTTATCTGTGCATTACTGTCAGTAAATTTGCAAACTTATGCAAGATGTTTAGACATAAGTTTGGCTTCAATGATATCAGTACCCATCTGAAATTTCTGTGTGAGTACAAGCTTGTCTAGCAATAAGTCACAGCATTAGTATACTGCTGCAATTTGCATTCAGTCTTATTACTGTTTTGATTAGGTATACAGCACTAAATATCTAATACATTTTCTATTGCTGTTTGTTCATAGTGTATAGAAGTGCTCAAATTTAAAATATCGTATATACGACTCTTATCAAGGGAGTTTTTACCTGATTTCATCACCATATGTGGGGGACAACCTTTGTTTGTGTAAAATCTCATAACTGTATCCGTTTTCTTAATATGTGGTGTCACAGTTTGAAGCAACTCTGGAGAGGATATGTAAATAATTGAACCAGACCTTAGGTTCCAACTGAAGTTTATTTAATAAATTAACATGTGATAATCTGGTCGCCCAAGGAACCAGGCTTTTGACCACTTCGAACGTTTTCTTTTACTTCTTTTTTCTTTTTTGCTATAACACCCACAGCACATGCACATAATAACTCGTCAGCCATATTTATTACATAAAACTGAATACAAACTGTACAATAAGATTGAATCATTAGCGGGCTATTTTGAGTTCAGTTTTGCTTCACAAGTCAAGTTTGCGCGAGCAAGTTGTAATGCAACACTGAGCGTCTTAAGGGCAAATAAGTAGGTATCAATTTATACTTCATTTTGATAATAGAGTAATATTAACAAATTTCTAGAGACTATTTTCTATTTTTAGTGGCAAAATGAGAAGATCTCCTTTTCTAAAGCCTAACAGCCAGATATAATTTATTTATTTTTTTACAAAAATTAAATAAAAGAAAAAAGCATGCTTAGAACAAGCTTTCATTATTTTGTAATGAAAATTCACTAAGAATTGATACTGTCCCATAATATGGCTTCTAGAGGTACCCACTCTTTTAAAGATTTTCTCAGTCTTGCAGTTGAGGCCTCCTTATTTTATAAAAAAAACTCACTAAATATAGAAAAAACATTTCATACTTAGTACAAACTTTCCTGATCTCTAAAATTTGTTTCATACATATTATTTTTTCTTAGTACACTTTTTTACGTGTTTTACTCTACATAGATAAATGTATTCCAAATGGGATTATAATTAAAGAAAAAAACATTAACTGTAACATTATATATATATATAATATATATATATATATATATATATATATATATATATATATATATATATATATATATATATATATATATATATATATACATATATATATATATATATATATATATATATATATATATATACATATATATATATATATATATATATATATATATATATATATATATATATATATATATATATATCCAAAATTGTAAGACTGGCAACAGTCTATGAGTTCGTTTGCTGCCAGAAGATGAACTCAATATTGAACACTATCTTTTTCAATTTTCTTATGTCTTGGATTAACTATTGTGCCTTTTCCTTTTTTATTATTTTCTTTTCTGTTGTATGTTTTTTCACCTATCTGCTTTTTTACTGGCGTCTCAGTTAGTGTTTTACTATATCCTTTTCTTTTGCAGGCAGTATTAGTTTTTCTAGGAGGAATCTTTGGATATTGCCTAATTTGGTCAGGTGAAACTAGGGCTGGTACCACTTCAGGCTGAATATTTTCAAGTCCTTTATTTTGTGTTTGCCTACTTTCTGTCACATTTTCTTTATTGATGGGCTCGTCAATCTATCGGTTACAAATGATGCAAGAAAAACATTGGGAGTAAAAATGTATCTATTTATCTGCCAAATTCCAGTGAATTTGAAGCCGCTTTGTTATATTCTCAACTCTAAGTGGAGATAAGCTGTACAAGATAAGCTGACTATATCATAATATATAATGGGGCAGACAGGGTTAGACAGCATCCATTCATTGCAAGCAATATTATAATTAGTTTTTAAAGACTTTTAAACCTTTTATCAAGTGGTTGTAGTTTTGTGCTTCTGTATGGTGGTAATGTTATTAAAATAATTCAATTTGCGTTAGAACATTCTAGACTGTTTATTGTAATATGGGACTCATGGTTATCTATAATAAAAATGGCAGGCTTATCCTAACTCACAAAATGTTTCAAAATGTCTAAGAATATTTTACCATTTAACATGTGTGGTTTAAAATTAACACGAGGAAAGATTAATATGGTGGTATTGCTTGCCCAGCAGCATCTATAATACAGCATGCAGTGACAAGAACTCTACATTCTCCTGATGTCATTTGGTATATTTGTTTTTGACCTCTAGGGGCTAGAACTTTTGGCAGATTATGCACTGTGGTAAGAGCAGTTTCATTTAAATTGTATATGTCTGAAGCTTGTAAATAATTAGACCTTTCATAAACAGTTGACAAATTATCAAAAAATTCTTTCACATTAGTTTCATTGAATGCCATGGCTTGAGGAAGGTTGGTCCCTTCGGGTTTTCTAATTGTAGTATCTGGATGTCGGTTTCTAAATCCTTTCAACCAATCTGGTCCTACCTCTTGATTTTTAAACCACAGGTTTTGGAATTTTAAATTATTTTCCGAGGCAAGTTTTTTTTACATTAAATAAGGGAAGCAATTCTCAGCAACTTACCTTTTTGTAGTGTAACTCAATTCTTCTGTCGTTTTTGGCAAATTCGTCAATAATGTCGTCATAAAACTGTGGATTCTGGGACATTTCCTGGACGAGGTTATTTTCAACTGACAAAACTGAAATTTGAGAAAGTCTTTCCTGTACTGTTGAATTCCTAACAAAACTCTTCATACGTTTCAATGTAGAAAAATTTCGTTCTACAGATGTACTAGTAGCAGGAATTGTTAATACTAATTCACATAATTTGAACACTTCAGAATATGCATTTTCCAATTTTGATTGTTTTAAGAAAGTTAAAAGTTAACTCGCGTTAGTTTTTGTGTCAATAACATCGGTTTCATAAATGACTGTAAGTTCTGATCGTAATAAGGCTTTTGTCAAAATAATGTCCATAGTGGTGGAATAATGATTTAAATGAATCTTCTGGGAAAGGTAGCCCTTTAAATCCTCCAAAATTACACAATTCAAGAAATTTCAGGTCACTGAGATGATCAAGTCTGCAGTTAAATTGCTGCTGAATTTGATCTATGATTTCGTAGAAAGGACGGCGATAAGAAGTTTAAAGGTGTTCCACATTATCAGTGCATAGACGCTTTCTTCGTGGCTCCACTTCTTCTAATGCTTCCCTTGCTTCCATGGACCGCACGCCACTATGCAGTTTATAAGCTTTAATCAAATACTCTTTTACCAGTGATTCAAGTTCTGCAGAAAATACATTATTAATTTCATAATTGTGAGTAAATTTAAAGTTGGATCTGTTCTCTGGCACACTATTTTTGTATTTTATAACATACCGTTTTAATGTTTGATGACACATTCCTGAAGCCTTCGGAGGTCTCTTATGGACCATCCATTAACTACATTTAGGACTGCAGCTTCCATAATATGACACATTTTTTTAGCTTTTTTCCGTTTTTGGTTTACGTGGCATGTGTAAAAAATAACACAGAAATTATAATTGGTTTTAAATGGACTGGGAATAGTGTTACATGTCACACTGTAACCTAGACAAAAGTGTAATACTGTTCCCGACTTGTGTAGTTCTCTTAAAGTTAGCGTATCTTCTTAACAGTTTAGTTAAAAGATAGGTTAACTACATCAAACTGAAACCAAACCATGTGTTTCTCCACTGCATACTATAAGATTTTTATTAACATTAAAATAAGGGGTTAAAGAACTGGTAACGTTAGTACTAAAAGTAAAAAAATTAACAGTAAATTATATATACTTACCTGAAATGTTGCAAGACAACCGTTAAAGCACACAATACACATGAAAACAAACTGCGCCATTTGCCATTGGCGTTACCACCCTAGGCTTATAAATAAGACAGTAAATTCAAATTTGACAGTGTTCCCTGTATAACACTGTTCCCACACTTCCCCTACCTAGTAGATGTATCACTTTTATTAAGTTTTGACATTTCTAAGTTACCTTCACCCAATACTTGTTACCCCACAGTCATTTTTAGATAAGCCAACCGCTGATAGATAAAGCTTACCACCTACATGCATATTGATACTATTTTTACCTTGAGGTTATTTCACAGTGGTGAGTAAGGTGGTTGGTTGGGGGGTCGGGGTGGCTTTTTAGGCAGTTTTGCCTCCCCTGCATGTGTGCATTATGATGTAGTTTTCGCTTCCCCTAGCTTTTTAATCGGGCCAACCGGTGATCTTTCGAGGGCAAATGGGAGGAGTGGCATGATGTCCGATGTCCAGAAATTTTCTTCTGAAACATGCTCGAGTTTCTCCTTCCACTGAACTTCTGTGGTGGTGGATTTTGATGTGGTTTTCCCTTCCCCTAGCTTTATATTGGGGTCAATCAGCGATCTTTTGGACAAGAAATGGAGTGGTGGTGCAATGTCTGATTTCCAATTTTTTTTCTGAAACATGCTTAGAACCACCCCTATATGATGCAATGTTGAGGCTTCAACCACGAAGAAAGTTATGGGATTCGCAACGATTAACAATAGCCAATCTAGTATTTATTTCACATGTTAGTATAGCTTTTTGAACAGGGAAAATATTATAAAGCTTTGTAATTTTAGATGAATTTTCAAGCTGGTATTTTTATTTAATCAGAGAGAAGTAATTATGAGTCTAATCCACGACAGGCAGTATGGATTCTGTCAGCGCAGATCAACTGCCGACCTCCTTTCCTTTGTCACCCATTCTTGGAGTAAGTCTATGGAACTACACAGTGAATCCCAGATTGTCGCTCTAGACATATCCAAAGCATTCGACTAGGTCTGGCATGCAGCGCTGTTTAATAAACTTCCGGCCTATGGCCTACCACCAAAACTCTGTACCTGGACAGCAAATTTCCTCTCCAACCGAAGGACAGGAGCATTTCTGTTGTGGTGGATTGCCATTCCTCTAAACTGTATCCAATTAATGCAGGAATCCATCAAGGTTCAGCTTTAGCCCCTACTTTGTTTCTTCCCCACATCAATGACCTCATCTCTAGCACATCCAACCCAGTTCACAGTTACGCGGATGACAGCACCCTCCACTGAAATATGCAATATTCTAGGCCTGTCTCTTTAGCCCAATTAAATGAGGATCGCAGACTCATGGAGGGTTCTGTCTCTGTGAATCTCCAAAAAATATTAGACTGGGGAAGTAGAAATCTTGTACAGTTCAACTCCACCAAATTTCAGTCTTGCTTTCTATCACATAAGAGATACACCAGTCCTAGACCCATCACAATGAACAACCAAGTTATTCAAAGTAATTAGTCCTTTTCACTTGTTGGCATTTCTGTGGATCAAAATCTCAATTGGCACCAACATTTCACATCAATTGCAGAAGCGGCTGCTAAGAAATTAGGTTTCCTCTTCCGGGCTCGCAAATACTTTTCACTAGATAATCTCTATACCTTATACACTTCACAAATAAGGCCAAACCACGAATACTACTTCCACATCTGGGGTACCGCTGCCGCTTCTACACTCGCTATCCTGGACTCCATTCAGAAGAGAGCTATACGTCTCATCGGTGACCCTACCCTCACCCAAAGGCTGCCATCCCTTGCCCACCGACGTGCCGTTGGTGACCTCTCTCTCATATATATATATATATATATATATATATATATATATATATATATATATATATATATATATATATATATATATATATATATATCTGCACGGGCACTGCTCAGAGGAGCTTTCTTCCATAGTTCCTCCACCTGCTGCCCCCAACAGATCTACCAGGGGAACAGAGCGAATGCACCCTTTTACTGTCCAGGTCACCAGACATAGAATATCTTGTTATGCCCGCTGTTTTGTCCCGAGGACTTCCAAGTTGTGGAACTCCTTGTCGGCACATGTTTTTCCTTCTCCTCCGAACCTCCAAACCTTCAAGTCCAGAATTAACAAGTTGTCTCTTCCCTCCCTTGACACCCATGGTACGATAGTATTTACTCTGTGAGCCCTCGTGGTGTGTTGTTGAATAAAAAAAAATCAATATAAATTCTAATAAGTATATTACGTTCTCGTTTCTAACCTGATTTAGAGTAAAATTGGATAATGTGGCAACATTAATATATTTCGATTTATGTGAAGATTTCTGCACATGCCCATGTCTCTCTATCCTATATTCAAGGTTAATCAAATTGCATTTATACTGCTACTTATCTAAAAGACAATCAGTCAGTAGCATAAAGGGGAAGACTACAGGGTATACCTATAAACGAACTAACCTTTAAATTGCTTAGAAGTGTTATACAAAACGGAATTAAAAAGGCAATAAAGATAATGGAACGAAAAGCTACAAGTAGTTTACATGAAGGCAGGCTCACACCTGACCTATTAAACAAAATCAAAGAAAGAGACAAGATTTAGGTTCTTATGACAAAAAACTCAAGCAACAAATCAGCAGGAATAAAAAAAATATATGAAATAGAAGTTTAAAAATGCTAGTGATTCTATAAGAAACAATGATAAATTATTAACAAATCTGTATTTAATCGTCAGAAAGAGCAATCGGTATATAAAGTTATTGAAAATAATGAAGATATGACTGACCCTGTTGAAATATCTACCGTGCTTCATACATACTTTACAAATGTCGCAGCGGAAATTATTGACCCAAAAAATCATGTGTTGCTTACAGTAAAATATAAACCTTCAAGTACCTTGTATCCCAGACCTACTACACCAGGAGAAATAAAAAAGATTATAACAAAACTAAAGAGTAATACTGCACCGGGAGCAGATGGTTTGAAGGTTATGTGAATAAAAACATTAAATGATCTGCTTGCTCCTATTCGCTCAACTATAATTGACAGAGCAATCAAAAAGAGAAAAGCTCCCTGTTACCCCTGTCCTCAAAAAAGGTAAGAAAACTACCCTGAGTAATTACCGTCCGATAACAGTTGTTATAGCATTTTCCAAAATATTTGAGGTTGTTCTCAAGGATCGACTTTAGCAACATTTCAAAAATACTGGTTATCGGACTGTTCATCAGCATGGGTTTTCAAGATTTAGAAGTGCGCAAACTGATATCACATTGGCTGTGGAGTATATATTATATAAAAATGTTGATAATGTTTAGACAGTACTTTTTTTTTCTCCCTCAGGGCTCGTCCGCGTCTTTGCCGCCCTGATAGCACCGTAGCTTTTGGCTTATTGTGCATGCCCTTTGTCTTTTCTACTCAGTACTTGCCCCTTTTCTTGACATGTGCAAAGCATTTGGTGTGGTGGATCATAATATACTTCTAGAAAAGCTACAAAAATTTGGTATACACAGACCAAGCTTATCTATAATTGCAATTTACTTAAGTGAGCCATGGAAATATAAAGTGTGCAATGGTGTACCTAGTGAAAAGACATTAGGTAAGTTTGGCGTGCCTCAGGGCCCAGTGCTTGGACCTATTCTTTTCCTAATATATATCATTACCTCAATGACTACAATATCGTAGGTAGCACTCCTGCAGCTTTGGTTATTTCAAGAACTGGTAAGACAGCTTTATTTTGGCAAAATATACAGTCTTGCCAGTACAAATCAAAAACTGAAACACATATGAAACTTAAATTACCTTCAAAAGAAAAAGATTTAAAAGATATGTTGCAAATTAAAATAAAATTAATACAATGTTTTATTCATCCTGATGACCACTTCGTTAACAAAGTTAGCATCATCAGAGGGATGAATAAACAGTTTAAGTTAGCTTCATCAGAGGGATGAATAAACTGTTTATTCATCCCTCTGATGATGCTAACTTTGTTAGCGAAATGATCGTCAGGTCTGAAAACTGTATTGTGATGAATTGGGTTCTCCAAATTGTACTGATATTACGTTTTTAAAATGTCCAGTTAATAAGATAGGTTAAAAAAGTAGATAAGTTTGTTCTGAAAAAAGCTTGTCCTAAGATACACACCTGTGCATATTCAATGTAGAAAAAGCATATATTATTAAAGTTAACACATATGCCCTACTTTACAAATCAATTTTGATGTAAATTTATTTCAGTCATTTTGCCAGTGGCGGCGTAAGGGGGGGGGGGGGAGTTCCGCCCCGGCTGCCACGCACCAAGGGGTGACAACTCACTGGCGTAGCTTAGTAGCCAGCCACTGGTGCATCTGCCCGACGAGGACGGCGAGGGCAAGAGATTTCGGCATCTCCCTCCGTCCGGCCCGAATCCGCTGCGCCGAGCCATGTGTCAATTAAAACAAACAATCACAGTCAGTAGAGATGGCAAATTGGGATCTTTTCGAAGAGTCGGATCACCGGCTCCGGATCCATTTGAAGATCCGGATCCTTAAGCCTGTTCTTGAATGTCAATAAGTCTCTGTCTCGTGTGACTGTGACTTATACATACTGCATTCAGTAAGATCGACCAAAACAAAAGAGGTGATCAAGAGCTAGAACGTATTATACGGATTGAAATATATATCCAAGATTATATGAATGTGTTAAAAAAATATGTCTTAATGGGTTTAATTCATGGTGGAAACTAAATCATACAGTGTCTGAACACGAGAATTCTGAGAACCATCTCTCCTGTTTTAATAAATGGAAAATCTTGGAAAATGGATTGAGGCTGCAAAAAACTATCGACCATGAACATCAAATAGTTTTAGACCAAGAAAAAAAGAAGTGGCGTCACATTTTGAGTTTGATTCCTATTTATCCAAAGACATTCAAAATGAATTCATCAGCCTTTTGGAGAAAGAGGTGAAAATTAACATTTTGGGCGACATAAGAAAAGCAAAATATTTCGCAATTATTTTCGATAGCACTCCAGCCATATTACATGTTGATCAGATGAGTTATGTAATCAGGTATGTTCACATTGAAGGCAATCAAGTTGAAGTAAAGGTATCATTTCTACGTTTCTTCCCAATAGCTGGAAATACTGCAGTCGAACTTTCTGAAAATATCCTTACGCAGCTGGAGAGTGATAACTTGGACATACATTTATGTCGGGCTCAAGGATATGATAACTCTGCAACCATGGCAGAAGCTCATGGTGGTGTAAAAGCAAAAATAAAAGAACACAATCCTAAAGCGTTGTTTATGCCTTGTGCTAATCATTCGCTAAATCTATGTGGAGTGCACTTTTTCGGGAGTGTTAGTTCAAGTGTAAATTTTTTTCGGAATAGCAAAAAGAGTTTACAGGTTCTTTTCGTCATCCACACATTGATGGTAAATTCTAATGAAAAGTGTAGGCGTATCGGTCAAAAGACTGGTAGAGACAAGATGGAATGCTCATCACGGCGCTTTTAAACCATTGAAGAATAATTTTGAGAAACTTGTATCAACACTCAAAGACATGTGATCCCAGCAGCAGCATAGAAAACGCCGATACAAGAGAAGCAGCATCCACACTCTTACCAGCTTTGTGTGACTTCAGTTTTTTATGCTACATTTCTTTTTGGTGTGAAGTCCTAGAATAAGTTAACCAGTCACAAAAGTATACACAAACATCTGGGCTATCGCTGGAAAAGTGTGTCATAAAAATCAAATCCCTAAAAATTTTTCTTCGGAACCAACATATCCAAATAGTGGAAAGAGCGATTTCTTACGCAACTGAACAATTTGAGGGCTTGGATATTTCGATTGAAAGAAGAGGAAGGAGGATATTTCGAAAACTTATGCCAGGAGAAATGGCCCAAGACGCTGAACTAACATTGCCAGAACAGCTGCAGAGAGCTATGTTAGAATGTCTTGATCGATTTTACGGAGAACTAGACTATCGTTACAAGGCAATGGATGACATTTACATAACATTTGGTATTGTTCAGCCTAAAACTATGCTTATGTCAACAGAAGAACAACTTCGTGGTATAGTTCCAAATATGACAAAAATCTACGAAGAATTTTCTGCAGGTGGCATTATTTTGGAGATTTTACGACTGAGGCGCCACTTGGAAGCCGCCAGCATTTCTTTCCAAGAAGCGGTCCAATATACTACCTTGGAGCTTCTGAAATTCATTGTATAATGGGACTATTCAGAGTCCTTTCCGAGTCTAGCGCTGTATCTAATATTTTTTAAATCATTTGTGTTTCGGTGGTTTCTTGTGAAAGAAGTTTCTCAAAATTAAAATTGATAAATCTTACTGAAGATCTACAATGAGCCATGTGCGACTTACCAATCTTTCCATATTTTCCATTGAAAAGGACAGGAAAATAAGTTTTGATAATGTGATCGAATATTTTAGAAAAATAAAGTAACGTAAGCACGTTTAGTATGTGATTTGTGGTTTTATTTTGGGGGTGCTCAATAGAAAACCGCCCCGGGTGCCAACCTATGCTACGCCACCACTGCATTTTGCAGTACATATAGTAAAAGATAAGTTTTAGATAAAATGACCATTAACAGTTCCTTCTGAAAAAAGCCTGTCCAAAAATACACACTTGTGGATATTTACTGCAGAAAAGCATATATTTAAAAAAATTACATAGGTTCCTATGCCTTATTATATAAATGCATTTTGATGTAACCTTAATTCAGTCATTTGCAGTTTAGGTAAAGATCAGTTTTAGAGACTACTTATATATGTAGCTTATTCCCTTAAAAGCTATTGTTACTACCTGCTTTGTCATTTTTCAATTATATACATTACATTTTCACTCTTTTTTGTGAATTTGTAGAGAAAAAATTCACTACTGAGATCATGGCTTTTGGTGAATTTTCATAGTAGAAAAAAATCACTAATAGGGAGATCGCTGCAGCAGTGATTAAGTATGTCCGGAATGGCTCCTTCCTGTAATTAAGATTGTGAGTCCTCTCTGACCATGGAACTCAGTTTACATCGACATGCTGGACTAATTCATTAAGGGAACTTAACATTCAGCCAGTATTTTTAACTATACATCACCCAAGCTCAAATCCTGCAGAGAGATACATGAAGGAGCTGGGACAACAAAAACGACCTACCTATTTATTTGGGGTTAGTGACTTAGTTTTATTAAAACTAAATTCCCCTTCATGTACTGCTACTAGACAGACTCACAAATTTAATCTCCTATATGAGGGCGCACAAGGGATGTTTTAACACCAGCAATCTTGTGCCGCATAAGAGCTAGGAGATAAGGATATCCTATAAGAGAATAATCACGGGGTCAGACTGCACCATTCTGTTTCAAAGCGTTCAAAGTGATGTATCGTGCAATCAACGCGAAAATGGTGCGACTGTTTGGATACGATAGTGAGACCGAATCTAATCGACTTGTGAATGACATAACTTCCAGCATAGAAAAGGTGAATATTAACAAAGAGCGGGAACATGACAAAAACACTGAGGAATGCCTATTATTAAATGATACTGAAGTGGAAATGGAGGTAGATGGGACGTTTAACAAGATCATCGATTTTGTCGAAAAATATATTGAGAACAAAAAGAAAGTCGATGTACCAAAGTCACGGAATATGAATAAGAAAAGAAGGCGGCAAGGAAGGAGAGGAAAGAGAAGTCAAGCGAAGAACTACTTTGAAAGAAGACATACGGCGATTTTGTAAATCAGTGCGTGAGACCAGTGGAGTGTTTGTTTTAAAGAAATGGGGGAATGGCTATTATTAAATGATCCTGAGGTGGCTTCAGGTACATATGTATGCCCTGGGCTATTTCAAATTTTTCAACTCTCGATAGGAGCTGTCAGTTACAAAATTTAAGGATGCTGTGAGATGTCCCAACTCTTTGGCATGCTGTATGCTATAATTTTTGTATCAAATTAATTACTTCTCTGTCTATCTGTGTCGATGCTAAAATTTTAAGTAAACAATGATAGCTTGTAAATTATGAATATATTTTATATAGCATTTCTACTGTTAGTCACATAGGACAGTATATTTAATAATGTTAAAGATTGACTTCACGGATTTGTTTGTAATTAATGAAAAAATGCAGTGTGTGGGTGTTTTCTGTTGGAAAAGTTTAAAGTCAGATAAGCTAACTGGAGTGGATTATATATTATAAAAGTAATGTTGTCTGCGAAGTTATGTTTGGGGAGATAGAAACCAGGAATTCATTAAGATTGTTAGTGTGTTGTCGTCCAGTGGTAGACAAACATAAATCTTTGCTGTAAAAATAACTAGATAACTGTATTCTCTGTTTTGAGAATTACTGAAGGCAATCCTTAAATCTGAATTTGAGGATCATTTTGAAAACTAGAAGGCTATAGTTTCCCAAATAAACTATTTTAAAGTAATGCTATTAGTATGGAATGGGTAGTTGCTTTTTTGGATATAGTTAAATACTTACCAATTTTTATATTTAAAATTTAATTTGTTTTAAGACTCTCGTGTAAGCAGTTAGAAATGTTTATACATATAATAAAGTTATTTCATTCCAGATAATTTAGAAGTTTAACATTTGAAACCTTTTAAGCACATTTTGAGAACCCAATCTTCACTTAGTGTCGTTTAAAACCTTCTTAAGTATTGGGTGTGTGTGTGTTGTCATGTTATATGGCTGCGGTTGTCATCCATTTGCACATTTTTTGTTTAAATCTTACAGTTAATACTTACTAAATATTTATTTTTAGGTATGATTTGACTATTGGAACATCTGACAAAGGAAATTCCGTTGATGAATTTAAATGCCCATCTTATAAGCATCTTCTCATAATGTTTGGAGGAGTACAAGGATTAGAAATGGCTTTGGAGAATGATGATATCCTTAAAGCTGATGACCCTTCATTACTGTTTGACCATTACTTAAATACCTTGCCAAATCAAGGCTCAAAAACTATCAGAACAGAAGAAGCCATACTAGTTACTCTTTCTGCATTAAGACCAAAGTTGAATCCAAGTTTAAAACCAGTTAAGCAAAATGTAGCTATAACAAAACAGGAAAATTCCAATGCTAACAAACCAGAAGAACCTTCTAGCATACCTGATCACAGTGATACAACTGATGATATGAGCCGTTTCGATTAATCATATTACATTTTTATACAGGTAGATCCAAAATGTTTTGTTCTTAAAAGGCAATAAAAAATAAATGTGTTTCAATCGCAAAAAATAATGACAACAATGGAAAAAGGAGGCTTTGGAGATATTTTGACAGTTGGTTGATAGCTGTCGAAATATAGCATATTTTATGTTGAAAATTTATTAGATCTAGTTCCATAATTCAAACTCAACGGGTATTTCGTGACATTCCGAGTCGAAGTGTAATTTCATATTGGTTGCGTGAGTAAGAAGCAAAGTAATGGGTCAGTTGAAAAAAAAATCAATTGGTAAGAGACGATCTTCATACAATCCTAAGAGTGAATAGTTGGTGAGACAATGAATTAATCATAGTCCAAATTGACCAGTGAGATGTGCCCACAAGTACTCGAAGAATTCTGCACATGATGAAATTCCATCCGTACAAAAAGAGTAGTTCAGACGTTAACTGAACGTGATAAACAGTGCCATAATGAGTTTCGTTGGAGTTTTTGGGTGTTAAACAATGATTAGCCAGATATCGCACATCTTTTAATGAGTAATGAAGCTCAGTTTATTTCACTTACTGGCCTCCTCAGTCCATTTATCTAGGGCGTCGGCTACCACCTTCCTACTTATGCCTGTAGCAGGCTCCGGCCGACAGAACAGCCGCCGGGAACCAGGCCTTGTGAGGTCATTCGCCATTTCATTCCCCGCCATGCCACAGTGTCCCCGAACCCACATAAGTTGTACCTCATTTGCCCTGGACAGTCCCACAAGAGCGTCAGTGCACTCCTGAACCAGCATTGATGGTGAAAATTGGAATTTTTCCACCTCCTTGGCAACTTTTGCATGTCCTGTTATTGCTTCCTCACTGCATCAGTTTCCAGAGTCTCGCATTCTGAGATCCGACGCCATAGCCTCCCTTCTGAGACAGACTAGCGTGGTTGAGGGCATCGCCTTCATAGCGCCAGTGATACCCAGACTTGCCAACCTTTTAAGTTTGGCCAGCTTCCAAGTAGCAGTTTGGTTCATACCACACCACCAAACCACTGCCTCATAAAGGACTCTCAGCCTGATTGCAGTGTAAATCCAATTAAGGATCCGAGGTTTAAGTCCCCAGGCCCTCCCTATCACACAGGGCAACTGCCAGTGGGTCGCTACTCTCTTCCTCACTACTCGTTCTATTTGCGACCCCCCCATGATAATTTGGAGTCCAGGATTACTCCCATATATTGGACGTCCCGCGTTAAAGCCGAAGGTTTTCCAAACATCACCGCCTTGAACTCCAGATTCCTCTTCTTGGTGAACAAGATCATTTCCGTCTTCGCTTGCTTTACGGGGAGTCCCAGGTCACCACATCACCTTTCAATTATACTGCAGGCTGTTCGCATGCTTGCACAGACAACGCTGAGGTATTTGCCGGTGACTAAGACCAGCCCATCATCAGCATATGCCTGGACAAAGAAGCCTTTCTCGGAGAGGCGATCCATGAGGCCGTCCACGAGCAGACACCATAGATGAGGCGAAAGGCTGCTGCCCTGACGACAGCCGCCGGTCACTCCAACGTCCAGCCGACCTCCTCCTAAGTTCAGTGAAACTCTCCTGTCTTCCAGCATGCTCGCCACCCAATTTATAAGGGATCTAGGCGATCCCCTGTCCTGTAAGGCGGCACTGACTGTATCTGTCCTGGCTCTATCAAAGGCTCCCTCAACATAAAAAAAAACAGCAAATGTGCTGTTTCCGTAGTGTAGCGACCTTTTCACCTTTCACGGCACAGCGTGTAGCGCCACTTCCATCGATTTCCCCCATTGGTACGTGTGTTGCTCTTTGTGGAAGGGGTGATCCCTGAGGATCTCCCCCTGTGCACACCTATCTATTATCCTTTCTAATGTACTTAGCAGAAAGGATGTAAGGCTAATTAGCCTGTATGCCTTGGCTTCTTTCTCCCTTTCTTCCTTTCCGGGTTTAGGAATGAAGACAGCCCTAACACAGCCTCACACTTTTGGGACATAGCGCCACACCAAGCTGGCCCAGAAAACATTCCTTGTATTGGGAAGCAATCTAGGCCCTTCTGAAGCAGGGCCGGGAAAACCCTGTCGCAACCTGCGGACTTGAATGAAGAGCAAACTCGTTCACCACCCAGGTTTTAAAGCCGTCAGTGACTACTTCCTCCACAAGCTGCCAGTTTGCATTCGAAACTGACCACCGGCTTGGGTTAGCAGCCTCCATGACAGCTCCACCGCAAGGTGAACCTCAGCTAGGTGGTACAAGGTCTCCTCGGTAGTGTTGGTCCAGCTCCTGTCCGGTTTCCTTAAGGATCCTATTGAACTTCCAGACTCCTGTTTGAGCACCCTTACCAGCCTGGCTGCGTCCAGCAAGGAGTTAACTTGCCACAGTATGCACGCCCACCGGCTACATTTTCACTAAGTAAGGGCAACAATTAATGAACTAATGTGTTATCGCTTATTAAAAATGAACTAACCATTTTGCCTCTCATTATATTAGTGGGTACATATTACACTGTTATGTGCTGAGATTGTATGGTTGCTATGGAGATGAGATCCAAAAAAATGTAGAATTAGCATGTATGCAAAATTTAAATAAAAGAAAAATATGTTCTTTTTACCCAAAATCTATTTGCACTGTAGAAATAGTGTAGAATTTTATTGTGGTGAAATTACACAGCCCATTCACCTTGAAGTAGATGATACAAAGACCATGTGCTGACTTATCCATAGGCTGCTTTTCCATGGTTTTATTTCATTAACCCATTAATTGCTAAATTTTTATTTTCACTTATAATAGGCTTCTTACATTCACCATATAGTCACTTTTATAACTTATTACTAATTTGTGAACATTTTAATGAAAATCTAAAAGAAAATCATATTTTTCTCAAGATTCCCTGTTCGGGATATTTGGTAGGTTTCCTGTAAATTATTAATTTTAGAGAGAGAAAAAAAAAGAAGCAAATAAAACGCATTTTGTGTGAAAAAAAATGTATTTAGGATCAAAGTTAAAAGTCCATACATTGCTGAAATGAATAGAATATAAAGAATAACTATTTTCAGTGTGACTCAATCATACATTCAACATGCAAACCCCCGTCAGATTTTATGTACTGGTTTTTAACGTTCGCTTTGCAAACAGTGTATTTTCTTTGCTTTCCCTCTTTGGCCCTTTCCAGGTAATGTCCAACCCCAACTGGAATTCTTATATCCTCTGACATCCGTTTCTGGCTTTTCACATTAGGTGTGTGTTTTTTCGGGTCAGAAATTGAATTTATATTCAAATAAGATCTAGCAACAGCTGGTCTGAAGTCTAAAACAGGGACTGTTCTATTTTCTAAACAATGCAGTGCATGAGCATTTACTATTGCCATATCAATTGTATTTGTAGATATGGGAAAATACCATCTTGCTCGGATTTTTATCCTATATTTCCGGATATTCCAGTCCATTTTGTCTACCCCACCAATATATTTATTATATTTTGTTTCATGTTGGGTTGAGGAATTGAAATCTCTCTTATCTCTATTCTTGATCACCTAGGAATCTTTCCCAAAGGAACAACTTCTTGATGATTTGACAAAAGTCTAACATTACTGCTTTGCAGTGCTATTGGGGCAGCAAGGCCGCTGTTGAGCCCTGAGGGGAAAAAAACATTACTGCTTTCCTTCCATAGAACGGCAAATATTTCATTTGCTTTATCGGAACGGTAATCAAACGCTCCATGAAATTCCTTTTTTATTTCGGCATTGGTCTTTATGGGCACGTGTTGAGTCTGCTATTTCTGACAGTTCCAATAGCACAAATTCTTCTCTCCTTCAATGTTTTTATTAGATGAAAACTTGTAAAAGGTTGTCAAAATATAAAGAGTGGTCAGATGGATTTGCTAGTGTCTCCACTTTACTCAAAATCACTGAAGAACCAAAAGAAGTTGGTTGCTGGCAGCAGCTGCAATACTATTTTGTTTTCCTTCATGAACTACAGTATAACAGAAACCAGTTTCTGCACAGCACATTGTCCATGATTTGAACCCAAAGCAGATGGGCTTTCCTCTAATATATTGCTTTAGGTAATGATGGAACCTCGGTGGTTCAGAGGTAAGAACGTGTGCTTCTGAACCGAAGAGTACTGGGTTCGATCCCAGGGTACTCCTTTCACTTTTTCAGTACAAACTGTAAATTAACATCAACTGAGGTTCTGGCATTGTATTTGAGCAAGTTGAATGTCTGCATGTTCCGCCCTTCGGAGGGGGCGTAAAGCCGTGGATCCCTTGTCCATGCGATGTTGGGCACGTTAAATATCCCTACCCTCCCTACAGAAAGGCAGGGGTTCGGCAAAATTTCCAGGATAGTGAGGTGAAACTGCTCCCTGGCGTCGGTGCTTTGCCATAGTAGCGGAAATAGGCCGGCATTAAAGAAAGAAAAACACACACACATAGGTAATGATGCCCATAATACCTTACCATTTGTTCATCAGTACTGATGTTATGGCTAAATACACCAAACCTCAAGCACTGTTGGTTCAATTTTTCTGTTAGTGGTCTCATTTTAAAAAGTTTGTGTCACTATCTTCGAATTGCTGGCGGCTCTGAATTGTCGCTAAAATAAATACTTCTCTTGATATCTATGTATCTGTTTTTTCACACATACTTGCACACTATTCTCGTGTCCAAATCTTCATCTACAGACCAATACATTTACTCTTGGAGTACCATATGGTAACCTGTAAAAACTAGTATTCCAACAAAACATTTCAAACAGGCCACAGACAGTGTGAAGTCATGCCTATTGTGTTGAGTAGCGTATATAACACTGTGTCGTGCAATATAACTTGGAAAGTCATTATCGAAAAATAATTCGAATATTCCCACCAGAGATTTTCTTTTGACTGCATCAATCATTTTCTGTTTTCGTATATTGCAAGCCTCTTCTCGGTTTTCTTGTTCTGCTGAAAGTCAAAAAGTAGCACATGTTCTCTCCCAGTCTACTTGCGCAGGTTTTTCTGCTTTTTTTTTTTTTTTTTTTTTTTTTTTTTTTTTTTTTTTTTTTTTTTTTTTTTTTTTTACTCTCTTGTCTATTAGTATTGTCTGATAATATGTTTGTCGTCCTCTCCTGGCTAAAGCCATGAAGTTCTACTCTCCCTGCAACATCATGTGGGGCTGTGTCTTCAAGAAAGTCTTCATCAATATCCTCTGTATCAGTTACATAGTCAACTTGATCTGGTGGCAGTTCAACAATATCGATTTTTGCACCATCTTCTTCACTTGAATTATTTCCTGGGTCCTCAACATAGTGTGTGTGTGTGTTTTGTTTCTTTAACGTCAGCCTATTTCCGCGACTATGGCCAATCACCGACGCCAGGGAGCAGTTTCACCTCACTATCCTGGAAATTTTGCCGAACCCCTGCCTTTCTGTAAGGAGGGTAGGGATCTTTAACGTGCCCAACATAGCATGGACACGGGACTGACGGCTTTACGCCCCCTCCGAAGGGCGGAACGTGCACACATTCAACTTGCTCAAATACAATGCCTGAACCTCGGTTGATGTTAATATTACAGTTTGTACTGAAAAAGTGAAAGGAGAACCCTGGGATCGAACCCAGTACCCTTCGGTTCAGAGGCACACGTTCTTGCCCCTGAACCACCGAGGCTCTCCCTCAACATAGTCTTGGAGTTGTTTCAGTGTAAGAAATTGTCTAACAGCCATTTACGCAATAAAAATAACTATAATTTGAAAATGTATTGATCAGCAAAATATTTCTTGTGATATTCCACGGTCCCCATTTCAGTGTCAGCAAATGTCACATTTCTACTAGCACATCTGCTTACAAAACTTGAATACACCACACTTTGGAATCATATTGTCACACAACCATTCAAAATTGTAAAAATGTACATTTAAAAGTTTGTACTGAAAAAGTGAAAGGAGAACCCTGGGATTGACCCAGTACCCTTCGGTTCAGAGGCACACGTTCTTACCACTGAGGCTCTTCCTCAACATGTCTTGGAGTTGTTTCAGTGTAAGAAATCATCTAACAGCCATTTGCGCAATAAAAATAACTCTAATTTAAAAATGTATTGATCGGCAAAATATTTCTTGTGATATTCCACTGTCCCCATTTCAGTATCAGCAAATGTCACATTTCTACTAGCACATCTGCTTACAAAACTTGAATACACCACACTTTGGAATCATATTGTCACACAACCATTCAAAATTGTAAAAATTTACATTTAAAAGTGCCTCAGCAAAAATTATTAACCTGCCTGCTGATTTTCTAACAAAAATCACTATAGATCACTTAACACTTGTATTATTTATATATATATATATATATATATATATATATATATATATATATATATATATATATATATATATGTATATATATATATTTCTACTATATATATATATATATATATATATATATATATATATATATATATATATATATATATATATATATATATATATTAAGAACTGAGGTATGTCGATTTACCTAATTGGCAACTTGTAAAAAAGGCATGATCCCAAATGCGGCGTGTGGCAGATAATGGGTTAATTTTATAACAATTTAATTTTTTTTATAATTAATTCAGTACATACTTAAAAGTGTCAACTACCGAGGCCCTAGTATTGTTTCTGAACTAGTTGAATGCATGTGATGTTGGACACATAAGATCCTTGTCCCTCTTATAAAAAGCAAGGAATCTGCATTTACGGGTTTGTGAAGTGAAACTGCTCTTTAGCGTTGATGATTGATCACAGTTATGAAAATAGGCTAAAATCAAATAAACAAAATATATTCGTACATTATTTCATAAACCTAGTTTGAATGACTTCTGGTCTTATGTCTCTGTGATGTCACAGTTATAACCTTATAGGGCTTTAATAATAATAAGTAATTTTTGTTGTCAGTGGTTTATAACTGTATTTCTCCAATACAGCTATAAACCACTCACAACTCACTTATCCAATGAGTGTTGCAAGATTTATAAGTAAAAAAAAGGTTGTTAATGAAAAAAGTTTGTTATACATTTCGTCACATGCATTTTATTGTTATTACCTAAATAATAAAAATAAAATTAAAATGAATAGTTGGTTGTATTTCTTGTGTATTATTATTTCCAGTACTAATAGTTGTTGTCTAACAATAGGCATTACTGTTCGGGGGGGCAATTCCTTAGATTTAGATAATTTTAAGATTAAAAGTTTCTTTAAACATTTCCTACTTGGTATTTGGAAGTATTGTTTTCTTTATATCTGTAACAATAGTGTGATGATCATTCCTAAAAATGTGAAAACCAGCGTGTCATAAGTAATTTATTCAAAATCTCACTGCTGTACACCAAATTGTAACAGTCCCTTGTAAAGGTTATTTGTTATTAAATTTTCTTCTACAAAACTCCATCAAGTTACCTTTATCTGACACCCTTACTTAGCCCCTGTGATTACAAGTTATATCACTGCATGTTGTAATGAAATCTATCTAATATTTGTAACAATTCTTTACTTGTGAGTTCTATGAATCGAGGCAAGAAGCGATACGTACACAGTAATAAATTTTAAAGTATATTTTACTTTGACTAGTGTGTATAAATAACATATAAAACGTCTAAACAAACTCACTCAAAATTCTGGTAATTACTTGTCCTTGTCCATAATAGTTTTCAACGTAATTAATAATTGAACAAATAAACTGATATCTCCTGCGGCGGTAGATCCTCCGGTGGAAGTTGTGACTTGCAGTGTCGACACCTTGCTGGGTTATTGGCAGAGCTCTCTGAATAACTTTAACCGTGGCATACCTTGACTAAACAACAAGCACTATACTATCGTACTCTAGGAAACTTCTTGATTTACTTTAATATCTCAAGTGATAATATGCTGTACAAAACAAAAGGATGGCATGAACGTCACGGTGCCTAGCAACGTCTAGCTTGACGTTCCTCCACCTAATGCCTCTAGGGTCGTTGTTCCGGGGTGCTCAGTACCTCTCACCAGCGTTGCTACATTTAGGGCGCTCACAAACCAGTCAGGCTCACTACATCGTGTAAGTGGTGAATTGGCCTCAGAAAGCAGGTTCCATTAGCCAGAGACTTATAAAATAATTGTTTTTTTTTCTCAAGTGAAGCTGGTGAGGTGAACCAAAAAATGTCTCATTTAGACAAATCACAAAGCTAATATTTGTAAATTAATAAACTAAAATAATTTTTAAAAACAATTCCTGCATACATAAGTATTCTGCATATTCGCAAAATTTTTAAAATTTATGCATTAAGAACAAAACTTGATTTTTTTCCATTTTAGGGAGATGTACAGGATACCTAGCATGATTACTTTTTAACCTAGTCATTGTGGTTATGAAAGATCTTTAGTAAGATTTTGTAAATGCATGCTTGTTTGGATATAATAGTTTATTAGTGTAGTGGAAGGCATACTGGAAGGTTTTGAAACCAAAAATAAAATACAAATGACTTTCTTGGACTTGAGCAGAGCATTTGATACTGTCAATCGCCAGATATTGCTTGGTAAACTATACTACTATGGTGTGAGAGGTGTTGCCCTGGAGATCTTGCAATCATATCTGACAAATAGTAGATTGCAACAACAAAACCTCTAGCAATCTTCAACTAAAAGTAGGAGTACCACAGAGTTCAGTTCTTGGTCCAATACTATTTATTATATATATAAATGACCTAACACATAGTGTTAATTCATATGGTTCGTATTTATATGCAGATGATACGAGTTTTATGACCAGTGCAAGCAGTACTCAGGAAGCAGGGTTAATTATGCAAAATTATATATACCATGCTAGGAGCTGGTTCGAGGCTAATGAACTAAAGCTAAACAAAAGTAAAACTCGGATAATGAAATTTGATGTAAAACCTAATGGTAATCCTGAAACAGCTAAGTTTCTTGGCATTGTTCTGGATACCTCTCTTAAGTGGTATGTGCACACCGACTGTTTGTGTGGACGGCTGTCGAGTATGGTGTATGTTGTGAGGAGACTGATGAGGGTTGCAACTTACCGGGCAGCGAGGATAGCGTACTTTGCAAGCTTTCACTCTCTGGCAACGTATGGAATCCTCATATGGGGATCTTCACCTCAGTTAGCGAAGGTCCTACTGGAACAAAAAAAAAGCTATTCGAGCGCTGAGTAATGTGGAACCACTGGAGAGTTGCAGGGAGCTGTTTAGGCAACATAGTATTTTGATGATAGTAAGTGCTTATATACTTGCCTGCATTTTGTATATATGGGACAATAAAAACACAATGGGAAGAAATAACCAACATCATTCATATAATACACGATATGGTAATGAATTGTCCATTCCACTGCACCGAATAGGAGCCTCGCAGCATGGAATAAATCATCTGGGAGTGAAGTTTTTTAATGCACTGCCTCCTTTTTTAAAGACACTCAAAGTTAGAAATATTTTTTATAATGGAGTTAAGGACTATTTGCTGAATGGGACTTTTTATAGCATTGTTGAATACTTTGATTATAGTCAGGGTGTTTGAGTTAATTTTCCTGTATCATTGTGTGGGTGCTTTTGGCTTGCAGTGTAGTGATATTTTATACATTTTTGTGTAACTGTGTTTAAGAGGTGTGTTTGTATACATTGAATTTTATTGTTGTGGTTTTGTATGTTTGTTTTGTTCATGGTGTTCATTTTATTTTGTTTGACTGACCATGTAATTTTGATGTAGAATAAATATGATATGATATAGTGATTATTACTATTTAGAGTGTACAATCGCCACTCAATTTTCCATGTTTGATGTAAATTTTGTTTTAATTCCGTAAATCGGTCGTATCTTGTGATTTTAGACTTTGTATAATCGCCACACCCTATTGCGTCTCGAGCACATCTATCGGCAATTTCGTTGTCATCAATGCGACAGTGAGCGTTTACCCACATACATCTTACGACGCTTCTATTTCTTAGCTTGTTAAGTAGCTCTATGATGATATGAACAGAATTAGTGAATTTTCTTTAAAAAAATTCACTGAGGACATCCTGACCTTTGAATTTTGAAAAAATTTCTTCAAATGAGCGCTAATTAGACCCCCTAGAACACATGGAGAGCCAGTTTTATATATATATATATATATATATATATATATATATATATATATATATATATATATATATATATATCACACTGATAACTCAAAAAATAATGGATTGCTTTTGATAAGTATCTTCCTTTTGCAAGTGGCTTGGATAAGAAAACACTTTTCGTCTCTCCTGGCCGTGCTCTTTGTCACGCCTAGAACTGGTTCTGGTCCCATAAATGGTTCTGGTGACCCTCTCTTTGCGAGGCTGTCAGCTTCTTCATTACCTTTGACCACCGAGTGACCCGGCACCCAAATGAGGGTGACCTCATTCTGTCCAGCCAGATCTCTCGTCTCTGCACTCACTCACCAGCCAGGAATTTACCTGTAGGCTACTTAGGGCTGCCTGGTTGTCTATGGCTATGAGGATCCGCTTGTTGGTGTAGCCTCTCCTCTTGTTCTCCACACAGTGCAGGATGGCATACATTTCGGCCTGAAAGACCGTTCCATGTGCTCCGAGGGAAATACTATGACTGAGTGTGTATCGTTCGACCGACAGCGCCTACATGTATGCAACCCCTGCATACACCAATCCATTTAGGCGGACGGACACTAATTTATTGGTCGACTGTAATCATCATGGAAGTGCTGAAAGTTTATGCAATAGGCAATTTGCTTAACACCTTTGCGTGTTGATATAGTATACCTATGATTAAGTTAAAAGAACCCTTGTTTTGAATTTATAAGACGATTTTAAACAAACATAAATAGCCAAACTAACAGATCTTTTATGATATTTGAAAAAAAAGGCACCTAATAAGAGTTATCCATTTGCAATAACAAAATAGTGTTGACGCAGCAAGTGTGTTTTGGTAGTGAATTTGTTGTGGTAGCGAGTTTTAATAAAAAAGATTGGTAATCAAATAGGTAGTAAATAAAAGTATTAAAAAAAGTTTTTCATTCATTTCAAATCTTAAGTCCTTCCCATTCAGCTAGAATCCTAAAAAATATTGATACATTATAGTGAAGCCTTCAGAAAAGCACACATTTATTCTGATACTTGAGAAAAATTAATAAAAGGCACTTGACAAGATTTGTTGATTCGCAGTAAGAAAAAAGTGTGGGCACAGCAAATGCGTAATGGTAACAAATTTGCATAAAAAATTCCTGTCGTTAAACAGTAAATATTTGTTAAAAAACTTGTATGCAGCAAGTTACTTGTGGTAGCAAGTTTTATTTAAAAAAATAGTAAATAAAAATATAAATAAAATCTACATACAGCAACTGCTTTGTTGCAAAGAGTTATAAAATGTTTCAAATGTTAATAAGCGAGAATCTTGAATAATCTTGATGCATATAGGGTCACACCTTTACAAAAGCACACATTTATTCTGATATATTTGAAAAAATTAATAAAAGTCGCCTTAATAAGGTTTGTCTATAACAACAAAAAATGTGGCTGCAGCAAGTGCGTTATGGCAGCGAATTTTCATAAAACATACTTAAAACTAAAATAGTCAATATATGTCCAAATAATTGTAATGAAAATTTTTAAACCATTTCAGTTCCAACCTTATTTATCTGTCAGTTTATTATTAATAACCGGACCATTTAATTTGTTATCAATGAATATTATAAAAATGTGCAGATTGAGAAATGTTGTATGTCGGGAGAACTGCCCACTGAGTTTATAAAGAATTAAACTATTACTAGGTATTCCTAAAACAGTGAATGCGTGAAAATGCAACCAGAATAAGAAAATAAGTGTACAATCATGTGGCGAACATTCTGCTACTCATAATAAAAAGTCTGGACGCGACAAAGTGCGCTATGGAAGTGAGTGTTCATATAAATGATCTAAAATTTTTATTATATATATATATATATATATATATATATATATATATATATATATATATATATATATATATATATATATATATATTATTTTATGGCAGTTAAATATTTTTAAAACCTCTCGCCCTCGATAATAAATTTTGAAAAATATATTTGCAGCAAATAAGCATTAAAAAATAATATGAGACAGCTTTTTCCTTGTTTATTTTGTTCATTATTTAAAAAAAAGGAATAATAAATTTTGAAAAATAAATTTGCCGCCAATAAAGGCACTAAAAAATAATGTAAGACAGCTTTTTTGAAAATATTTGGCAATAAAAGAAGAAAATAGAAAGTTTATGAAAATCTGGTTTTTCTTTAAATCAAATTGTTTTAATGAAAAAATTGGAATAAAACATATCATTCGATTTTTTTACGACAATAACAGAACTGCCTGTCATTCTCGCTTCCATGTCATGTTTTGCAACAAAATATGAAGCAGAGATCAATATTAGAGCCAGTCGGCCAGACAAATTCAGAAAAAAGCGGTATTCTCGGTCGAATCGGCGCTCTGTTGTAGTGTCGACTTTACGATGTGTCGGCCCAACGATACGCCACGCTATGACTTACCCTCGGTTCTTCCGAATAAACACCTGCCCCCGTCCCACGCTCCCCGCCGGAATTGTCCGTGAACCAGACGAGCGCGTCCCGTGGTATGCCTGGCGTCTCCACCCACCATGCCTCGCGGTCGGGGATTTCCACTGTAAAGTTGTTTTCCCTGCAGATTCGCGGGCTCGCGAAGTCTGACCTCATTTCAAGCATGGGCTCCTTCACGATCTCCTGAATTTTGCAGTGGCCCCTGAAGTCTGGGTTGATATTCAGTCTACGATTGTAGGCTAGTCTATATAGTCCTAGCCTAGCCTCCCCCACAGTAAGTAAGTGTGTGTGTGTGTGTGTGGGGGGGGGGGGGGGGGGGTGTATTCAGCAACACTTCCATGGCGACTGTTGGGGTTGAAGACATGGCCCCTGTGATGCACAGGCAAGCCATCCTCTGGATCTTGCCTAGTTTTTGTTTGGCACTGGATTGTGTCACCTTAGGCGTTGTTTCCTTCTATAAAACCTAATATTGATCTCTGCTTCATATTTAGTTACAAAACATGACATATAAGCGAAATTGCAATAAAAATGCCAATTTATATACGGGGCAATACACACACTTTATATGTTTAAAACGGCTTACCTAATTGCATAGCAATATTTTGAGGCTTAGTTTGATTTTGATTTTTGTTTTGCTTTAATATAGCATTGTAAAAAAGATGTTAAAGTTATTAGATACAAATAAACATACTTATGAGTAATTAATTGTTATATATGTAAATATGTATGAAACTCAACCCCGGCTCACCTTAATGAAAAGGTCATTTTGTAATTAAAAAAATCGATTGATATAAGATTTATTCCATATTTCAAATACAAACATGTGATTTAAAGTAGTGAAGCCACATATTATTAAGCATTTATTTTCTTATTTTCAAGAAAGTTATCTTTGATGGCATATACTTTTTCACATTTTATAATGCATAGTTGCACAATTGTTTGAAAATTTATGGTTGAGGGCAGAAGGTTAGGTACTTCTTTTTTTATAAATGTATATTAGCAATGAAGAAAAAAATCATTGGAAATTGAATATGTGGTCATGCTATTAAAGTTATTTGTGTAAAAAAAATATGTTGAGTTAGATATAAATAAATATACTTATGGGTACATTGTTTTTGAAGAAGATATAAAATAGTTGTAAGCCTTAATTACAATGTCCAAACTCAAAAGAAAGTATGGAGAATGACAGGCAGTTCTGTTATTGTCGTAAAAAAATCGAATGATATAACTTTCATTCAATTTTTTAATTAAAAAATTTGATTTAAAGAAAAAACAGAACTTTCTATTTTCTTTTATTGCCAAATATTTTCAAAAAAGCTGACAAATTTATTTTTCAAAATGTATTATTGAGGACGAAAGGTTACATATGTCCCTTTTAAATAATGTACATAATAAACAAGGAAAGGCTGTTTCAACATTATTTTTAATGCTTATTTACATATATATATATATATATATATATATATATATATATATATATATATATATATATATATATATATATATATATATATCCAAAACGCATTTGATGCTGTCTTATAAGTCCAAAACAATGGTTCTTTTAACTTTATCGTAGGTATACTAGGTTAGGTTAGGTTTGTATGTGAGTGGGCCATATCGGCCCTCCACCGCGACCTTAAGGTCTATTGTGGCTCACGCCCAAAGTCTATATTTCGCACAACAAATCCAGCCTCCTGCAGAGGTCGATAATCTTTGTGGGCGAAAGTTGATCCAGGTCTTCTGGAGCAAGCTTTACCTTGCCAAAGAGCAGGTATCTAGTCATGTCCGCTGCCGGACAGTAACACAGCACATGCTCTGCTGTTTCTTCATTCTCCATGCACAGCTGGCACTCGGTCTCCTGACCGACCCCAATACGGTGCATGTGGTGCTGCAAGCGGCAGTGTCCTGTATACAGGCCGACTAGAGTTCTCAGTTGTTGTCTGTTCAACTCTAGAAGCTTTTTACCCCTTGACTCAGACAGGCCATTTATGAAGGCCTTAGAGTGGGCTAATCCTGGAAGATTTTGCCAATATTGGATTGTCATTCTTTCTGTCCAGGTCTTTAAGGTGCGTTTTGCTGTGCAAAATGTTATCCCCAGCACTGGTTCTGGTCCAACAAAGTCACTCTGGGCCCCACTCTTGGCAAGCGCGTCGGCCGCAACATTGCCGTCATGGTCCGAGTGACCCGGTATCCAGACCAGCGACACCTCATTACAGCTGCCCAATTCGTTAAGGGCAGATTTACAACTCCATACCGTCTTTGAATTACACCGGTAGGAACCAAGAGCCTTTATTGCAGCTTGGCTATCTGCATATATCTTTATCGATTTGTTTGTGCACAGGTCTTTTAAACTTTCCCTTGCACACATCTCGATGGCATACACTTCTGCCTGGTGTATGGTTGCGTACTTGCCGAGGTTAGCTGAAAGTCTAGCATCGGTGCTGCCCCCATATGCGCCGGCTCCTACTCCCAAATTGGTTTTGGAGCCGTCAGAGTACCAGCAGAGGTCCGCTCTCAACAGGGTCGATTGATTCCGGTCCCAGTCCTCCCTTTCCGGGAGGACGGTCTTGAAAGACAGATCTCTGCTGATTTTTGTAGGCATCAAGTCTGAGACCATTCCCAGTATCCTGTGACAATCACTGTCATCAAGGAGACCGGACCCTCTCAGATTGACTTCCCTCGGCATGTTATCTGCCGTTTGTGTTAGTCTGTACGTTGTCCACCTCGCCACCCTCTCCAACCATATGTGAAGTGGGGGAATATTGAGGAGGACCTCCAGAGCGGCTGATGGTGCGGTGCTTATCGCTCCCGTTATCATCAGACAAGCTTGTCTCTGTAGATGAGCCAGTTTGGCCCTCGTGATACCACGAAGTACCCTAGGCCACCAAACTATGGCTCCATATGTTATCATTGGCCTGATAACCACTACATAGAGCCAGTACATCTGTTGGGGGTTTGTTCCCCAGTTGTTACCACAGATTCTCCGGCAGGTCCACAGGGACAGTTTAGCCCTGCGGATAACGTTTTCTAACTGTATATCCCAGTTGAGCTTCTTATCTAGGATAACTCCCAGATATTTTGCTTGGTCCGAAAATGGAATGGTTTCTCCCATGAGAATAGGTGGTTTTAATTTGTCCAACCTTCTTCTTCTGGTAAATGGAACAATGATCGTTTTGCGAGGGTTCACAGACATCTGTTCCCTCCGGCACCAATCATTGATTACATTTAGTGCTTCCTGAAGAGTACTAGCCAGTTCCTCCTCAGATTTGCCTCTAACCATTATGACGAGATCATCAGCATATGCCTGGACCTCAACCTCCCAGAGTTCGAGAATAGCCAGCAGATCGTCCACAAAGAGGGACCACAGCAGGGGGGATAGTACGCCCCCCTGAGGACACCCCCTCGCAGCCCTGACGCCGACCACCTCTCCCCGCAACGAGGTAATAATGGTCCGATTGTGCAGCATGTTTCCGATCCAGCCACAGATGGTAGGTTCCACCCCCCTAGCGATAGTAGCCTCGTAGAGGGAGATCGGTAATGCATTATTAAATGCGCCTTCGATGTCGAGAAATGCCGCCACCGCAACCTCTCCATTTTCCAGAGAGTGTGTGATCTTCTCGACGAGGTTATTGAGCGCTAACTCAGTTGATTTGCCAGTTTGATAGGCATACTGGTGGGTATTTAGGGGGTTAACGGTTAAGATGTTCCCCCTAATGTGTCCGTCCAGTATTTTTTCCAATCCCTTCAGGAGGAATGATGTAATACTGAGAGGTCTCAGTGATGTAGGTAGGAGGTCCTTACGTCCCAATTTGGGAATGTAAACCCCCCTAACCATCGTCCAGCTGGATGGAATGTAGTTCTCCTGAACACGGTCGCGTGAGAGAATACTCTGTATTCTGGCGCTGCTGGTCATATTATTAATGTCCCCTCAGAACCTCCTCCAGGACTCCCTCTTAGCGTTCCTAATCTCTTTGTTATAGTGTGTTAGAGCGGTTTTATATTGCTCCCAGTTGCCTGTAGTCTTAGCACGATTGAAGAGACGTCTAACTTCCCTTCGTAGTTCATCGAGGTTATTATTCCACCAAGTAGACCCCCGACTGTCTTTCTTTGACCTTAGTGGACAGTTTTCGTAATATGCAGAGACAACAGCTTCCCTAACTTGTTCAGCCGCAATCTCAATCTCATCACGATCCCTCACTGTGGGGATAGCGGACCCAAGACCTGCGGCGAGGGACTGTTTGTACCCCTCCCAATCCGTCCTTCTCGGATTGCGATACTCCACCACAGGTCTAGGGCCTGTTACAATCTCAAATAGGATATGGGCATGGTCAGAACATGAGGGTTCAGACGACACCCTCCATTTGAGAATTTTTGAGCTCAAAAGTCTTGAGCTGATCGTGAGATCTAAAACCTCTCTACGATTAGCTGTAAGAAAGGTGGGTTCCGAGCCTATGTTGTTGACAACCAGCTCCTCCCCTAAAATGTATTCAAATAGTGATTCACCTCGTCTGTTAGTGTCCGTGCTCCCCCAAGCCAAGTGATGGGAGTTCACATCACACCCCATTACGAGGTGATAGTTGTTCCTCTTGCAGAAGGCGATCAATTTTCGCACCTCTGCTGGAGGTGGTTGTTCTGCATCTCTGTCTCCAGGGAAATAGGCCGAACAGGCCACTACTTCCAGCCCGGTCCCCCCGGATGTGATCACGAGATGGATGGATGCCATGTCCTTGGTGCAGTACTCTGAAAGTTTAAAATACTGCAAGTTGTTTCTGATCCAGATACAGGCTCTGGGGTTGGTACCAGTGCCCACCTCTACTCTCTTACCAGAAGTGTTACCCAGCCCTTTAGTTCGTTCCGAATTGGCGGTCCAGGGCTCTTGGAGAAAAGCAATATCTATTTGCTCTTCCTTTAATTTCATGCTAAGTAGGTATGTCGCAGCCTTAGCATGATGCAAATTAGCTTGGATGCACCTTATGTTGGTGGGCATGGGGGTAGGAATATAGTAGTGTATAGAGGATAAAGGAGTAGGTTAAGGAGCTCGAAAGGAAAGGGAATTATGGTGCAGGTTCCTCCTCCTTTTTAGAAGTTCGATTACCAAGCTTCCTATAGGAGGGTCTACCTTTGATAGTCGTCCTAGGGGTGGACTTTCCTTTCCCCTGTTGTTTCCCTCTGGAGGTTCCAGTGGAAGGTTGAATCCTGCCACCTCCTCTATTGGGTCTGTGTAAGTCGTGTCCATGTTTGGTCCCACGAGCAGCAAGGGAAAATCGACCCCCATGGAAGAGCCCCGCATCCCATAAATATATATATATATATATATATATATATATATATATATATATATATATATATATATATATATATATATATATATCCAAAACGCATTTGATGCTGTCTTATAAGTCCAAAACAATGGTTCTTTTAACTTAATCGTAGGTATACTATCTCAACATGAAACGGTGTTAAGTAAACTGCCTATTGCATAAACTTAACACTCGCAGGATGAAATATAGTCGGCCAATGTTAATACTTTTGATATTATGTATATTTTATTTTTACTGAAATTTTGCCTAACGTGGCAACACTGTCTAAATCAGTAGCAACACGACAAGATACTGCGCAGTCACTACATAATTATTTTGTAACATCCATCACCACTTTTGCTCTCTCATATTCCGACCGCAGAACAGTGAACATCGCTTTTAAAATTAATAAACAAAGTGTTAGTATCAATCGATTCAATTTCTTTCCACTACATACCTATTCACCAGCACAATTTAATTCCATTTATTTAATAAAACAGCCAGTATATTGTACATACGCCGAAATAAATTGGTGTATGCAGGGGTTGCATACATTTAGGAGCTGTCGGTCAGATAATACGCACTCAGGAGTGCCTGCGTGGCAAATCCAATGAATGCATGACCTTCTCCCTCCAAATTTTTTTAAGAGTAGAATTGTAAAGATCAGTGACTGAATCAGAAGAAAATGAATCATGTCCAGATGGACTTTCTACAGGGATAATCAAACTGATATCAATGTGACTAAGGCGCCACTTTTGCTTGAAAAATATGTCTGTGTGATACACAAAAGTTAGCCAACATACTATTTCTTTAGCTTTATATATCATACAGATGACTTAGTTTATACACCAATACAGTGTAGTTATTTATTACAAGATGTTTTTTTAGTTTATAGTTTCTGTAAATGTTTTTATAATCACTGGAAACCATATTAGATAATTTGACCCAGCACAATATACCGCTGAGTGATGTTCTTTGTAACATTACTTGGGTAAGGGTAGAAAACGAGAGGGATAAAACATCTAGTTATATTTTGTTTCTCTAATTTCACCCTGGCAAGAATAATCATTTTAAGATTATAATCACTTTAATATATTTTCTTTTATTTGTTTAAATTTCATATATTAATAAATTTATATTTTTGCTACATCCAACTTTTACGAGCTAGCTAAAGTTTTCCCTGAACCCGAAACAGTTCTGACCCCTGGACGACAACCATTTTCACTGAATACTAGCCAGGCATCCTGCATCCACAGGATGGTCCGTCCCCGTAATTCTGCCGTCTTCCTTTAGGGCTTCCACTTTCTCCCTAAACCGTCCATTTAGAAAGTGGTGGCGCTCGAGACTCTTGGCATTCTTCCGACCGACCACTCCACCCTTCGGAACGCAGGTCACAACTGTTTTTATTAAACAACCTATTAACCTGACAAGGATATTAACTGTTTTATGGTAGGTTGTTTGCCAATCATTACAGAGCAAGACAGTGTCATCTGCATATGACAGAATGATACATTTACTATCAAACCTTAATAGTATATGTGAGTGTGCAGACTGTTCCTAATTTCCTCGCCCATAGAGAAATGTATTTTTTGTTGTTGTATTGTACTGTACTAGATTGTATTGTAATGTTATGTGTTGTATTTATTTGCTTGTTATTTGTTATAACTGTATATTATTGATGTATGATTTTCTTTTGTTACTCTTTATTTGGGGACAACTCGTTGAGTAATGTATATTTAAATAAATAAATATCATTTATGTATAATAAAAAAAACGGGACTAGCCTCAAAATTGTTCCCTGCGACACCCCACTTGTAATTATTAGCGGCCTGCATAAACTATTCCCCACTTTGACCGTCTGCTCTCGTTCTGTCAGGTAACTTCTAAACATCACCAATGCAATTCCTCATACATTAATACACTCAAACTTATAGAGTAGCACCTCATGTGACACCATGTCGAAAGGCTTTTCTAAAATCCAAAAACACGTAAGATTGTTTTTTTATCACTTTTCAAAGTTAGTTGAGGTTGCTTATGAAGTGCTGACTCAGTGGAGATGTTTGGTCTAAAACCATACTTATCATGAGAGTGCACACTGAATGCGTCCAAGAAGTCTACTAATCTTCATATTTTAAGAAGAAAGTAGACAGGGGTACACTTTTATATTTTGTGCTTTTTAGAGGGTAGAAAAGTCAAAGGAAGGAGCATCTTTGGTGCAACATTGTATACATAAATTTAAAAAAAAATTATAGTTTTGTTAAAAAAGTTTTTATTGTATATAGCCTTGACAATGGTATACAATTTGATAACCACATGTTCAACATTAACTTGTATAATGCTCGATTTTTACTAGATAGTCTTCAGTTCTCGTTTTATTGACTAATATGAAGTAGCAAAAATAATAATATAAAATTAAAGTAAATACAAAACCAATATGTGAATATAAAAAGCAGGACAACAGGGCATTTGGAATTATGTAATAAACAACTATAATGAAGAACTAATCAATAAAAAGATGTCTAAGTTATAAAATAATAGTTTTATCAAAATCCTTTGTCAACAGTGATAAAAACGTTTTATGTAACAGGCATATACATATAAAAAACTATCAACTTAAACTTTAACAATAACAACCTTTTCTAGATATTCATTCCTTTAGGAATGTGCTCAGAAATCACATTTTTACAGACTTATACATTACATTTATGAATTGAGCTTTCGACAGTCTCCCTTAAGCTGGATATCACTGCTCTTTGGTCAACAGAGTTTATTATGGCTGTTCCTGCTACTATCATATTGGCTCCCGCCTAAAAAAAGTATAATATCAATTATACAAAAAGTTGCAATACATTCCAATCAGCAATGATGAGAAAATGTATACAGGGGGTAAAACAAGTGTGGCAATATTTCGAAAACTACTAAACTTATTTTATTGACACTTTGTATATTGATGTACTTAATTTGAATACTCTGTTGACAGGTAAAAAAGTATGTGTAACTATACAGCGTGGCTCAGAAATAATACCAACATTTTTATTTCAAATGGAACACCCTGTATGTTTTTGTGTTTTCTAAATTTACATCTAATTTAAAGTCTAATTAGTAGTAGTAGCAGTGGTGGGGAGGCCAACGCCAAGCAAGTAGGTAACCATGGGCCCTTTTTGCCAATCCCAGCAACCATGCTCTACTCCTCCTCGGTTCCGTCGCCAAACCGCCTCGACCTCGAGATGAAGGCCGTGACGGTCTTCAATTGGACGGTACTTACCTGATTATTCTGCAGAGTCCTCGATCCGAACAATTCTGCTCGAAGACTCCCAAAAGCCTCGCATTTGCACAGGTAGTGGTAGGACGTTTCCTCATCCTCGCCGCATTCCTGTCAAATGGGATCCCTCTCTACGCCTATCAATGTGAGGTGTCTTCTAAGGGTGCAGTGGCCTGTGAGCACTCCAAGGATGCGGCGAAGCGTAGGTCGACTCCTTCCGAGTAGTCAGACAGCTTTATCTCTGTCCGGCCCCTCCACGAAATCCCTTGCCTGCCTGCAGCCACCAACCGACCCCCAGTGCCTCTTCATTGCTTCCTCGGTCCACCTGTCTAAGGCGACAGAGTCTGTCTTCTTACTTATACATATCGCCGGCTCCGGGCCACAGAACGGCCACCTGAAACCAAACCTTGCGAGATTATTCGCGCCCTCATTCCCCGCCATGCCACAGTGTCCCGGAACCCACACTAGTTGTATCTCCTTTGTCCTGGCTAATCCTCTGAGGGCGTCAGCGCACTCCTGAACCAGTGTAGACCTGATTCTGAGATGTACACACATTTCTCGGGACTCCTCTTCACATCCTGTGTCTATTGGCCACAGACAGGATAGCGTACACCTCTGTTTCGAATGCCGTGGTATATGCGCCAAGAGCATAGCTCTCGCGCACCCCGAGCCCCTCGATGTATATTCCTGCCCCGGAGGATTGTTGGTCCTCCAGCCGCGATCCGTCGGTAAAATAGACCAGGCTTGCCGGCTGGAATTCAACCTCATTTTCCCTCCACTGATCCCTACTGGGGATCCTGAGGGTGTATGGCCTAGTCAACCTAATATCATCCTCGGCATCCCGCACCTTTATGGCGGCAATCGGAATTTCCTTTTCCACCTCCTTGGCTAGTACTCTTGCATGCCCTATTACTGCTCCCTCTCCGCACCAGTTTCCTGAGTCTCGCATTCTAAGATGCGACGCCATAGCCTCCCTTCTGATACAGATGGGAAGCGGTGGCAGCATCAACAGGACCTCTAGCGCGGCTGAGGGTGTCGTCCTCATAGCGCCTGTGATACCCAGGATTGCCAGCCTTTGGACTTTGGCCAGCTTCCTGCTGGTAGTTTGGTTCACGCCGCACCACCAGACCAACGCCCCATGGAGGATTCTCGGCCTGCCGATCGCAGTGTAGATCCACTGAAGGATCCGAGGATGAACTCCCCAGGTCCTCCCTATCACTCGACGCAGCTGCCAGAGGTTCGCTACTCCCTTCCTTACAACCTGTTCTATTTGCGACCCCCATGTTAGTTTGGAGTCCAGGATCACCCCCAGATATTGGACCTCCCGCCCTAAAGCTAAAGGTTTTCCAAACATCACGGGCGCCCTTAACCCCTCTACCTTCCTCTTCTTGGTAAATAGGATCATCTCCGTCTTCGCCGAGTTTACGGAGAGTCCCAGCTCACCACACCACCTTTCAATTATGCTACAGGCAGCTTGCATACATTCACAAACGACGCCGAGGAATTTGCCAGTGACTAAGACCAGCCCATCATCACGCCTGGGCGTAGAAGCCGTTCTCGGAGAGCCGCTCCAAGAGGCCGTCCATGACCAGACACCATAGATGGGACGAAAGGCAGCTGCCCCGAGGGCAACTGCCCGTCACCCCGACGTCCAGCCCCCGGCCCCCTAAGGTCAGCGAAACTCTCCTGTCCTCCAGCATGCTCGCCACCCAGCTTATTAGGGACCTCGGCGTTCCTCTATCCTGTAGGGCGGTACAAACCATATCCGTCCTCGCCTTATCAAAGGCCCCCTCCACATCGAAGAATACAGCTAATGTGCTCTCCCCGTAGTGTAGGGCTCTTTCCACCTTCCACGTCACCCTGTATAGTTACACATACTTTTTTACTTGTCCAAAGTGAATTGAACATAAATACATCAATATACCAAGTGTCAAAAAAAATATGTTTCGTAGTTTTCAAAATATTAACAATTTTTGAAAATTGTTTGTAATAACCATTTTCAGTAGTGAATGAAGATAGGAAAAAACTTCAAAGGCAATTAGACCTTAAATTAGATGTAAATTCAGAAAACGCAAAAACATACAGGGTGTTCCATTTGAAATAAAAATGTTGGTATTATTTCTGAGCCACTCTGGAAAGTTACACATACTTTTTTACTTGTCAACAGAGTATTAAATTTAAGTACATCAAAGTACCAGGTGTTAAAAATATGCTTAGTAGTTTTCAAAATATCAATATTTCAAACTTTTTTTACACCTATATAAATCAATAATCAAAAGAAATCTGTATAAGTTTAGATACATACAGGTAAATAACGAATATTTCCAGATTATGACACTAATAATAATCTTTATTAATAGCATAAGCTGATAGTATATACATATAGAATTCTTATACAAAAATCACAGAAACACCGTTGGGGGGTTCGTAGGTTTTTAATTACCTCAATCAATTCTCGTATACTTGTGTGTGCAAATAACACTTTAATGTAAAATGACTAAAACTATATTTCAATGAACATCTATTTTGACGGAGCGAGAAAAAAATCTATATATATATATATATATATATATATATATATATATATATATATATATATATATATATATATATATATATATATATATATATACATACAGGGCCTTCATTAATTCCCGAACCCCACATGACCGCTTAAGTTAGGCAACCCGGCATACACGGTTGTACAACCTGGATTAATGAAATCCCTAAGATGCCAGTATTGTCTCATATTTTCTTTGGGGTTTTATGAAAAATATAAAAATTTCTGGACGCAGCAAGTGCGTTATGGTAGTGAATTTTCATTAAAATATTTTTAATAGCAAATATGTGTTTTTTTTTTCAGAAAGCAGGCATCAAATTTGATTACCAGTATAACATATATAGTAAAAACAATGTACCATGTTTAATCAAAATAACTTTATTGTTTGAAAACGTACAAAAATTTCCGAAAGTAAACTTAAAGTGTAACCGAAAAAATCAGTTTCTTGGTCAACCTTATAGGTTAATAGCAAATTGAGCTTTTCAAATATGAAGCCTTTAATCAAAATTCGCTACCATAATGTACTTGCTGCGTCCAGAATTTCTTTACATACAAACCTGCATTATATTTCGATGGAAAATGCAAAAACATAAGGCGTTTTCGACTATAAAAATACACTGAGTCACAACAGGCAACCAGTGCACATTTGCAGCAACATTTGGAAGACCCTCAATCCGAGGGAAATAACCAAAATAGCCACGGAGGCAAAGAAATTACCTGCGTGAACATCCGAAGCCCAGGAAGTGATACTAACTATAACAGGATTTATAACACGACATTTCTGTACTATACAAGGAAAAAGGGTTAAGGGCAAAGCCGCAAGGAGACAACTGTATACACGTGTTTCAAGCTTATTAGGCATCATCAGTACGGTATAGCCAGGTGAGGATGGGAACACTCTGAAGGAAGATGCAAAAATACACTGAGTCACAACAGGCAACCAGTGCACATTTGCAGCAACATTTGGAAGACCCTCAATCCGGATGTTCACGCAGGTGATTTCTTTGCCTCCGTGGCTATTTTGGTTGTTTCCCTTGGATTGAGGGTCTTCCAAATGTTGCTGCAAATGTGCACTGGTTGCCTGTTGTGACTCCGTGTATTTTTGCATCTTCATTCAGAGTGTTCCCATCTTCACCTGGCTATACCGTACTGATGATGGCTAATAAGCTTGAAACACGTGTATACGGTTGTCTCCTTGCGGCTTTGCCCTTAACCCTTTTTCCTTGTATAGTACAGAAATGCTGTGTTATAAATCCTATATATATATATATATATATATATATATATATATATATATATATATATATATATATATATATATATATATATATATATATATATATATATATATAACATATAAAAATCCTAACTGACCCCATCACAGGTTCCAGTCTTCACTCATTGAAAGTAATATACTTACTTCAGCACAGGCTGTGATTGTATTTAATCCTACACCACCATCAACTTCAATATCTAAGAGTGGGTAATTATTTCTAAGCCACTGTACTTTTGGCATCATGTCAAGCATAAACTTTTGTCCTCCAAATCCCGGTTCTACTGTCATAATCAAAATAACATCAGCATGATCTACATATTGCCTAACTGCTTCTATTCCAGTACCAGGTTTTAATGCTAATCCGACTTTCATACCAGCATCTCTAATCTTTCTACATAAGGGAATGACTTCTCTTACAGGTTCAATATGAAATGTATACAAGTTGACCCCAGCATCAGCCATATGTTCCACCCACTAAAACAAATCTGTAGTAACTAAACATATAATTTTTTGTCGTTATTAAAAAAAGAAGCAGGATGGTATTCTTTTAAAAACTATTGTTTACCTTTTCTGGTTCTAAAACCATCATGTGTGTTTCGAAAAAGGCTTTACTTATTTTATTTCTTAAACATTTTACCACAGGATGACCGAAGGTTAAATTAGGAACAAAATTACCATCCATAACATCTAAATGCAAATAATCAGCTCCATTACTTAACAATTTGTGCGATTCTTCATACAACTGGGAGAGATCAGAATTTAAAATTGAAGGGCCAATCTTACATTTCAATAGTGTTTTTGCCATTTTAAGGAACCAAAAGATAAAAAATTAGGCAACTTATTTACAATTATTCGATGTGGTTCCGTTTTCGTGGTTTGTTTGCAACAAAAATGAGCCTTACACAAATCAAATCACAAATCCTTGACCCTGTTGATCTGTACTGCGAAATTTAATTTATATTTTTATTTAATAAAAAGATATAGTAGACAGAGGTTATGTTGACTTTAAAAGTTATAGACATTATATTTATTTATGTATCTACGGTTATAGACAAATATTTGGTTTATAAGAAAAATCATAGAGATTTTTATTCTCATAATGTGCAGGTAAAAAAATTTGGGGACGCAGCAAGTGCGTTATAGTAGTGAATTTTCATAAGAATTTACACTAATAGTAGGTACAGCATATTACTAAAATTAGTAATTTAAATTTAAACAGACCTTGATGATCGGTTTTAGAGAGTTTTTAAGAATTTTATGAAAGTGTTACCATCGATATCTTTCTATTATCAAAAAATATTTAAATCTTTTGTTCAACAATGAACAAACTCAATTTTTTATTAAGCTAGAAAAATATATTTAGGTACTCTGAAAAGGAAAGTATTTGCCAAATTATAAACGTAGCCGGTATTTTTCCTTTTTAATCGCTTGGATGACTTGTTTTAACTCAACCTAATTGAACCGGTTTTTTGCACAAGAAATGTTTTTTTAAACGAATTCTCTATTAGTGAATTTTCTTAATAAAAATTCACCATCTACAATAAAAAAATCTGGTGAAAATTATAATCTTAGATTCAAAGGTAACAAAGTTATCCAGGCGTTTTAAAGAAAATCAGAACTAGATCGAAATGTATGAAATCTGGAATTTATTGTTTCTATAAAATATTAAAGTGAACCAAAAAAAAGTTAGATGGATCCCGCTCATTATATAATGACTTAGAAGAGATATGATATTGCGCATATGGCCCGCCTCCTCCTAAGACGTCACGCGGTGAGTAACGTTATAGAAGTCCAACTACACACTTAAAACAAGGTCATTCGCAATCAAAAAGTTTCTATATGTCAGTTTAATGTGGTCGATGTTACGCCTATATTGTCTTTTTCAGATAATATAGATCGCAGCACTAAATTTAATCTTTTTCATTTTTATTACTTCCAACTGTATGCACTTAAATATTAATAAAATACGTAATTTGTTAAGAGGTTGTGATGAAACGTCAAACCCCACTGCACGACAGCATATTATTTTGCCTTGGACTCACCACTTGACACCATGCGCGTGACAGGTCTAAAAATAGATAGTCTGAATATCATATCTCTCGTTATTTGTATCATGGATCCCGCTAGACCAGAACCGGAACAAGAACCCCGACTGGCCGCGTGTCAACAACGTATCCGTCGTACACGTTACCTTGCAAACCATAGCATATAGGTAAACTATTGATCTTTTCGCTATATGCTACATTTTCATTTCGATAATTTAATTGGGGCCATTCATTAAGCTACAACTATATATAGTGTATTTTCAAAATGTATTGAATCTCCCAGTTGAAAACAGTAACCTTTACAATCACATCATTTTTAATGAATTTTCGTAGAAAAAATTCACTAATGGGGCGAACCCCACTTTTCAATTTTGAAAAAATTTCTTTAGATAATGACGAACTAGGACCCCTAGAACCCATATTCGTGGTCAGTTTCAATTTATATTTATATATATATATATATATATATATATATATATATATATATATATATATATATATATATATATATATATATATATGTCACACCAATAACTCAAAAAATAATGGGCCGATTTTGATAAAATTGTGCGGATACTTTCCTTTTGTAAGTGGCTTGGACAAGTTCGTTAGCCAGGAAGATCGGACCAGGTTTATCGGGAAAATTTCAGGTTTTCTTTCAGAAAAAATTGTATCTTCGAAAATAACAAAGCTATGGTAACCAAATTTGGTACCTAGGCTCACCTTATAATACAAGAAAAAAGTTATAGGCATTTATTTAATAAAAATGTCAATTTCTATCAAAATTCACTACCATAACGCACTTGCTGCCTCCAGACTTTTAATTCCATGTCTGTCATTCTAAGGTCGTGCGAGAGCGGGCTCTATGCACTGTACTTTCACTTTCGCAGATTGATATGGTGTTGAGAACGATTTCGGAATTTTAGTGGACCAGATTTTGAGAACGCTAATTCGAGTAGTACGTTTTACTTATTATTTCTATTGTTTGCTCCTGGGGTATGTATATCAATCCAAGCAGTGCAGCTAACTACTCCATCTTTGTCAGGCGTTGGACTTTGCCTTTACCAACTTCGTTTCAAGTCATGTCTTTGAGCTTTTATTAGTGAATTTTCTTTAAATAAATTCACCAATGATGAGATTCCAACTTTTGAATTTTGAAAAATTTCTTCAAATAAGCGCGAACTAGACCCCCTAGACCCCATATTCAAGGTCAGTTTCAATTTTTATATGTTTATATATATATATATATATATATATATATATATATATATATATATATATATATATATATATATATATATATATATATATATATATATATATATGTGTGTGTGTGTATGTATGTATGTATATATATACATATATATTGATACATTCTTCGGAGTTTTGGATTTGTTGACTAACAAAACACAGATTTTTAAACTGCTAATTTCTTATAACCAACTATTTTTCAACCATAAAGACACCAACTAAAAAAATTCTCTCTATAACTAAATGTCTATAGTTTATTCTCGCCTCTAATAATTCACACTACAACGATCGCTTAATACTCTATGTGCATCGCCTATTTATATTGTCCATAGAGATTCTAGACCTTCTACACTGTTCAACACGTGTCACTTCTCGTCCCTTCTAGAAATATAATTCCATAGTGTTTGCTGTTACCAACACACTATACAACCGGCCACTGATCATAGAAGTAACAAAGTTTATAAACTTAATCCTCATAGATACGGATGTGACGCTGTCCTTTTCTTACATTCGATCGTCGTCCCGGTAGAATTCTGACATTTCTTGGTATGGCGTATATGCATATGGATGACCCCCTTCATCGTGCTCTTTAGGCGCCTCTGAATACGATAGGCAACGTCATTGATCCTTTTGAGCACCTCATACTGGATCTTCCCATAATTTCTATAGTTTCGGTGACCGTTCCTTGCATCGTACTGGATTGTAGATTGTATAACCACACCCGATCTTAAAATCAGCCGGATTAGCTCGCATGTCATAACGGGTCTTCATGCGGTCGTTTTCTACTCGTATGTGCATTCTGACAACTGAATTGGTGGCTTTCCGTCTCGTCAATATGTCGGAGATCTCTTTAAGCGAAGTTATTACGTTGCACTGGTGCTTCCATGCAATTGCTCTTGTTCTATTGTTTCTACTTGCATAAATATATCTGCAGGCCCTATTCCTGTCACAATCGACTCTGTTCCAACAAATGTTTTCACTGACCTTTGTCTGGGTTGGTTTCGCATTTACATGGTCTTTACACCTTTCGTCTTGCACTTCTCCCATAATTTCTTTTATACTTGCTTCTGGCTGAGTAACTGGGTCGTCTCTTCCTCTCACAGCTCCCTTCACTGGAATGGTACTTTCACGGCAGACGTTGCTATTTTCTTCTCTGGTGATTTTCCGCACAGTTTACTTCTAGGCGACATTATTATTGATATTCGTGCCAAAATCAAGTTTATCGCACTCACCTTGGAATATGTCCCAGCCAATTATAATCGGGTCTGACATTGGGGCGACTATGGCTCTCTGCTTTGCCTTCCATGTCCCAATTTGCAGCTCGACGTCAGTTTCGACAAATACCTGGATCCGATCACCACAGTGGCGGCTCGTGACTTGGGGAGTGGGTGAAGCAGAATCCACGTGGCCTCAAAGGAGGGTTCAGGGGGGCAAAGATCCCCTCTGCGCCGCAGACTATTTTTCTAACTTTTTAAGGTCACGCGTTCTCCTGGCACTTCAGTATTTAAATGTATTTAAATGAAAAATCTATTTGTACAAAAATATAGATATAATTTTCGGAATAATGACCACGAATACTTGATGAGATAACATAAATAAATAAATTTATTATTATTTACCTTATTTTTGTCACACTGTACACGCACGAGCACGGTAATATAATACGGCGCGTATTATGAAAATCTGTTTATAGTGGGAGGAGCTACAAGCATTTTTTCAAATTCAATGCCCTTCTCTTTTTTATAACTTGGAATTTTGTATCTAATATTTCATTATTTTGAAATTATTCTTTTGTAGGTGATAATTAGCAAATAAATTCCACTTACCAAAAACAAACATGAAAAATCCAGCTTTTCAAAGTCTGTAAATGTGACACATACCGGATCATTTAACGGCAACGTAGTAAAAATAAAAATACGTGTGACGAACCGACTAAATCTAAAAAACGAAGGCAACTAGGATTTGAAGCAGGCTCAATATTCCGCATCACCTTTGTGGCCATAATAAACACCAACTCAACAGCGCGCGTGCTGTTGCCATGACAACCGTCGCATGTAAGCGATAAACATCGATGCAGCATTTGTATATACACACTTCTGGCTTAGTTCAATCCTCAGTTGCCCGTTGCTCTGCAATAGTCTGTGCTCTGCAACACGTAATACGCTGCGCGTTGGGGCATGTTGTGTAACATTCATTTCGGGAATGAGGGGCTTGCAAATTATATCCTACCATTAAAACACTATAAAAATACATTATCAACTGCGGCGCAACGTAACCAGACATTTTTATGTGGTTGTACCAAATGAATTTGAGAAAGTGAAAGGAATTATTGTGAATTTTGAATAAAAAAGTTTAGCTTAACCGAACAATATAGGTGAAGCAGCGATTCACCTGCGTCATCTGACGAGCCGCCGCTGAATTACCAGTGACTGCATTTACTCTGTCTGGCTCTCATACTCGTCATCTTGGTACCATGTCGTGGCGAATAATCGTCCTAGGTGCGCCAGTGTCGACGACCATCTGGGTCTTGCTGCTGCTTACGTATCCAATGTACGGCGAGAGCGCTACCAGAATCGCTAGCCTGAGAAACAGTTACCGGCCTTAGCTTCACTTTTTCCCATCCGCGTGATCTTAGAGCCCAACATTCGCCTCGTATATATCACACCTTGCCGCAGTTCCAGCAGCGCAAGGCACTTGCACGGTGAGCTCTTAATGGGTGCCCATGAGACGTAGGTCTTATTTGTTATGCTATTTTCTCTAGTAGCTGCATGACTTTGGATGAATTTGTTTTATTTTCTTCTTGAACTTGAAGACAGCAAACATTCACATGACTTACTGACCTTTGCTTTACCGCTTCAAACTCCAAGGAATGTACTAAAGCATCGGTCAAGTTTTTGTGTCTCGCCATCCTTAGCCCCTGCGTTGGGAGTCGGTATCTCTGATGCCGTCAATGAAGGTTTTCAGCGGGAACTGGTTTAAAACTTAATCGGAGCTATCGGGTAGGCTAATCATGTCAGTCTGACAACGTCGGCGTGAGGATGTTGGAGACTTTCTTCCGCTTTCTAACAACGATTTTTCGACTAGAATCGATACAACTGTCGTAAATGCTGGTCGCCAAACCTCATCTCTAATTGACGTCTAACGCTCTCAAAACTCAGCGGTTCTTCGCTGTGAATACCTTGCGGCACATCTAGGGCATCTCCTCTGAGGGCTACAATTAACAACGTCGCTTTCCCTCTCTCGCCCCAACTATTTGCTGTAGCAGCGGCTTCGAACTGATGTAGATAAATACCCCATGTGACTAAGACATCAAATGTGGGGACCTTAATTCCTACGACGTGGCAATCTTCGACTCTGATGTTACCCTTGACTAGGGTATCAATTTTATTTTCTAGGGATTGCATTTTGTCTTATACCTCCGCTTGTAGCTCTTGCACACTCATCAGCTTGTCATGTACATCGTCGCTGATACCCCGTACTGGACTTTCTACTTGTTGGAAGAATTCGTGTTTTACCGGCTTCATACGTTCGTCCACACATGAAGTAATATTATCAATTCTGTTTGCTTGTTCTTGCAGAATTTTCTTTGTGTTTTTATCTCTTTTTCTGGCTTCTTCATCTCTTTTTCTGACTTCTTCGTCCCCTTTTCTCAGTTCCTTTCTTGTCCCATCGTCTCTTTTTCTCAGGTCTTCTTTCGCTTCTTCGTCTCTTTTTCTTGGCTATTCTTCCACTTTTGCTGCCTTCTTCTTTCGTTTATTTAATAAATTCCAATAGCTGGGTGTCCATATTGGCTGTTGCGCTAGGTGTTTTAGGCATAGATGTACTTAAAGCTGATACACAGTTTATTGTTTCAAACACCCAGTTACGAATTACTGCTGACACTCGTCTTCCAGAGTTTCTAGTAATTTCCACGTTGCTTAACGAATATTCTGGAAAATATTTCCGCTAGTAGTTTGAAAATCCGACTTCTGACACCAGTTGTTAGGTTCTTCGGGGTTTTGGATTTGTTGACTAAGAAAATACAGCTTTTCAAACTATTAATTTATTATAACCAACTATTTTCCAACCATAAACAGACCAACTAAAATATATCTCTCTATTACTAAATGTCTATAGCTTATTCTCCCCTCTATTAATTCACACTACACTGACTGATTCGTTTAATACTCTATGATCACTTATTCTGCACCAACACTAACTCAATACTAAACTAACTCACTCTTATGTGCGGTTCGCCTATTTATACTGTCCATAGATATTCTAGACCTTCTACACTGTTCTACACATGTTACTTCTGGTCCCTTCTAGAAATATAATTCCAGAGTGTTCGTTGTTACCAACACACTTTGCAACCGGCCTCTGATCATAGAAGTAACAAAGGTCATAAACTTAATTCTCATAGAGAGGGATGTAACACTATATCAACATATCAAAATTCAAACTGACCCTAGCTATGGGTTCTAGGAGGCCTAGTTCGCGCCCATTTGAAGAATTTTTTCAAAATTCAAAAGTTGAGATCTCCTCATTAGTGAATTATTTTAAAGAAAATTCACTAAAACCTTTAGAAGGGTTAAGGGGGCAGCTTTGAATTAGTTCTGTTATGGATTAAAATTTATAATATACTGTGGCTCAATTAATTAATAAGCTTGGCAACACTGCGCATGTCAACTCTCATTCGTCCGTCATTGGCCAGATGACAGTCCACGTACTGCCAAAAAAACGAGCGTCTCGCCACAGTAACGACCGGCAGCATTGATCATGCGCACTTTCAAAATATTTTAAGTAACGAAATAAAAGACCTCCCTGAGGTGCTGTTTACACACAAGCCTCCCAACAGACCTTCCTGGCATCAGTTTGACCAATTAAAAGCTAAAAGGGGAAGGAAAATCAATCCTACCATTCATGTGATCATGATGTACTTTTCCTTCCCCTTTTACTGAATTTTTATTTTTAAAAATTCGCAAATAGAGAGGTATCGATGGTGAGACTTTGCAAAAATTTTTTCAAATGAGCGCGAACTAGGACCCCTAGAACCCATATCAGTTTGAATTTTTATATGTTTATATATATATATATATATATATTTGTGTGTGTGTGTGTGTGTATCCGTCTTATAACTCAAAAAATAACTGACCGATTTCGATGAAACTCGGCAAGTGCCTTTCCTTTATTAATGGCTTGGATGAGTTCGTTAGCCAGGAAAATCGGACGAGGTTTTCCGCGAAAATTTTGAGTTTTCTTTAAAAAAAATTCTTCGAAAATTACAAAGCTGTTCTAATGAAATTTAACGGATATATTGCCTTAGGAGAGACCATACTACGTACCAAAATTCAACTTTCTAAGTTTATAGAAAAATGAGTTATTCAAATTTTGAATTTTCTTTCGAAAAAAACATTTTTCTCCGAAAATTACAGTTATTTTAATTAAATTTGGTGGATATCTTGCCTTAGGAAAGACCTCACTATGTACTAAAATTAAACTTTCTAAGTTTATAGAAAATTGAGTTATTGAAATTTGAAGCATTTAATAAAAATTTACTACCATAACGCACTTGCTGCGTCCCGTTAGTTTTTTCCTTCTTGATGTCTGGGCAGGTCAGATTAGTTGGGAACATTGTGTGTAAACAGCACGCCAGGGAGGTCTTTTATTTCATTACTTTAAATATTCTGCGAAGTGCGCATGATCAATGCAGCCGGGTCATTAGTGGTGAGACGCTCGTACAAAAAATTAGGTCATTGTTTTCGTGCATCAGAAGTAAATAATTTACGAGACTATGGTAGTGATTTTTAGTAGAAATATTTTTTAGAACTTTTTTGTTGTAATAGAAATATAAATGTTAATGTATAGTTTACTTTTTATATCATAAACCTACCTACCAAATTTGGTTACCATAGCTTTTTTATTTTTGAGATGATTTTTTTCCATAGAACACAACATTTTCCCGGAAAACCTGTTCCGATTTTCCTGGCTAACGAACTTATCCAATCCCCACTTACAGAAAGAAGGTACATGCCAAATTTTATCAAAATCGGCGTATTATTTTTTGAGTTATCGGTGTGATACATACATACATACATACATACATATATATATATATATATATATATATATATATATATATATATATATATATATATATATATATATATATATATATATAATATATATATATACATACATATATATATATATATATATATATATATATATATATATATATATATATATATATATATATATATATATATATATATATATATGTCTAACGGGAAGTTCGGCGCCTTTTTGTGTACCGAACGGGTAGTTTGGCGCCACTTATCCCGTTCGACGCCCGGCGTTGAACTGCCATTGAGCACCCACCAGGCAGTTTGTCGCCCAGGGCTTCGAATGGCACGTTAGGTATATTTACACATACGGAACAGTCACTTTGAAGCCCACATTAGGAAATGTATTTAAAATATCATAATACTCAATGCAGGTGTGTGTGTGTACGTGTGGGTATGTGTGCGCGCGCGTAGGTGTGGGTTTGTGTTCGTGTGTCAAAAAAATTATAAATTTATAAACTACTGAACATCACATTCATACTACGTGTGGTGAGCACTGATAAGTACACTTGGAAAACCGAAATCACCACAATACATATTTTTAAAGACTAGACGATCGTTTCACCAACAAAGTTAGCGTCATCAGATGATGAAAAAAATATAAATTTATTAACTATTGAACATCACATTTATACTACGTGTTAGGTAAAAAAACGAAACCGAGAGGGAAGATCATAGGCAAATTTTCTGCGTTTCGATTTTATTTGCCGGACGTCCTTTTTAAAATCCCGTTACATCTTTACCTACGGAGTTCGGAATACTTTTACATCAAATAGCCAGTCCAAAGGGTGGGCTATTAATCAGTGGCGGGGCTTGGTTCAAAGAACTTTTACTTTTTACGGACTTAGTGATATAAATACTTTCGTAGGCGTCTAGCATCACCGGTTTTCTAACACTCTTGATAAGCTTCAGATTTTCTTTATCTATGTGTTGATTATTGTCCCAAATATTTGGTTTTGGTACGCATGATTCGTCATTACTACCATATCTCAGCTGTGCCAAAGCTTCTTTAAATCTGGTTTTTGCTTTAACAGTATGCTATAAAATTCCTGTGGCGTAATATACTGTTTTGTTTGCTTTTACAAAATATTAAAAAATCTTAAAGGGACAGTTAATTGTTGCCGTTAAATAATTGAGGAGAGAAGTTAGCTTTATAAATGTAACATTATATCAGTGCAGTGATCAAAAAATATATTAAAATCATAAACATACAGGACCAAGAAGAAATACGTTCTAAACATCAAAACGTCTGGATATCACACTTCATAGTTAAATAAAGTCTGTCTTGAAGTAAAAGGAAAATGGTGCAACTGAACCTAAGCGTCGCTGTTTACCGAAGGAAACTTTATCGGCAAATATACTCGGTGCTTTGTCATTGTATTCCCCAATGGCCAATTCAAGCGTCCTTGATGTTGCTTAACTTTGATGATCGTACCAATTTGTTCAACGCAGTGTTGCCGTGCCTTGTCAGGAAGTAAAACCTTTATTTACCTGTGAAATACCTGAAGCAGAGGTGTATGAAGTCATACGTATGTAGTATTGTAATGTATGGGACTGAAAGTTGGGCTTTGAAGAAGCAGGATACGAAGAGAATAAAAGCGGTTAAACGGTGAACTTGGAAAAAATGACTAAGGCAAAGTACACTGCTATGAAGACAAATGAAAAGGTAGAATAGAAGAGGAGAATACATATTTAAATAAAAAGAAAGAAGCAGACTAAAAGTGAAATTTTTGGAAAACCTGACCCAATTGGTAAGAAATAAAGAGTCATGGTCGCGACAACAAGGCGCCATGCTTTTAATTTGTGATGAGAAACTGCTATGAAACCAGAACCTAAGTTTTTAACTTGAATTTGTATGCCTTCTTGATAGATGGCTATATGTTATATGGAAAGAAAGCAAACATTTTAAATTACTTTACTAAGAAGTAAAACAAAGGTATTTCCAACTAACTACATAAATATGTCACTAAGTGAAGCTTGGAATCTATGATGAGCACTGATAAGTATACGTGGGAAACCCAAATCACCACAACATCTTTTTAAAAACCTGACGATCATTTAATTAACTAAATTATTTTTAAATTTTTCATCCTCTGATGACGCTAACTTTTAAGTACACTTGGAGAACACCCAAATCACCACAACACATATTTCAGAGACCTTACGATCGTTTCGTTGACAAAGTCAACATCTTCAGAGGAAGAAAAAATTTTCAGAATTTTTCTTCCTCTGAAGATGTTGACTTTGTCAACGAAACGATCGTAAGGTCTCTGAAATATGTGTTGTGGTGATTTGGGTGTTTTCCAAGTGTACTTATTAGTGCTCATCACAGGTTCCAGTTTTCACATAGTGGCGCTAACTTTGTTAGTGAAACGATCGTCAGGTCTTTAAAAAGATGTGTTGTGTTGATTAGGGTTCTCCAAGTATACTTACATAAATATGTAATGTAATGTTTTGGCTAATGGTTTAACTGTTGTGAAAACGTAAATGGTCAAAACCATATAAGTCGTTAAGCAGATTAAATGCCTTAAAATAGTAGGAGTTATTCGTAAAATGTTGTATTGTAAAAGTAGCCTCGATCAATATGACCATTAGGTATATTACTATTGTGAATATTAAAAAAAAAGTTTTTAATGCTTATTTGTAAAGAAAGTAAGTAATTTATAATGTAGTTGAAACCATTTAAAATAATTTACTATTGAGGTAATTGTATGCCAAAAAGTTATTTTTTCCTTAGATTTACACACAAAAATTAAATTTGGGAAATCAATCTCACTTCATTACTTATTAAACAGTAAAATATAGGGTCATTGTAAATAAGTATAAAAATTTATTTTATTTCTAGATTATTACTGGTACCTATTATAAAATTTGGAATTTTATGACCGGAGCCATAAAGCAGTCTCACAAATACCGTTAGTAAATTCTGAGTGATTTATAAAGAGATCCTGTTCTTTTGTAGCAAAGCGTGTGCATTATTGTTGTCACGTAGGGGTTTATCTAGACGACTTTATGTAATTCATACAGATAGGTTGACCTTGGATAAATAAGGAAACGCACGTTAGACAGAATGATAACTCAAAATATGTACAAAATTTCAAATTTTTTTAGGTACTATAAAATAAAATTAGAAACAACACCATAAGGATTCGTTATTTACAATCAAATATATGTGAATGTTTTCCGGCAAGTGTGACAAGTTAAAATAACATGAAACGCACAGAGTCCGCACAAAATTTTCCACAAATATTTGAACCTATACCCTCGTATTTGTACAACCCATCAGCAGATCCATATCCCCTAACTCGCCCCACCTTTTAAATTCATCTGAAATAAGTAGGAAGGTACTAATGCATGTATAAATCACAATCTACAGATATTTACAGCCACTACTACTACTACCAGTCACGCCCATCCATTAAAGAGGTAGGCACACCACAGAGCCTATGCTATTTATTTATAATTACCAGTCTATCTAATACTTGGTTTTTAAACTAGGGTATATCTTAGGTGGAACTGATTGTAAAATTCCTTCCGTTCACAAGACTTGTCTACATGGTCTATAATACTATTGTAACAGAAGTGTTTATCACCTTGTAGAATGTCCAACAAAATCATACTGCAAGACAATCATATACTTTGATATAGGAAATTTAAAATAATAATAAAAAAAAGTACACTTATAAACAGTAATAACGTCTATAATACTGTTATGGCAAAAATGTTTGTCAACCCGTAGAAAGTGCATTAAAAAATATAACTGTAAGGTTATATTCTTCAAGACCCTCGACACAGCCAACTTACAATAATAAAAAATTAGTTAACACAATTTGTCTTTCTCTGGAAAATTGTACGCTTATAAACAAACATGCACTTTATTACCAATATAACAGAAATGTTTGTCACCTCGCAGAAAGCCCAGAAAATGTTTTTAGCTATAAGGTAATATCTTCGAGACAGCCAATTTACAACAATAAAAACAGTTAATAAAAGCTGTCGGTCCCTGCAAATTTATACACTTATAAACAAACATATGGAATGTAATACCGTTGTGACAGAAATGTTTGTCACCTCGTACAACGTCCAGAAAAAATTTTGACTGTAAAGTAATATTCTGCGAGACCATTAGTGCAGCCAAGTTACAATAATTAAAAACTAGTCAATACAAGTTGTCTGTCCCTAAAGAATTCTACGCTTATAAACAAAGATATGATCTATAATACTGTTGTAACAGAAATCGTTGTCACCTCCTAGATGTCCCGAAAAACATTTTGACTGTTAAGTCATATTCTGTAAGACTATCGGTAGAGCTAAATTACAATATTAAAAAAATTGTAAATATATTTTGTCGGTACGCTTATAAAGAAAGATAGGGTATATAATAATGATGTAACAGAAATATTTGTCACTCCGTAGAAAGTCCAAAAAAATTTAACTATAGGTTAATATTCTCCTAGACCATCGCTACCGCCAATTTACAATAATAAAAGAATGGTTAATAAAAGTTGTCCGTCTCTGGAATTTTTCACATTTTTTATAAACAATGACATGTTCTTTATTAGTATCGAAACAGAAATGTTTGTTACCCCGTAAGAAGTCCAGAAAAAAAATCAACTGCAGCCTTATATTCTTTGAGCTCATCGGTACAGCCAATATACAATAATAAAAAAAAAAAGCTAATGAAAGTTGTCCGTCTCAAAATTTGTGCCCGTATAGACAATGACATGGTCTATATAACTGTTGTAACATAAATGTTTGCCACCCGTTAGGAAGTTTATATACAATATTCCTAAAAATTTGCCGAATCTCCTCCTTTCAGTAAGGAAGCCATAGCTCTTTAAGTTGCCCAACATCCCATGGTACACGAGACCGATGAAGGGTCGGAATGTACAGACATTCAACTTGCTCACAAAAAAAAGCCACAACCTCGGTTGGTGCTAATTTTCAGTTGGTATATACTGAAAAATAATTTGACGTTTCTACTAGGAATTGAACTGAATTAAACAGAAGCACACGTTCTTACCCCTGGACCACATAGGCTACAAAATGTTTAAATTTGGATTTGGTAATCTCAAACTTACAGCCACCAGTAAATTTTGGTTAAATATTCCACAATCGTGGCCAGTGATTTCATCTCTAACGTTTTCTAAACATGATAATATGGTAACTTTCAAACGACTTAAGCTAATTCTATTTTTAGTACCTACAATACATGAAAGTGTTAAAAAAACTGCCAAGAATTTGCTCAAAAACACAAGTACCCATAACCTGTTCTATAAATTCTTGCCTATGTATTTTACCTTTAAAAGTTAGTAATTTGTAAAAAAAAACTTGTTATTTAGAACACAATCACAAGATAAGCGTTATGTCAAACATAACTGCATTATTTGGTTACAGTAATATTACTCGCAAAAACGTCTAAAAATATGTGGCAATATTTCAATTGAAAGTATAGTTCAATGTGTAGAAACTAAATAACGCCCAAATGAAAATGTAATAAATGTTTACATAAACTCAAAAATTTTATACTTCATTTTCCTTTCCTAAACGGGGCTTTGAAGCAAATTATTATATCTGATCATATACCACTTTTCAAACAACGTGTTCATCGACTTGCCCAAGATCTGCTTATCTGCTTTTAGCTCTGTAGCCGCAGTCTCAGAGAACATGTTTTTGGTTGTCATCAGTATAGCACACTGATTAGCTCTAATCTGAGCGAATCCGGTATGGGTTTCTAATTATTGTTAAAATGAATTTAGCCTTATATATTTTATATAAGAAAAAAACTCGCCACAAAAAAAATTATCATTTTATTATATTATTTTGTTTAACAGTGTCAAAACTTTCGTTTTAATGTAACATTATTTATGACATCTAGCTTATTTGGAAAATGTGACTTGCTATGCAGGACGATATTTTCCACTATTGGTGGTATCATTATTTTAAGTCTGCATCTAGGTATTGATTATCTATGGTTTACATAATATCTGGAGAGCTTCGGAGGCGAAATTGGGATATCCATATGCCGACGTTACTTAGTTGGCGTTGAGCAACGTCAGACACGGTGAGTTTCTAATGGGTGACTGGTTTGACACCTCTTCCCAAACAGTCATCAAAGGACCGTAAAAATGTTTGAAAATAAATAGGTTAACCTATTTTGGAGTGAACACATGCGATTATTCTGATTTAAATTTTTTATTGATATTGCTGATTATGTATAACATTGTAATCAATTAGAATATTTACATAAATAAACACTAGAGTATGAAAAAAAATTTTTAGAGCAATAAACAAAGTAGGCCAAATAAGCGGGATTTTTCTTTATTTATTTGAATAATTATGAAAAAATTACCAAGAAAATCTTCTGGTTAAAAAATACATATAAGTACACCGGAGAAAATTAATTCATCCTCTAATGACGCTGACTTTGTTGGTGAAACGATAGTCAGGTTTTTTGAAAAATGTGTGTTATGGTGATTTGGGTTCTCAAAGTTTACTTATCAGTGCTCATCACAGGTTCCAATCTTCACTGAGTTAAAAATACATACAATATAATATTTATGTTTATTTAACATTAAGTAATTTTTTTCCATTTTCAAATCTACTGAGACAGTTTGCTGTTATTTTTGTTTGGCTTCCAATAGCCACAGATACTGAGACAGCATATAATACGATATGCTTATCTCTAAATTTATTAACACAGGAGCTAGGTTTACAAAAGCCAGACATTTTCACAAAATTTATATTTTGTATGTATAGACACAGTTAATTTTAGACTGTTATATACCTAAATGTTGAAGACAACTATAAAAAAAAATCTCCCTGAGTAAAGATGGGAACCTGTGATGAGCACCTATTAGTACAATTTGGAGAACCCACTTTACGACCATACATTATTTAGATATGACGATCGTTTCGCTAATAAAGTAAGCGTCATCAGAGATGAATAAACTGTTTATTCATCGCTCTGATGACGCTCACTTTGTTAGTGAAACGATCCTTAGATCTGAAAAATATATTGCACTTATAATAATTCTCTCTGTAAATGATGTGAGAGATATCAACACCCCTTATTGCCGTTTAACTCATAAGTACCTCTATTAACGTTTCTAATTTATTTTTCTATTTCATTTCCTTTTTCAAGGATGATGTAAAAAATTTTAACTAAGCAAATGTATGACACATATTTTATAGGACCTAAAAGGTATCAGAAGCTTTTCTTTATAAATTATATCAAATATTTACAACATTATATTCCTTTTATCTGATTAATTGATGCTGGTGAAATTTTAAATGTGTATGATTTTTTTAAAAACATGTTTATGAAAATTCCCTACCATATTGCATTTTTGCCTCCAGAATATTATATTTACCAACTAGCTAAGTTGGTATCCTTAGGAATGTATTGTTAGTGTAGTTGAAAAGATGCTTAGGGTATCCATATTTATTGCCTATAAATACTACCTGCTTCCTTTGTTGGCTTCAGTAACTTTACAGTTGTAATCTGTTGTCACATATAGCAATTTCTAAATATTAGGTAAAATAACTCATAAAAATCATTGACCTGTATTTGTTAGTAATCATAGTTGCTCAGAGCTTTTTTACAAGTGATGTTTGTTATAAAAATGGTACGATTTCGAACAATGCATTTAAACTTCAATTTATAGGCATATTCTAAACGGGGCTCATTCATATATGGGATAAAGTCTTCCATATAAGGTGTTATTATAATTACCGGTTCATAATTTAGAAAAACCAAACTTTGCTGTTAAGGCAAACCTCAATTTTTTTAGAACTTTTTATTTTATTTGTTTCTACAACATGGTAAATACTTTAAAACAAAAATTAATAACCTACACACTTCTAGTGAAGTAATGATTGTAATATTGTATAGGCTGTAATTACCATATATTTTATGTTGCTTGGGGCCTATAGAACACATTTCGATCTCACTTATTACAGTGTTTGTCTGTTTTGTTTTTGTAAGCTGACATAATCATGCCAAAATATTGTGCAAATCTTAAGGCTTATTTATATAGACATAAAATACTCGTATAATTACTTATAAATAAATAAAAATAATGATAACATATTAGATGCATCGGTCCAGTGACAAAGAAAAAATTACTACCCGATTTTTATAAAATCTGGATACACCTTTCTTTCTAAAAGCAGTAAAAGTAAGTAGCTCTAACGAACCAGTTTTTCAACGAAATATTTAATTTTTTGAGGAAATTCTTTGTATCTTCGAAAATAGTTAAGGTACTTTAAGAATTTTGGTCTATACGTTTATGATTTATAGAGACTATACTAATGCATCAAATTTCAAGTTGCTAACGTTATGAAACATTGCGTTATGGTCATGATCTGTTTGTTTGCTTCTTCAGGAGGCTACAGTGTTAAGAGATTTTGCTTGATTAACGAATTTAATTAAATTACATAGACCAAAGAACCGTTAATTTAAGTTGAACGACCAACTAATCTGTTAAATTTTTATTGAATTTTCTGAACCAAAAGCCATTATTTTGAGTTAAGGGGCCAAAGAGTAGATACCAAAGTATTTAAAAAACGTTTTTTACCACAGAAAAAACGCACAAAAATTATTTATTTAATTATATTTTTATACATAATATAATGAATAGGATATATCTGTGGTTTTGTTGCTTCTCGTATGGGAAAATTATACTATTTTACAATGTCGGAACTAACGTCAAATCGAAGGATTTAACTGTTTAACAAAAACATGGCATGGTCGTTGACTAAAAAAAATTTAAATGCGTTAATTGTTGTTCCCCTTATAGCTGAAACCACCCCATACTAAATTCAGATGCAGAAACTTCTTTTCTGGCTTGACAAATGTTGGTTTTCTTTCTTGTTATCGGTTTGGCTGCTTGACAGCATAATCACGCAGATAAAAATTGAATTTACTTATACGTATTTCTGACAACTATAAATAAAAGCTCATTGCTATGCGTTTTGATCAAAAAGCAAATATAATAAATGACAGATGCCGTCATTAAAATGTCTATGTGGTGTATGTCAATATTTAACACGAAAGTAGCTGAACAGTACATGATTAGAGACAAAAAAGATAAGAAATATGTTTCGATCACCCATTTTGGAAATATTTTAAAACTTTTAAACAACAGTATAAATAAAAAGGTAGCTTTTAAATCTTACAACACCACACGTGGCCTCCTATATAACGTAAAAGAAAAATTATGTTTCCTAACATATTGACATATACATAACATAGAAACATTTGAAAAAATCTGGAATTTATAAATTAGCTTGTACACATTGTAATGCAATCTACATTGGCGAAACTTCCAGAAGCTTCAATACAAGATACACATAACATATGTCTGCACTTAGAAATAACTACGCTGACAAACCTACATTTGAAAAACATATTATCGAGATTTAACATAGCCCCACAGTAAATAACCGCATAGAGCCACTACATTTTTGTAATGACAAGCACAAACTTGACTTTTTTTAATCTTTGGAAGTAAAAAGGCACATCTGCGATAATAACTACTTTGTTTTAAATGAGCAAACTGATTTGATGGATTCCCTTCGCTTAAAAACTCTTCTTTGTAAATAAATATATAAAACAAAATACGTCTTATTAGTTTGATCTGTGTGGATATTTTCCTTATATAGAACCTGCTTTATTACGGTTATTGTTAATTAGTTGTTTTATTATTACAATTGTTGTTATGGTTATTACTGGTATAAGTTGATTATACTTTCATAATAAATATTGACATATATCACATGGACATTTTAAAGACGTTGTCAGGAATACATGTAACTAAATAACAATTTTCTCCAGTCTGATGATGCTGTCAAGCAGCGAAACCGGTTACAAAAAAAAACATTTGCAAACCTCTTCTCTGGCTCTAGTCTCTACATCTAAATTTAAGTTCAGTCGGTAAAATATACAGGTTGTCGAACTTCTCCGTACCTTCCGCATTTGTGTTGAGAAGTAGTTTGGTGAACGGTGACTATATTTCAACCATTTTAGTCCAAAAATACTAGACGACACTACATTGTTCTTTGATAGCGATTTTATATATAAGTATCTATAGACGAAATTGAGAATGATGACGATGACGATATTGTGGAAAGCGGGGGCAGCGAGAATGGAGTCGTTGATGAAAACGAAAGCATAGAAGAAGACGAATTGGATGCAGTTGCTACAGAATCAGTAAATGTATATTTGGCTGAGCTGTGACACCAATAAATCGCCCAGTATGTAAAAGAACAGTATATTCCAAAAAATTGACAAAAATGATATCTGCATAAGTTCCACCGCAGAAGCACAAGAACCGTAAAGATATATTTAGTACTTCATTTGCCTAAGCTAAAAGGTGCTGCACGAAATTTAACGGACGTTAAAAAGATAAATTTACCACAAATATTTTGGATATAATTGTAATATAGTTATATACCAATTCTGAAATTAAAAGTGGGAAGATTCGTTACAAAGCTAAGCAATATTATACTGGTGAATAATGTTGAAACGTATGTATTATCCGGATTACTATATCTAAGTAATGTTATGAAAAGGCTCATATTTGGACCGCTCATTTTCATAAAAACTATGTCCAAAAATGGATTTGAGTTTTTGATCAACTGTTTGAGATTTAACGAAAAAGGCACCAGAGAAGAGCGAAATAAAAGAACACACATTGGCGGCTATCAGACAAATTTGGGATATTTTTAAGGAATGTTGCAGACAAAATTATACACCTTGAGAATACGTCACCCTACATACAACCTTGCTGCGTTGCTGAGGCAGATGGCTGTTTAATATATTTTCACATCCCCCCTCTATGAGAATTAAGTTTATGAACTCTATGGAGCATATTACTTTTATGGTCACATACAGGTTGCAGAGTGTGTTGGTAACAGCGAATGCTCCATAATCCATCTAGTCTAGTAGTCTAGTCGAATAGTAATGTCGCCTGGCAGCAACTTGGTAGTGTAGAAAATCACAGTGAAAGAAAATAGCACCATTAACGCCTGCACTGAAAGTGTTATTCCGGTGAAGAAAGCTAAGAGAGGAAAACACGATCCAGACATTCAGCCAGAAGCAACTATAAAAGAACTTATGGGAGAAATACAAGACGAAGCTTGTATGGGCCATGGAGGTGTGAAGCTAAGACATAAAAAGTTCAATGAACACATTTGTTATATACAGCTGTCGGCGAGAAAATAGATCCTGCAGAGATATTTGTTTAAGCAGAAACACCGGGTGAAGAGCAATTGGGCGGAAGAACCAGGTGCAACGTAACAGCGTCGCTTAAAGAGAGCTCCTATAAGCTAATTCGACTGATTTTAAAGAAGGAGAACGGGTATAGTTTCAAAATCCAGTACGACGCAGGGAACGGACACCGAAACTACATAAATTATAGGAAGGTCCGTACAAGTTAGTCAAACAGATCAATGCCGTTGTCTATCGCATTCAAAGTAGCCCAAAGTGCCAGATGAATGGTGTCCTTATGCACAGGCCTACGCGATTCAAGAAATGTTAGAATTCGACCGGGAGGGTCGAATGTAAGAAGGGGGCAGTGTCACATGCGTCTCTATGAGATCTTAGTTTATGAACACTATAGGGCATATTACTTTTATGGCCACAGACAGCTTGCAGAGTGTGCTGCTAACAGTGAATATTCTAGAATTATATTTCGAGAAGGCACTATAAGTCACAGATATGGAACCATGTAGAAAGGTCTAGAACTACTATCTATAGATGGTATAAATAACCGAGCCGCAGATGGAGCAGTCGGTAACTGAAGGAGTGATTGTGGGGAATAATAGAAGGCGACAAGTAAACTAAAGACATTTGTTAATAGAGAAATATTTTAGTTGGTGTGTTTATTATTGGAAAATAGTCAGTTATAATAAATTAGTGGTTCTAAAAGCTGTGTTTTGTTAATCAACAAGTAAAAGACCCCTAAGAACGTAACAAACGAAGAACGCATACCCAACAAGCCAGGCAAGTATGGGGTCTGAAATTGGTCACTATGTGTGATGCAAAAACATTTTATTTGTGCTCAGCTAAGCCTTATATCATTGGAGAAGATAGAGAAAAACAATATTCCATTCCTACACAATAGGTCGTCTATCTAACAACAGCCATTCAGGGTTCAAACAGAAATTGTACCATAGATAATTAGTTTAGCTCTTACGATGTCGCAGAAAAACTGTTATAAAAGAAGCTAACCTTGATAGGAAAAATGAGGAAGAACAAAGTGATATGCCAAAGCAATTACTGGACACCGAAGGATGCCAAAAAAATAGTGCTGCCAATTGAATCATAACTTCCACATAGCTGTGATAATTTACTGTCTTTAATGCAAATATTTCTAGTCGAAAGACAAACAACAAGAAAAGTACGCTTTATACCGTTTAATACCGCAGCATAATAATTATTTTTCGATTATTAACACTAGCCACAAAACTTTACGGCTTTTGGCCTATCATCAGGCTTGTTTTCATGATTTACGCTTGTATGGACTATTCAGAGAGCGACCTGTTTTGGACACAGCAAACAATAGTGAGGCTGCATTTTTTTTCGTAACAGCAGAGGCATTTTTTTGTATTTGACATTTCATACTCATACTAATTTACTAATGACCAAAATTATACTGTATGCAGAGTACCTACACAGATTTATTGTTGTGCTTATATTAACATGGTTTTGTTAAACTCATGTGAATAACTCACCAACAGCTTAAGTTAAACCCTTTTATAAAATAAAATTATATATTGCGACAAAGATTCATATTTAAAGAGAACGCTCTCTTAATCTATTTTATCATACATTTAAATTTAAACCTGCACCATTCAATCACAAAATTTTACAAAACAAAGGTGGAGTTATAAATTTTCCCATTTTTTCTGTTAAATTAAGTCATTACGCATTATCGAGATTAACGGGCGCAGAAGATCCTGTTATATAAAATATTTTATATAACGGGATCTTCTGCGCCCTCGGGCGTAGAAGATACCGTTGCGTATACGCTTTTGTACGGGCGCCATACATCCCGTTATATATATATATATATATATATATATATATATATATATATATATTATATATATATATATATATATATATATATATATATATAATATATATACATATATATATATATATATATATATATATATATATATATATATATATATATATATATATATATATATATATATATATATATATATATATATATATATATATATATATATATATATATATATATATATATATATATATATATATATATATATATATATATATATATATATATATATATATATATATATATATATATATATATATATATATATAGACATATAAAAATTGAAATTGACCCCTGATATAGATTCTAGGGGTGCTAGTTCGCGCTCATTTGAATTTTTTTAAATAAAATTCAAAAGTCGGGATCTCCCCATTAGTGAATTTTTTCTATGAAAAATCACTAAAAAGCATTCGGGAGGTTGTCTGAAAATTTTCCAAATCTACACTTAAATGTAACAATATTAGGTTTTGTGACATTACTTTTAGTTGCTGTAGGGCCTATTTTTAGATGTATTATCTTTACAATGTACTACACATTTGATACAGGCAAACATACATTAAAAAGTTGATAATATTGATTAGATATTATTCGTAAGGCTAGATGTATTCTCATCACAATTAGAACTGTAGACCGGTTTCGCTCTAATTAGAGCTCGTCAATACGGCATACTGAATTGCAGTAAAAATACACCTATAAAGTAATACTGCTATGGTAGCCAGCCTCGCAAAACTAAATGAGATGTAAAGACAAGCTTTTTACACGTGTCGCCATCTCGTTGCAGAACCAAGTAGTATGTTGTCACGGCAGTACAACGGCAATATAGACGAGACAAGCATCATGACTGTTCTACAAGCTAGGGATGGGCACATTTCTTAAAACATCGATGTTAACATCGATGTTTAACATCGAAACCTACTATCGATGGTAGGAAAAACATCGGCTAGAAAACATCGATGTTGGGAAACATCGATGTTTTCAAAATAATTGTGAATTTACCAATTCTATAATTCTATGTTCTTCTGAGAAAAAAAAAGTTTGTAGTTTTGTAGGCATTAGAAAATGGAAACATATTCAGATGCAGATTATGGCAGGTGCAAGTAATACAAAAAATAAGTGGTAACAAAAATTAATAAATGTTTATTGTACTATAATAAAATAAGAAAGAATGTATAAAACAAAAATAGAAAAACTTAACTTCTAATGACTTTAATAATAAAAATTAAACTTTAAATTTAATTCTAAACTGTTAATAACCCTGTTTATATATATATATATATATATATATATATATATATATATATATATATATATATATATATATATATATATATATATATATATAATTCACCAATATTAGTGATAATACTGATAATCTCACCATACAGTTTTATATACTCCAGTAATCTCTGTCAATGGACTGAAGGAATCATATTTTGCCCAAGTGTTCTCCAGTTAAACGGTTTCTTTCTTGCGTGGCTGTCTGTCCAGCTTTGGAAAAAAAATTCTGTTGGTGCAGAAGTCGCCACTATGGACAAGAATTTTTCGCGACAGGGGACATACATTTTTATTATCTGACCACAATTTTAGTGGATTCTCGGTAAGATTAATTAGATGATTCTTTAAATACAAAGACATTTCACTTAATTGTTCTTTCTCTTGTGAAGCACTCTTTTGAACTAACTGAGAATGACGCGCCCATATATTGCCCTTTGTAGTAACTATAATTATGTTAAAAATTTTACCAAACATCATTGTGACAATCTAGCCTACTTACCCGTGTCCTGTTTATTATTTGTCGTTTCACTTTCTATTATTTCGCGATTGTGGTCATAATCTCCTTGCGTTTCTGCTAGCAGTGATAACTGTTGTATTAGATTAACTGCTGCTGCAACATTATGAGGACTCTTAAAATAAATCTTTTTGAACCTCGGATCCAGCAAGATTGCCACGGCTAATTGTTGGACTTGTTCAACAGCAGAAAATCGTTTCCTACATTCTTGGAGAAGTGCTTCTTTTAGTGAAATACCTAAGGTGTCGTTTACATCACATTCAATGTGTGAAACTTCTTTGTCCAAATTATACGTGAGAGGGATTACAAGACTCAAACTAATATACTTTTGACCACAAATTTCTGTTGTTACTACTTCTAACGTCTTTAGAAGTTCAATGATTTTATTCAGTTCAAAAATTTCCTTGGCTGTAACCATTGTGGGGGCAGAAGGATGTCTGTTCACTATGGTATTTATGTATTCTCGCAGTTCAAGAAAACGATTAATCATGTAGTATGTCGAATTCCAGCGGGTGGACACCTTGTATAAATTTTTTTTCAGGTTTATGGTCGCTTGTGTGTGCCTTCCGTAATTCATCAGCAGCTACTACTAAATGCCTAAACCACGTTACAATTGTTTTAATTTAGATATAACTGATCACAATTCCGAAATAGATTTTATAGCTCTGTCAGCAACTAAATTTATTTGATGAGCGAAGCAATGAATGTGCCTTTTTTGGAAAACGTTTGCTCAATAGCTTTTGTCATAATGGCCGCTCCATCCGTAACAACAGTAGTAACTTTAGTGTTTAGGATACCCCATTCCTCCCATATACGTTTTAACACTCCTGAAATGTATTCGGCTGTATGCCGTTCATCTAAAAGATATACACCTAAGTCAACAGAATTTATGGAATTATTATCTTCAAAGTGCATAGTGACACCAATAAAACTTCTACATTGCATATCTGTCCATATATCTGTCGTCAAACAATAGCAAGACAATTTTTTTAAGTTGCAAACGATATGCATTTGCAACAGGATTTGTGGGATACGTAACAATGTTTCGATGATTACAACTAACATCGATGTTAAAAATATAACATCGAAATTACAACATCGATGTTCAATGGAAAATATCGATATTCCAAAAACATCGATGTTAGGTGCCCATCCCTACTACAAGCCCCAAACGTAATAACCCAGATGGGACAAAAGCAAGTTGGGCAATACGTTTCTGCTGAAAGAGGCCAACAAATCACTATGTGTGTGATAGTTCACGTAGCAGGAAATGCAATACCGCCCATTTTTATTTTTCCATGGGCAAAATTTGAAAATCACATGCTTTTTCGTGTCCCAGCTGGTAGTATTGGCCTGGCAAATAGCCCTACAAGTGGGCGGATGACTGGCACTCTATTTTTAAAGGTTCTGGAGCATGTGAAAAACAGTACAAGATGCAACAGAAATAACAAAATCTTATTGTTACTTGACAACCAGGAGAGCCATCAGACTTTGGACACCTTCAACTTCTGCCGCGAAAATGGAATTATTCTCATTACGTTTCCTCTGAATTGCACACATAGGCTGCAACCTTTAGATGTGGCAGTAATGGGTCCATTTAAACAGAAGCCGTCAGTTTCACAAAATGATTGGCTTCTCACCCGTCCAGGCAGAACCATCACCATACATGATTTAGCTAGTATTGTAATTGCTGCATACAACGTTTCGTTTACTCCAAAAAAACGTAACCTCTGGCTTTACGAAACCTAGGATTAATCCATTTTCCAAAAACATATTTATCGACGATGATTTTGATTGCGCAGAAGTAACAAATCGTCCTCAGATAGATGCAACAGCCATATCAAATCCAACAAATAACTTAATTCCGGAAAGATAATCTCCAACACCACATTTGTTTTCAGCATTTCCTGTTTCAGCTGAACAACCAACTGAAAACAGAAACAGCCCTGGCCACTTCATTTTAGCTCAGTGTGAATCAGAGAAAAACAAAACAGCATTGGTAAGATGGTAACGTGTTAACTATTAATTTCTTGAAAAGAAAGGGGGAATCAAATAAGTGTTTCTTCCGTTAAAAAGAAGATACATGGTCTGTGGGCATAGTAGATGTCCTAGCAAAGTTACCCCAACCTAATGAATCTGGAGGAACATCTAGGGCAGCTTCATTATTTTATTTGAAGTTTGATTTTTCTAAATTTAAAGTAGACTAGTCTGTTTCTGGATTTTTGTTCCAATGCTTTGCATTTTTTTCTAGAGATTGTTAATATTCAGTTATTTTTTATGAGAAAAGTTTGAGACTATTGAGTTTTCGGTAGGAAAATAACCTTTTTTGTTTATAAATAAAACTTTCATAAAACAAATAGCTTTGTCACACAATGAAATTTATTTGGTCTATTTTAAACTACCCTTTCAAAGGTGCCCCAGGGCACTTCAAAACTGCCCCTTTAAGGGCAAGATCATGAGACTTATTGGCCTTATGGACTTTGCCTGGTCTGTTGGACGCCCAGGTTTAGGAATTAATACAACACTGGCCAGTCTTCATGCCCTCGAAATGTACCCCAGAGACAGGCTGGCCCTCATAATGAGGGTGTAAGCGCCGGCGCCAGTATATCTATCCCCTGTTGGAGCATGATCGGCATTATTCCATCAAATCCCGGGGATTTGTATGGCTTAAAGCTGTTAATGGCCCATCTGATTTTGCTGCATGTAACCACCTCTTTAGCGACTGTCCAGTCTACTCTAGATGCCCGCCTATAAGGCGCCTCTATTTCTAAGTGTTCCCAGTCCGGAGGTGATTGGTTTATTGTTACAGCCAGGGAAGTGCGCCTGGAGTAAAATTTCCATAGTTTCCTCCCCCAAGCTTATAAAGCCTCTCATGTTCAGGGGGCAGTTGGCATTATAGGCTGAGGTGATTGTGTCTCGCACTTGGGTTGCCGCAATCTCGAGGTCTATTGAATTGTCTATGGTACTCTTAACCCCCCACAGTTCCACTGCTAGGTCTGCCCTGTAGGCTTCCCAGTCCGCCTTGCGGGGGTCCCGGTACCATAACGTTTGTCTTTCCACTTTGGCGATTTCAAACCGGATGTATCTGTGGTCTGAGCTACTCACTTCCCCAGGCACAGCCCAGTTTTTAACAAAGTCACCCAAAAACTGGGTGGAAACTGTTAGATCTAAAACTTTCTCACGCCGTGTTGTAACGAAGGTTGGTGTATTACCTCTATTCAATATGGCTAAATTAAAATTTCATAAAGAATTGTAAAAGTGCCTCACCCCTAGAGTTTGTGTCCGAGCTTCCCCACAACTCACGGTGCACATTCACATCCATGCTGATAATGGTCTGCCATTCACCTGCTCTGCTATCCACTATCAGCTGCTCCAATTCCTTGGGCGGAGGAGGGTCCGTGCTGTCCCCTGGCAGATAGGCTGACCCGACAGTAATGTCCATCGGCCCGTCCGCTCCTCCACATCGAATTTTGATCGATGCCAGGTCCCTGGAACAGAAATTCATTAAAGGCAGTAACTCTATCCATTCTGACAAAAATGCATGCCCTCGAGTTCTACCTGGATCTGCTGTAGATGAGCTTTCCAGCAGCTCCGCCGAGTCCCTTGATCTCTCCTTTATATGAGTACGGTTCCTGGATGAGGGCCACATCTGTGTTCCTCAGAGCCATCAGTAGTCCGGCCATGGCTGCCCTACTCTGTTGGAGGTTGACCTGAAGGAACCTAACTCCCATCAACCCCTAGTTGCTTCCCTAGTGGGCGGCAAGAGTCTGTAGCCAGAGCCACTCCTCGAGCCTCATTGGTTTTTATGATCTTCATGTTGTTCCCACGAGACTGAGGGAAATACTGTCCACACCATCAGAACCCCCTGTGTGGTGCAAGGCGGTTACTCTGCAGGGCTGCCCGGTACTCTAGAGGTTCCGTTTACGACACCATTACCCTGGTGCCATCCATCCCTAGGCACAGGTTAACTGTTAAGTTGGAACGTATCCGAACTGGCCGTCAGAACGACTGATTTTACTAACATTTCTTTTATGAGTAAAAACAAAAATGTACTCATTAGAACTTATCATTTGTCCTTTGCCAAATAGGTATAACAGTATGACTGCTGATACACAAAAATAAATTAACAGTGGTAAATAAAAAATTGAATTGTTAACAAAACTGTTTTTATTTTACACAGAACATTAAATAAATAAGAAAGTACAGCTGCAAGTATGTTACATACATCAGGTCACTGTTTCCAAAATTCTATTATTAGGGATAATAAAATATCACAAACTACTTCCAGTATTTAATTGAGTTAAAACAGATATTCACAAAATACTTTTATTCTGAAACAAAGAAAAACTTATTAAAGAAAACATATCACACAAAAATGATCACAGCATGAATATTTTATAACATTTTTGACAGATGCCATTTTAAATTTTAAGCATTTTCTCATAGTTTTTATTTACTTGTTTATTCCTGTATTTAATAAACCCTTTGGCAACAATGGAATTAAACGGTAATATCTGAATTGGTTCCTAAACAACAAATTTATTTTGCTTTATCTGAGACGTGAACTCACATCAGAACAGACATGTCTTCATACTTTTATTACAGATTAGCAGAAAGACTTGAAATTCATATAGTAATAAATACTACAAAGGAATAGCTGACAAAAATCCTGTTTCTGATATGTTATAAAGGATGACTCATTAGTGCGAGATCAGTCGTTACTTTGTAACAGTATAAATTGAATAGCTAAACAACTAAGCTAGTTTGGAGGTATTTGTGGTTCCTCCTCTGCTCTGAACAGAGAATTATTGGCGACAATCGTGGTTATTTCTTCTGGCTATCCCTCGTATACGGAATAAAATTGAGATCTTTCGTTAAATCATTTTTATTTGTACTACCCCTGGTATATCTTGTCGGCTGCCACGCTTGCATTGCAGTTAAGAATGTCGGTGGTTCGAGAATGGTCCGCATGTTGAGAAGGATATATGGCTGGGGACGTATGGGATGAAGTGAGAGCGAACGAGTGGCGTTACCAGCTGTCAGGTAGGAAATACGAATGTTCCGGAAGGTTCGAGAGAGAGATTTCGTTGGCAGTTGTTGGAGTTAACACGTGGTTCGTTCTGAGAAGCAAGTTGGATATTAATTATCCCCCTTAGTGGATTTAATTGCACTCAGAACATATCTGCAGTCTTTTTGGTGATGTCGTAATGTACGAATTTGGTGCTGAAGACTGTAGAGATACCCGTTTGAGGGGATATAAGGACCACTTTGATCTTGTCACGTTGTTGGAGTTTCGTTTTCCTCTTTGGAGGTAAGAAATCATCATCTCTCGTAACTATACACCTCTAGCATTCCGTTACTCATTATTTTTAGGGTCCTTGTGCTGGATGGAAAATTCCTAGTATCGGGTGGAACGTCCTTGTGCTGGGTAGGAAATCCTTGTACCGGCTGGAAGAATTTTTGTGTTGAGCAATCCTAGTATTGGGTAGAGAAATCTTTGTATTGTGCAGAAATATTTGTGTTAGGCAGAAATATTTGTGTTGGGCAGTTCCTTTGGCAAATTCACGTATCCTAGGAGAATTTTTAATGGAATAAGTCTCGCATGGAACAGCGAATTTTCATGTACCGGAAGAAGTATGGCTATTGATTTGAATGGAGTTTTTATGTGCTAGTCAAGAGCAACGATACGGTTGGTAATTTTATGGCCTAGAGGTCCAGGAGTTTCAAGTAAGAATTTTCCGTTTTGTGATAAAGAATAGAGTGATAAGAGAGACAATCGTGATAAGCTAAAATGTTAAATATTCACATCTGTTAAATTTGCTTAAATCAAACTGAATTTATTTTATTTAAACTTCAATAAATGTGGTACAGATTTTTATGAGACCCTTGTTAATATAATTGCTTCACTTTTGATAGTTACCACAGTTTATTATATATTTTTAGCATTGGTTAAGCTTATTGATTATTCTTTGGGACTTGATCTTTAATCAGGCCACGTAACTTAATTAACGTGTAATTAATTACTATTTGGGGAAATACGTTGTAAGCTTTGCGTGCACGAAAAGTGGAATTTTTCCATAGAACAATTATAGTTTGGAGTACATTTATGCGTACTCATTAGAGATCTTGATTATTGTGTAGTAAGCCATTTCAGTTATATAATAGAGACTTTTTATTTTAGATCAGAATTTTAGAACAGCTTTTAATAATTTCTTGTATGCCAAAGAAGCTTAATAAAAGCCCTTATTTCATCCTATTATAGGTGTGTTTTGGTTTTGTGTTTGTGTTTTGTTTTCAGGGCTGTTGATAATTAGGTCATTACCGTTACCTTTACTTGTGGGTCTATGAGACCATACCGTTCTGAAATTTAGTTGTGTTACCATAATTATAACTCCCTTGCAGCTTCCTGTGCTAGATTGTGGTTGGCTATAGTTGCCAGTGTGATCCAAGAATTCTTGGTTGTGTTGGATCTGGGCAAGGAAGCATATTAGTAAACATCTTATTAGAATATCCGGGAGTGGAGGTTAAACAATCAAGTGGTGCCCCTAGTTAACATCTTATTTTGACCCACGCCCATCTCCACTGTATAAAAGCTGGTGGCCCTCTAACTTCCCGGTAACTTAGCTTATGCCAATGACAAATTAGGTTTGTGAATAGATTGGGAATTATTTGAGCATTGTCATCTGGTATAAAAGGAAGTACGGCGTCATAACTTTTAAACTTTTAGGTGTTAGTGGGATAATAGTTTCCCACCTATCACAAAGCCCCTACAGTTATGGTTCATTGTTATATTTCCTGTGTGGTTCTAGCAGAAATTCTGCAGAGCTGCAACATCCGTTGGCACTTCTTTGAACAACTTAAATTGGTAAAATGTGTACAGGTTGGAAGATAGTATCCCAGTGGAGTCTTAAGTGGTACGAGTTTCATTTCTATACGCTGATTGTTACATGTGGCATATTATCGTCAAAAATGTTGTTTATTGTTTAGTGGGTTTAGCAGGTGGTAGTGGAATTTTCCTTTACGTAATAGTAAAGGATTTTTTCATGCCCAAGGGGGTACCACCCCATACATCAAAGGGCCCGGTGAAGTCCCAACGGACGTTTCCGGTTCTGATGTGAGTTGGTTTCCCTTATAAGCAAAAATGATGATGGCTCCTCCTTGTACAAAAGATTCCGGAGGTAAAATACCCCTCCATTTGGATCTCCGGGAGAGGGGTGTACAGGGGGCGCCAACATCAAGATTTAACATATCCTTTTCGAATATATGTGGCCTAAATTCTAACCTGAACTCCGTCCACCATTTCCTCCAGGCTAAGAGGCCTCTTCCTCACCGAAACCCAAATCAGTGCCAAAACAGCCACTAATCACCTTAATTTCCCGGGGTATGAGCTCCTTACTTCCTTTAGATTGCATGGAGACGTGTGCGCATACGTCCGTAGCAATCTACCCTGCACCAGACTCCCCAATTTAGAAGCTGGAAGAAAAGACGTACTATGGATAAAACTGTCTCTCAGGGCTGCAACTAAATTCATCTGTTGCATTTACTGGTCACCTTCTGACAACAACTTTGTCCAGCTCTTTGACTACCTTTCTGAAAAAACCGACTATCTGATTTCTGAATACCCTTCCTCCGAGGTCACTATTCTTGGTGACTTCAATGTCCATAATAAGGAATGGCTAGGATCTTCAAAAACCAATCCAGAAAGGAGAGCAGCGGAGGCCTTTGCAGTCAGCAATTATTTAGCCAGTAGGTTCAGCAACCTACTTACTTTCCTCGTATCCCAACACACAGCTCAAATCCCTTGGATCCCTTTCTTACTACAAAACCTGAATGCTATAAAATATCAGTCACCGCCCCCCTTGGTCCCTCAGACCACAGTATGGTCACTGCTTCCTGCGAAATGCAACCCGAGGTCACAGAGTCATCACACCCACGTATCGTTTGGCACTACAACTCCGCAAACTGGGACGAAATGCGGGATTACTTTTCCTCATTTCCATGGGCGTCTGTCTGCTTCTCTCATCCTGACCCCTCTGATATCTCACAAAACGTCACCGAAATTATCCAAGCTGGCATGGAATTATTTATTCCACGTACACAGAAAACCTCTTCAGCCACTCAAAAGCCCTGGTTCTCTAAATCCTGTGACAAGGCCAGCCTTGAAAAGGTCAAAGCTCACAAAACGCTTCTACACAATCCCAATCAAGAAAATCGTCAAGCATTTAACGACGCAAGTAACCGCTATGTCCGCATTCTTTCTGAGGCAAAAAACTCATTTAATAACCACATTAAAAACAAAGTCCTCTTAAGCTCCAACGGCGGCAAACCCTTTTGGACTCTTGCTAAATCTATTGGGAATAATTTCTGCAAAAGCACAATCCCACCTCTTGTCTCGGGGGATGACATAGTTTCTACCGCCCTGGTCAAGACTGAACTTTTTGCTTCGTTGTTCGCCGGCAATTCTACTCTCAACCCACCTCCGAATGTTCAACCACCAACAATCCCCAATGTCGCGCATAAAATGACGGATATCATTTTCAAAACTAAAAAGGTACGAAAGATGCTCTCTTCTCTTAATACCAGGAAAGCCCCTGGCCTTGACGAGATCCCAGCAATTGTTCTCACAAAATGCGCACCAGAACTTGCTCCTATCCTAACTCGTCTTTTTCAGATATCTAACAATAACGGCATATTCCCTAGTAACTCGAAAACTGCTCGTCTAGAACCCATCCCCAAGAAAGGATCCAAAGCGCTTCCTAGCAACTACAGGCCTATTTCTCTCCTTTCAGTCGTCTCTTAAGTGATGGAAAAGTATATAAACACCGAATTACTAAAATTTCCTGAAAAACACAGTCTAATCCACGACAGGCAGTATGGATTCCGTCAGCGCAGATCGACTGCCGACCTCCTTTCCTTCGTCACCCATTCTTGGAACAATTCTATGGAACTACACGGTGAATCCCAGATTGTTGCCTTAGACATATCCAAAGCATTCGACCAGGTCTGGCACGCAGCGCTGCTTAATAAACTTCCGGCCTATGGCCTACCACCAAAATTTTGTACCTGGACAGCAAATTTCGTCTCCAACAGGAGCATTTCTGTTGTTGTGGATGACCATTTCTCTAAACTGTATCCAATTAATGCAGGAGTTCCTCAAGGCTCAGCTTTAGCCCCTACTTTGTTTCTTCTCCACATCAATGACCTCCTCTCTAGCACATCCAACCCAGTTCACAGTTAAGCAGACGACAGCACCCTCCACTCAAATATACAATATTCTAAGCCTGTCTCTTTAGCCCAATTAGATGAGGATCACAGACTCATGGAGGGTTCTGTCTCCGTGGATCTCCAAAAAATATTAGACTGGGGAAGTAAAAATCTTGTACAATTCAACCCCACCAAATCTCAGTCTTGCTTTCTTTCTCATAAGGGATACACCAGCCCTAGGCCCATCACAATGAACAACCAAGTTATTCAAAGTAATGAGTCTTTCTCTCTTGTTGGCATTTCTGTGGATGAAAATCTTAATTGGCACCAACATGTGGCATCAATTGCACAAGCGGCTGCTAAGAAATTAGGTTTCCTCTTTCGGGCTCGCAAATACTTTTCACCAGCTAATCTCTATACCTTATATACTTCACAAATAAGGCCAAACCTCGAACACTGCTCCCACATCTGGGGCTTCTACACTTGCCATCCTGGACTCCATTCAAAAGAGAGCTATACGTCTCATCGGTGACCCTACCCTCACCCAAAGGCTGCCATCCCTTGCCCACCGACGTGCCCTTGGTGACCTCTCTCTCTTTTATAGATATCTGCACGGGAACTGCTCAGAGGAGCTTTCCTCCATAGTTCCCCCCCCCCCTGCAGGGGAACAGAGCGAATGCACCCTTTTACTGTCCAGGTCACCAGACATAGAACATCTTGTTATGCCCGCTCTTTTGTCCCAAGGACTTCCAAGTTGTGGAATTCCTTGCCGCCAAATGTTTTTCCTTCTCCTCCGAACCTCCAAGTCCAGAATTAACAAGTTGCCTCTTTCATCCTTGTCAACACCCACGGTACGATAGTATTTGGGCTGTAAGCCCTCGTGGTGTGTTGTTGGAAAAAAGTTATTGCAAGAACCTGTAAGTACATATTGTCTGATATATTTTCTATTATAAATTACTTATAATATAGTCACAGAACGTAAAATTATATATAAAATATTTAGAATGATGTGAAAAATATTTTCAAGGTTATGTTTAACCATCACTCTAGAAATATTTTTGTTCAGTTAGAGGGTGTACACTAGTTTTTTATGCCGCATTTTGAATATATCACATATTTGGCCAAAATTATAGATAATTACTTTTCATTTTGCTCATGTACCTCAGCTGGAAAACAAAAATGCACCAGCATTTTGCAAAGTTATGTTGGGTGACAATATTATGTTTGCTAGTAAATAGGCCTCTTAGCATTGAGGTAACTAAGCTTTGTTATAGTTTTTCATGTGGCAACGTTCTGGAGATCTGAATAGGCCCTTGATGGAATCCGAGCTTTAACAACTAGTGGAGGAAATTATAAGCGGAAGTCACAGAAGATATAGCTCCGAGTGCGAAGGAGGCTCCTTTGAAGATGATGTTCTACTGAAAAAGATATGCAAGTCGACTACTTTTGCCTAGTATATCTGCCACCGGGAAATGGTAAGTATCCTGGCTTCAAGAAATCAAGAATCATAGGTTGTGGTCCAGCTGATAAAATAATGAGAAAGGGTTACGAACTGCACCTTTTCTTAAACAGCAACCATGAAGAGAAGATATCTCAGACAGGCTTCTCAGACCATTATCATGTGAATCTCTCTTCAATACTTAAATTCAGCAAGTATAATGGAAAATGAAGAAATTTCTTTATATTTTTAATAATAATGTGGAAAGCCATAAAAGAAAAGAACTAGACTGGTAGAGGAAGTACTGAAGCAAACATTGCGTTCAGAGCCAATAAGGTACTTTGTTTAGTTTCTGAAGATGGCCTACATTAAAACATTTCACAATTAGCAAATGTTGGCTCAAAGAAATCATCCAGTCATTAAGACAGTTTAGTTCTTTATACTGGTTTGAATTTAGCCTCCACAATGAATCTATATAAAATGTTAAGTTTCTGACAGACTTGGTCTACTTAATGAATCAAAAGAAAACACATACAACAAATGAAAAGAACTGTTGAAGAAAAAACCATGATGGCGACGACATCACCTTTATACTGTGATAATGTGATAATTCTAACTTCTACTAAACAAAGACAGTTAATTTAGAACAGTTATAAAATCTTAGATGTGCAAGAAAACAAGAGTGCCAATCAATTCGAGAAACAAGCAAGCAAGTTTCTTCAAATGTTAATTAAATCTAAATTTATCAAAATTGGCGCCATCTCTCAGCAATATGATGCATCTACGTCTTCATAATGGTATGTATCTATACGATACCTGAGCCAATTTAATAATTTATTTTTATTTTAATTACTTAATAAATATAGTGCTCTAATCTAGCCTTAATAATAGCATATATATATATATATATATATATATATATATATATATATATATATATATATATATATATATATATATATATATATATATATAATTGGTAAGGCTAGTTAGGTTGGGTTTTATTAACCCTTATGATTTTAATGAATGTAATTTTGCTTAGTTTTAATCGCCCCACATTTGGGTGTTATTTAACTTTATATTTATTAATTTTATGTATATTTTTATCTAGAGAAAAATTTTACGCGAGCCTCATGTCTTAGGTATAATTTATATTGCATATACTTATTTATTGTAAATGAATTTTTTTTATATCTCGTAAAATTATTTTATATTTTGCTGTGCCCGGACGTTGTGGCGCCAATTATATTAATTTCTACTTTCTTGTGATTGCCCCTATGCTTGAGCGACAATTATATTAATGCCCCTCTGTTGGGTGCCAATTATATTAGTTGGTCCCACTTTATCTGAATGTTATTTTGTAAATGAAATTTTTTTTATATTGTATTTATATTGTTTAAATCTGCCCAGCTACTTACTCCATACATCTAGGGTATGTAGTGAATTCATTTTCTTGCCCATAATTTAACCAAATATATTTTTTAATTTCCTCAAATAATAATACTGCTTTCAATTATATGTATGTTGATTTAATTGTTTTAAAGTTATAGGGATAAATTTTTAACAAATCATATGACAAAATAACATAACACCCCTACTTATTCAATAAATTACAAAAATGTTACTCGAGCTCTTTTATTTATGTTTTATCTTTGATCAAAGAAAAATTTGATTGTGCTTTTTCGAAACTGATGAATTTATAATTTCGATTTACTCTTTAAAGAAATGAAAAGAAAGGCCTAGGTAATGCAGAACTCTCTACCTTCAAAACTTCTAAATCCCTTGCTTGGCAACCGCTGTTCGCCTGGTTGAAATTGCTCGTTGCTATGCAGCCATCTTATACGCTTCTGATTTGAAAATTTGGCGTCCTTTCGCGTCGCCAATTATTTGGATATTTTATATTCTTCTTGTAGCATTGATTTTTAATTTCCTTTCTATTCAAAAGGTACACTATGGATTACTTTATACTTTCCACATATTTAAAACTATACTTTGTCGATGAAAATACTCATTTTCATTTAATTTTCTTAGCTAAACTGCTCTAGCATCCTCTTCTTACGATGACCCAATTTTAAGAGAGGGATTCAATTATTCTTCCTGTCATTTTAGATTATTGAAACCAAAGCAAACTACATATTTTATTGTCTGTCACTTTTCCTGATCATAGACATGTTGGTTTTGTCTATGTACACGTCGAACTTCAAAATAGATTTGCATTCAATATCAGTGTCAAATTCACTTAAACCCCACTTTCATTATAAATGACATATCTTAAAATTATTTCACAAACATCAATAAAAACAAATCTTAAAATACTTAAAATTTACATACAACTAATTTTCAAACTTTGGATATTATAAACATTTTAACAGGTTAGGATAAACTTTAATCTTTCTATACACACATATAACCAACAAAACACTTTTAAAATTTTTGTAACAAAATGTATTAACTATTATTTAAACCAATTTCCACCTCTTTGTTTATCAGTTTGTTTTGATTTCACGCTACATTTCACTAATTGTTAAATGTCTCATTGTAGCTTAATCCAAAGTCTTTTAGATTTCATTAGATTGGAGTGTTTATATGTTTCAGTAAATTTTCAATGTGCTTATGGTTAATCTACGAATTATCTGCTCTGTTTATTACTTGAGGATTGCCTTTTTGAATTTATATCTTTTTTCATTTATTAATTTTAGAATTTTGTAATTTTAGATTTACATGCTGTTAATATGCAGATCCCTATTCGGACATCTCTCTTTGACAAATGATGCAAAACTGTACTACAGTTCGGCTTTTTTGGATATTTGAAAACATCTGCACCTTAAGTAAGTATTTCATAAGTAGCTAATAAATTTAGTTTGATATTTCTAAATATCAATACAATACAATACAATATATATATATATATATATATATATATATATATATATATATATATATATATATATATATATATATATATATATATATATATATATATATATATATATATATATATATATATATATATATATCTATGCCAAATGATTTTTAAAACTGCATTTATATAAATTAACATTACTACAAATTACTGATATAAATAGGAAACTTACCTGCATACATTGTAAGCAAAGTCATAACAGTAAATCCTAAACATACAGAAAAAAATTGATATATACCAGCAGCTTTTCTAGAATGCTGCTGATGCCATCTAGCTCTTTCTCTGGGAAGTATTTCACTAACTGTCACATACAACAAAGTACCACCAGCCAATCCCTACAACGAATGAGTAGATGAATTATTATAAACATGACTTTTACAATTTGAATACCTTGTTGAAGATTCGATATTTTACTTTTGTTTATGATTACTTGTTGATAGATTGTTATTGATAGCGACAGTGTCATATTACATATAGAAAAATATATAGGTTCATGTTCAGAACTGATGATAGTCTTTTATAGTTATAATAAAATAATAAAACATCAGTTTTAACATTATTGGTCCTTCTTGTATCATTTACCAGGTTATCAAAGAGTCAAATAGGAGAACAAAATAATGTCAGTTAAAGAAAATGAGAATGTACAGATAATTACGGCATCGCTGCAGAATTGTTAATGTCGTTTTATAGCCTTCACAGGTGAGTGATGTTATTCTCTGTGGTTTTCTGCGGTATTAATTCGGTTCATTGGAGTGAAAGGGTTATTGACAACTTCTTTTATCATTCGTCGATCAAGTTGTATTTGATTGACAGTTTTTAGCCGTCATTTTCCCAATATTGGTGAGTCACAAGCGTGAATCTTCATATCTGTTCCTTATCGGCACACATTTTATGTGCAAAGATTGTTTCATTTTCAATTGTTTCAACGTGTTGTTGCCGGACTGTTTGATTTGTCGCTACCTGTGGTTATACTGTCGGTGCTGTAATAATGAATTATGCTAACTGCAAGAAAAGTACATCTGGTTCTTAGACTATCACATGCGACACCTGTGAAGCCTCACTCAATTCTAGTTGCAGAGGTTTAACTGCTGACGATGCGCTACAGCTGACCAGATCTAAACCAAAAAAAAACACCAAGTGTACTGCACCAGCTCTCCAACACAGATAGCAAACTAGACGAGCTGAAGCAACTTTTTGTTGGTTTCCAGAAGGATATTGAGCACCATCTTGTGCAGTTGGAGATATTAGACTCCTGTCCAACTTGAACATTTGAAGATCCTGAAAGCGGAACTGAAGCAAAGAGTGGATTGTGGCGAGGTTGATCTGACAATAAAATATGTGAGGGGTATCCCCACTACAGTTTCTACTAAACAAAAAAACTAAACAAGAATGTCAACACTTTTCAAATTTTTTACACAAACATTGTTTTGATTATGGCTAAGTTGGATGATTTAATTCTACATATCAATTATTATAAACCGACTTTCATTGCACTCACTGAGATGGCTTTCCAGCACAATTCCGGACAGTGTCGTTTACATACCTGACTACAGTATTTATTGCTGTGATCGTTCTGACAGGAGGGGGGTGGGGGGGTGGGGTATGCATCTATCTAAAAAAAGTTCGGGACGCAGCAAGTGTGTTATGGTAGTGAATTTTCATTAAATGCTTCAAATTTGAATAACTCAATTTTCTATAAACTTAGAAAATTGAATTTGGGTTCGTAGTAAGGTCTTCCTCAAGGCAACATATCCACCAAATTTCATTAAAATATCTTTGTAATTTTCGAAGAAAAAAAATTTTTTCCAAAGAAAACTCAACATTTTCCCGGAAAGCCTTGTCCGATTTTCCTGGCTAACGAACACGGCTAACGAACACATCCAAGCCATTAATAAATGAAAGGCACTTGCCGAGTTTCAGGCAAATCGATTAATTATTTTTTGAGTTATCGGTTGGACACGCACGCACACACGCATGTACGCACGCACGCACGCTCACGCCCGTGGAGTGTTAACTCGTTGTAGCAGTCCTCTCAAACTTTGGATGTCTCACAGGCTGCCAGATGAGATTACATTTAAGAGACAACTTTGGGTTTCAGCATACCCATGATGCGCAGGATTTTCGGCGGCATCGCAGTTTCTCTAGTCTTCTGAGTGCTAATATTAGTAAGGCCAAAACCTCATATGAGTTTGGCCTAATTGACAATCCCAAACGATTGTATTCATATGTTCGCAAACACGTTTCTTCCAGAGTTTCAGTACCCAACCTTCCAATCTCTTGCTAGTGTCACATTTTTGAGCCTGTTACTCTTATTTCGGAAACTGATATAACTCCATCTCTTGTCAAACATGAATTGCGATCCCTTTCAACTAGTTCAGCACCTGGACCTGAATTTAGAATATTGAAACACTGTTATCGTCAGCTTTGCTACCCCATTTATCTGATCCTGAAAAAGTCATTCACTAGTAGTTCTATTCCTGAGGTTTGGTCTATGACAGATGTTACAACCATTTTCAAAAAAAGGGAACAAACTTTTTCCGGACAACTATTGACCCATAACTTGCAAGATTATGGAGCGGATTATTGTTAAGCAATTGATGCCTCTTCTTATAGAGTGTGGTATTATAGACCATTCTCAGTGTGGCTTTGTTCCTGGTAGCTCCGTCGTAACCAACCTCATGTGTTCCATTAATGACTGGTCTAGATTACTGGACAATAGGCAGTCTGTGGATGTAATCTATCTTGACTGTAGCAAAGCCTTTGATAAGGTTGCTCATGATCTGCTCGTCGATAAATTGGAGAATGTTGGAATATGTGGCCTTTTGCTGTGCTGGATCAGGGCGTTTTTATCCAACAGGTCCTTCTCCGGCAAGGTAGGTTCATGCAAGTCGCAAATAAGATCTGTATCTAGTGGTGTGCCTCAGGGATCGGTCCTCGGGCCGATTCTCTTCTTAATGTATACTTCAGACTTACTCAAATCACTGAAGGCCAGTAGCACAAGATATGCCGATGATTATAAAAGATATGGCGATTCAGGTATCGATGGCGACACACTGCAGGAATACCTGGATTTTGTCAATAAAAGGAGTGCCGTATGGAAAATTCCTCTGAGTTTGGAAAAGTGTGGTGTGCTTCACATGGGGACGAGAAATCCCAAACGCTCCTATTATGTTGGCAGTCAGCAGGTCAACAGAGTTTCCACTCACCAAATTCTTCATGGACTCCTCAGCCAGAACAAGCACCCAAAAAAAGGCAACAACATACTCTACCTGTTGAGGAACGTGTTCTTGCATCCTGTCCTCAGTTTGCCACCAAGCTCTATTCGACGTTTATGAGACCCCATCTACAATTTGGAGTTCCAGCCTCAGCACTGATAGTGATTGGAGATATGAAATCACTTAATAGAGTCCAACATAACGCTTCACGATGGCCTAGTGGATTCAGCGCTCCACCTTATGAACAACCCCTTCACCCGATAAATATTTAGCCCCTAGAATGTAGACGGAGGAGAGCCGATTTGATACAGATGTTTCGTATCATATGATAGTCATTTGTCGTGCTGATGTGTTTTAAAGCAGTGAAATAAAAGTGTAGTAGTTGAGTGATTTTTTTTCCAAAGTTTAATTTGAAAATTGTACAGTGCCTAACGCAAGTAGTTGCTGATATGTTGGTGAAGTTTGTTATAAGTCTGAGCATAATTTGAGGTGTGATTTTGACGTAAACTACTTTAAAATTGTACATAAAATTCTACGCTAAGGAGAATAAACTGCCTGGTTGAACTTGACCTTGATACCTTATCAGAGAACAAAGAAAATAAAATTTTTACTTTAAATAAGAGGATTTAATTCGGTAATATTGCAGCATACAATGAATAAGATAGAAATAACAAATGAAGAACTGCTGAAAGAGATTAGAAAGCTGATATTTAAATTGAAGACAAGACTGGTGAAAAAAATTGACAAATGTTATGTAAAACTTAACGTTTTAGAAGAAGAAAATGAGCTTTTAAAGACCCGTTTAGAAAACTTAGAAAGAAGACAAAAGAAAAATAATATAGTAGTTTTTCGTATTAACGAAGTTGAGTATGATAGGGAGAATTTGTCGGAGTTCATGATAAGCAAGTTAAATGGAATTTTGGAGACAGAAATACACCTTAACAATGTTAGTGATGTCTATACAGTAGGTCGAAAAGAGGACAACAAACTCATTATAGTGGAATTCTGTTCATATTTAACAAAGAGAGCGGTGCTTAAATCTTCTAGCAAGCTAAAGGGCACTAAGATATTTATAAATGGTGATTTGACAAGAAAACAGTTAGAGAGAAAAATGTTGCACAAGCACCTGCAGATGGCCGAGGATAAAAGGTATAGTGCGTATATTAGGAGGGGAAAACTTCACATGGGCGACAAAATTTATAGCCCAGGTGATCTTAAAGACAAAGAGTTAGAAAAGGAAGAGCTGGAACCAAAACCGAACAGCGCATCAACCACTCCAGTGCCTAGAACCCAGCATACTGTGGGAGGAACAGGAAGTTCTAATCCCAACACCCCAAGGACAATCTCAAACGTCCTGAAAGAGAAAAAAGTCCTAAGGACCAATACCACAGGATCTAATGTGAGTAAAACAACGGAGAGAAAAACTGTGCAGAAGGTGAAATAGCTTGCCACAATTGAATTAGTGTAAGTTTGGGGTATTTTTATAATAGAGCATTTCTGGTTGAGCTGCTGACTAAATTGCTTAGTTGTTGTGGAATATTTGTTTACATTTGTCCAAATGTTTGCCTCCTTTTATTGTTTTGGATTTAATTTGTAAGTATGTTTGTTATTTTACTACCAGACAGAATTTGATTTATGTATTATATTTGTTAATTTACTGTGTTTATGTACTTTGTTTATTGTGTTCGTTATTTTACTACCAGTCAAAATTTGATTTATGTATTATTTGGTATTTATACACACTGATTTGTAAATTCTGTAATGTTTTTTTTGTGTGCTTTGTGTATTTTCTTTGGAATGGATTACTATATCCAGGACTGCGAGTATCAAGAGTTCGAGAAGAACACTTATGAGGACATTCATCAGATGAATCAAAATATTAAGAGAAATAAGTTTAGTGTTTTATCAACAAATATAAGAAGCTTAGCAAAACACTTTGATGAGTTGATGATTATGATGTCTGAAAGTGCATGATTGTGTTATCCTCACTGAGACATTGGAAAATTCCATGTCCAGATGTGTTCTCTGTTAGGGGCTACGACGTCGTTTATACTGATGGAGAAATCAATCAGAATGACGGGGTTTTAATATTTATTAGGAGTAACATTTGCTACAGTTACAGTATTGAGAAGATTGACCAGTGCAGTGTCATCCAACTAAGTATTAATGACAATACTATAGGTCCATTGCTTATAACTGCTATATATCGTCCCCCACCGACATGTGTTCAAACATTCTTGGAAAGCCTTAGATTATACTTGATTGAATGTTCAAGACGAAGCAATGCAGGCCACATAGTTACGGGCGATATTAACATTGATATTCTTCGCCATGGGTGTTCTACCACTCAGGACTATTTAAATATAATGAGCGAGGAAGGTTTTCAGTCCTGTGTAAATATCCCTACTCGAAAACAGGGAGACACACAAAACTGCATTGATCATTTGTTTGTTAAAAATACCCAGCGAAGCAAGATAATAACTGCGGGTGTATTAAAGACTTTGATTACTGACCACTTTTCTTTGGTGTTTCAAGTCGATGGAATGACTGCAGAGAGTGAGGGTGACACTGATAGGCAAGCGAAAGTATATTAACTACGTTGTACTTAAGTCAAGACTTGAAAGGGAAGACTGGGATGTTTTGTATGTTAGCCAGGATATTGACGATGCAACTCAGTACTTTATTGAAACTCTGCAAATGAATATTGCTGAGTGTACAGTGATACTTAAGAAAATACATCACCACAGTCGAAAGGAGTGGATTACCTGGGGAATAGTGGCATCAATAAACCATAGGAACTATTTGTATAGGAAAGAAAAAAAGAATCCAAATGATGTAAATTTACAGACGGAATATAAAACTTATAGGAATGTCTTAAAGAACTTAATTAAGAGGACTAAATTCGACTTTTATTTCCGGCAGTTGAGGAATAAGTCATCATCAAAGGAATTATGGCACGTAGTAAACGGGATAACAGGAAGTGGGAAGAATAAGCCTTAAGTAAAAGATATAGATGTTGATGGTGTCACAGTGACTAATAAAACTGCAATAGGTGATCTATTCAATTTGCATTACACGGCAGTTAGCAATTGTCAGATTACTGGACAGAATGAATGAAAAAGGTGAAATACATCAGAAGTCATTTTTTATGCGTCCAGTGAACGAATTAGAGGTCCAGGACGCTATTAATAACTTTAAACTAAATGCAAGCCCAGGAGAGGATGGTATAACAACAAATACATTAAAAAACATAACTTATATAATAACTAAACCTTTGACATTTCTTATAAATAAGTGTGTAGAAAGGGGTACATTTCCCAAGATATTAAAGAGAGCAGTTGTAATCCCTTTGTATAAAAAGGGCAACAGGAGATGCATAAATAACTCCCGACCTATTTCGTTAATTTCAAATATAGCAAAAATATTTTAAAAAATATAAAAAATTAGAATAAATAAGTATTTAGAAAAATTTATCATCATTTCACAGGGTCAATTTGGCTTTAAAAAAAGAATTTCGACACAGGAGGCCATACAGTTGTTATCGGCAAAATTATTAGAGGTCTAGACCATCATAAAAAAGTAATTTATATATTCTTGGACCTGCAGAAGGCATTTGATACTGTTGACCATGAGCAGCTACTGAAAAAGCTTGAAAGAATAGGCTTCCGAGGTATAAACCTGGAACTTTTTAGAAACTACTTGCAGGATAAGCAGCAATGTGTAGATATTGGGGAAGTAAGAAGTGCATTTAGGGAGGTGAAATGTGGCATACCACAGGGGACTGTCCTGGGCCCTATACTATTTTGCATCTATATCAACGATTTGTATCTATATAAAAATAATACACCTGGAAACGTAATAGGATCTGCGGATGATACAGTTGTTTATTACGAAGGCAGTTCATGGGTTGAGGTCAAAGCGCTGGCAGAAAATCATTTTCAACAAATGATGTCTTGGTTGGAAGAAAACCTGTTGAGGTTAAATGTTCAAAAAACTAAGTTTCTGAAGTTTTCAATTTATCAGAGTCATTTCCCTGCCTTTAGCGAACTGAATATCAAATCCGCAAGGGGTGTGGTGCGAATTGGGTATTGGAGTACTAATTGACCAGCACCTTCGTTGGAATAATCATATTGAGGCCACAGTTAAAAAAAAACTCAGAGGCTTATTGTATCGGATGAAAATTTGAAAAGCCATTTACCTGTACAAGTACTGAGAAAATTATACATCTCGTTAGTGGAGCCTCATCTCCGTTATGGTATAATTGCCTGGGGTGGAGCTTCTCCTTCATACCTGGAATGTCTGAATGTGCGGTTCCTATTTTATGTGTGTTTGCCTCTTGGTGCTTGTCTCAAAACTTTATCCTGTCTGCATGCTGTTGATTAGATAATGCCGCAAGCAAGGTTAAGCCTTAAGCGGATATTGCTTACTGTACTTACGTTTAGAAAGTGAGGAAGATTGTATATTTTTAAGTATAGTTTTGTAAATGTTGAGAAAATAAACGTGTTATTATTATTATATGCGGCATCATTTGCTACTTGAGACAGAATGCTATGGGGGCACAGTCTTAAGTTGAGTAAAGAATAATTTAGAATATCTCATCTGAATTTCTTCGCTAACAGGGCATTCACTGACTGGAACTCTCTGCCGTAGGATGTGGTCAATGCCACGAATGTGAATATGTTCAAGAGGTGGCTCGATTCATCAAACTTTTTCAACTGAATCCTTAATAGACTTGTTCACATATTTGTTTCGTCTTCTTAATCCATTCAATCACAATAATTTCGCAATATGTAGCAAAATTTTACTTTTTGTATATGTGCAGTATAGGCCCCTGATTTCTGTATTATGTCTGTATTAATAATAATAATAGTTGGTGAAAATAAAAGTGTAAGGGGTGAAAGTTTTAACCGACAGAAGATTTTAAACGACTTTCAAACTGAACTTGGTCAGTATCAGACAATAAAGCATGATAGAATATTATCAACTTAAATTTTTGTGTGTCTTGTAGCTGATAATTTTGAGACGAATATTAAATTAAAAATTAAATTATTCCTCTAGAGTGCCATGGAAAATTCCAAAACAGAAACTTCATGTCATAGCTTAGTTCAAAATGACTTCACAAAATTGTTCTGCTCTTTTAGGTATTTATCAATGGCGAATTCGACACATTGCAATTTAAAAACTAAATTTATATTACCAAATAATATTAAACAAAACACGATGGAATTATTAAGAAACATGGCAATAAATCATAATTAGGTGCAATGTCATGAATTAAATGTTAACACTAAGCCGCAAGCTTGGAAATGTCTTGGAATTTTCCATGGCACTATAGAGGTAGAGATTTATGATCGCTTGTTATTTTTCAATAAATAAAACATTAAAGTAATTACCTGTAAAACTGGAATAGCCATTGTATTAATACTATCTGGTATGTTCAACATCAACATACCGACAATTATGCCAAGTACAGATCCAAAAGAAAAAATTAAAATAGACATGAAATGTTTGCAAAATGTATTCAGTGGATTCGATGCCAGTTCTATACCCAGACAAAAACCAACAACTAGTTTATGTGATGCGATAGCTCCCAATAAAACCAGCACCTAAAATTAATCAATAAAACAATTTATAGTGGTTGCAAATAAAACGAAATAACAAAATTATCATATAACACTAATATTTATTTGTCTTAAGATAACAATTCATTACAAAAGAAAACGAAACAACATTTATACAATACAAATGCACAAAAGTTTTGAAAAATTTTATGTGGGTTAGACATATAATATTTATACAAAAAAAAAAAACCACATAAAAAAGATGTATTTAGTAACAGTGCAAAATAAGAAGACATACAATAGAAGGCTCTCATCAAGTCAACGGTCCAGCATCACGCAACATTACATCACGCTAACAGAAATCAAGGACCAACGTCTCAGTTGAATACAAAGCGAGAAGCAAATCCTAATGTATATAATTAAGTGTTCTTTATGTCAGTTAGCTTATGCACTTTATACCTATCAGATGATATAATCCATTTTTTAACTTCTGCCTTGAATAGTTTGAATGAGTTGACTCATTTAATTTCTAATGGCAACATATTAAAGACACGAGGTCCAAGATATAAGAAGCTCCTTTGAAAAACTGTTTTATTTACCCAAGGTACGTTATGCCAGTCTGATCCATATCTGGTATTGTGCCTTAGCCTCACTAGTTCCATATCTGATATGTGATTCCACAGGAACATAATATAAAATTTTTAGATGTCACAACCAAAACATTCCTGTACAACCTAAACCTCGACAGTAGTGACCGGCTTTTCTGTATGACAATATTGACATGAGCATCCCAATTTAGACAACTATCGAGGGTGATTCCCAAATATTTCATTCTATTTTTAGACACTATTGCTCGTTTTTCGTTACAGAGTTTAATGATTAATGGGGGCAAGCTGGGTAACATCGCCTTGTTTATGGCAAGCGGTATATAATTTGTTTTCTCAAGATTTAGTGTTAGAAGATGAAAATCGAACCACTCCTTAATCAAGGCGATGTCATTCTGAATCAAGTCAATTAGAGTGGTTCATGTTTTAGAGCTACAAGAGATGGCTGTATTGTTGCCAAAACTTATAATTCTTACTCGAGAAGGAAAGGAGAAAAGGCTGTTCATGTAAATAATAAACAATATAGATCCAAGAACAGTTCCTTGTGGAACACCATACTCTACCGCCATCATAACACTGGCCACATTGCTTACACTCGTCTTTCTGAAAGACAGCTCTTTAACAACTTCTGTCCAACTCCCCCTATACCAACCATCTCTAAAGTTTCGAGCATTTTGGCATGACTCACTGTGTCAAATGCCTTTGCAAGGTTCACAAAGACACATAATGAGGGATTTCCATCATCAATCAAGAATATGAGGGCAAATCCGACCCTGGCTTATTTAAGGATCTCTATAGTTTTTAATTTTTTGCATTTCAATGATAGGTATGTATTGACACTTCTAGAAAGTTGGAAAATGAGTACTCTTTTATCAAGACAATGTGCCAAGTCACATGTCAGTTATCGTAATGTCTGCCATCCACATCGGTGGATTAGAACTATTAGAGCATCCACCTTACTCGCTAGATCCAACACCAAATTCGGTATGCAGGTTTACATTGTAAAACTTAACTATATATCTCAAAATTTAGATCTTTAAGTTAAAAGCATTTAAAGAATTTGGTGCCATTGGTTATCAGAAGAGAATGACACAAAGAATTTGCTGCCATTGGTTATCAGAAGAGAATGACACAAAACCAATATATTGTATGTATTCATTCCTAAACCGGGGCGTCCAACAGACCAGGCAATATCCCTGAGGCCAATAAGTCAAATGTCCTTCTTGCTAAAAACAATGGAAAAACTGCTCGACCGGCATATTAGGGGTGGTGTACTGGACGCATATCCCCTACACTGCGGACAATATGCATACAGAGCAGGAGTCTCAACAGAAACAGCACTGCACCAACTGGTGCTGAAACTGGAGAATACGCTGGAGAACAGGGAGGTGGCGCTGGGGGCCTTCCTAGACATAGAGGGGACCTTCACCAACACTTCATTTGGATCGGTACTGGCAGCTGTCAGGGAGCGTGGAATAGAGGAGACCTGCTGCAGGTGGATCGGTTCCATGCTCAGGGACAGGACGGTGTTCACCTCACTCGCGGGTGGGACTCTGCTGGCGGGGGTCGCGGCGGGGTGTCCGCAGGGGAGCGTTCTGTCTCCCCTGCTCTGGTGCCTTGTCGTAGACGGCCTGCTAGGGAGGCTCTCAGGAGGGCGGTACGAGGTACAGGGCTATGCGGACGACATTGTCATCATGGTCCGAGGAAAGGTTACACAGTCAGTGTGGGAGCGCATGCAGACAGCACTGAATGTGATGGAGATCGCGAAGGAGCCCATGCTTGAAATGAGGTCAGACCTCGCGAGGCCGCGAATCTGCAGGGAAAACAATTTTACAGTGGAAAACCCCGACCACGAGGCATGGCGGAACGAGACGCCGGGCTTACCACGGGACGCACTCGTCTGGTTCACGGACGGATCTAGCGGGGAGGGTGTGACGGGGGCAGGTGTTTATTCGGAAGGACCGACGGTAAGTCATAGTATTTCCCTCCGAGCCCATGCAACGGTCTTTCAGGCCGAAATGTACGCCATACTGCACTGTGTGTGGGAGAACAAGAGGAAGGGCTACACCAACAAGCGGATCCTCATAGTCACAGGCAGCCATTGCCCTTAAGGTCCTAAGTAGCCCACGGGTAAATTCCAGGCTAGTAAGTGAGTGCCGAGACGAGACACCTGGCTGGACAGAATGAGGTGACCCTCATCTGGGTGCCGGGTCACTCGGGGGTCAAAGGCAATGAAGAAGCTGACAGTCTCGCAAAGAGAGGGTCAGCAGAACCATTTATTGGAACAGAACCGATTCTGGGCGTGACAAAGAGCAGGCCTGGGGAGTCATTAAGTCCTAGGTCAGAAACGAACACAAGGTGTACTGGGCAGACTGTCCAGGGCTCAGACATGGAAAGTCAGTAATTGACGAACCCAGTTCAAAGAGAGCTGTGAAGGTGCTAAATCTTAGCAGAGGACAGCTTAGAAACATAACAGGTCTCTTGATAGGACACAGAAACACCTGCATAAAATAGAGCGGTTCGAGGGGGACCTCACATGCAGACTCTGCTGCGAGGGGGAGGAATCAGCCCAGCACATCTTGTGTGAGTGTAAACCTCTGGACCGCACAAGACAACTGATCTACAGTCTGTCTAGACTGAAGACAAGCAATATAAAGCTTAACCCTACCAATCGCTGTGCAGACTAGTTCAAGGCACAGTGATTTTGGAATGGGTGGAGTAGAAAAAACTAAGGGCATGCACAATAAGCCAAAGGCTGCAGTGCTATCGGTGCGGCAAAGACGCGGACGAGCCCTGAGGGAGAAAGAAATATATTGTATGTGTTAAACAAAATCTATTAATATTACAGACAAACTTTATTTTTTATTGGCGCAAAAAGGTCAAGATGTATGAGAAAAATTACTTTGAAAATTTTATAGTTTTTCTTCTGTAAATATCAAAGTGGAGATTTGGAACATAAAAATTAGTAATCTTTAGATAAAGCTTTTATAACTAATACGGTTTATGAATGGTAAATATTGCAAGAATGTATTTTAGAAGGTTCTAGATTCATGTTTCAACTTTTACTCTTCCCATTTGATTAAAATATTTGCAAAAAATGCACATAAAATGGATCTTACATATATTAAAATAAATAACTGAAGACCATTGTGGGTTATCTACATTTTATTATACTTCACTTTGCATGCAAGCGTGGTCTTGCGGTTAGGAGACCGGCACAGGAGCCACCTAACCCAATGGAAAATAGCCCACGTTATTCCTGTCTGCAAACCCAATAAATATCAAAAAGATCCGCACAACTATCGCCCTATAAGCTTATTACACAACTTACCTAAAATAGCAGAAAAAATAATTCTTAGATATATTTAAAATCATAGAAAAAATAAATAAACTTTTGATGGACTGTCAGTTTGGTTTTAGGGAAAAACATAGCACTGTGCATCAAGTAACACGAATAGTAAATGACATAACACAAAATTTTAACAAAGACAAAGTAACGACAATGGTTTTCCTAGACATACAGAAGGCCTTTGATAAAGTATCGATAGTCGGATTACTGTCCAAACTAATAAAACTTAAATTTCCCTACTATTTTATTAGACTGATACACTCATACTTATCAGACAGGCGCTTTAAAGTCAAAATTTACAATAGCGCATCAAATGAAAAACAAATCCAAGCCGGAGTGCCGCAAGGCTCCATATTTGGACCAAAGCTGTTCAACTAGTTTATTAACGATCTACCTACCTACGTTCCTAAAGACTAACCTGGCTCTCTATGCAGATGATACTGCCATGTATGCCCATTCCTTTCAGCAGAAGTTGCAAACAAACAAATACAAATTCATCTTAATATCCTTCAAAGTTACCTAGACTTGGAAAATAACACTTAACTCTGAAAAAACGGAGACCATAGTATTTACTACAAAAACAAACAATTCCAAAATATTTAACCATCTAAAAGTAGGAGACAAAAAAATACAGCCTTTGTTAACAGTAAAATATCTAGAAGTACATCTGGATAGCAGACTTAATTTCAAACACATATTAAACTGTTCTAAATAAAGTTCATATCGCAATGAAGTACATATACCCCCTAATGGCAAGAAGCAGTAAACTTAGTAGCGAAAACAAAAAATTAATCTATACCACTGTAATAAGACCAGTTGTATCTTATGCTGCTCCAGTGTGGTGCTCAGTATTAGACAATCAGACCCATTCAAATATACCAAAGCAAATTCTTACGACTAGTGGCGAACAGAAACAGATACACAAAAATTAAATACTTGGATGACATGACTAACACACTAACAATCAAAGACTATATGAACAAAACATCTGCAAATTTTTACGAGAACAAATTAAAAATAAATTCACTGACAAGATAAATAACAGACATAAGATACAATAACAGTCCTTATAGAATAAAACATAGACTGCCGTATCAAAATCTAGAAATATTTAAAACGCCCATAATCATTTGATACGAGAATTCACATTGGTCATGATTGGAAAGTTGTATCTTATATAAATAAAATCTACTTGAAACATAGCAAGTAATAATAATTATCTTAAATAGGTTTTTGTTAACACTTTCCCTATAAACTTCTACACAATTTGTACAATATAATTATAACTAAATAGAGAACACATTAATTGATATAAGGAAATACTTTTTTTCTTTTGTAAATAACAAATTAGAGTTAACAGGAGCTTTATATTTATGTCGTAGTGACTCAATTTTTTAATGTTTTGTTACTTTTTGTCTTTAATCAAATTTTAACTTATCGGATCAGATTATGTAATTCCAATAATTTTTTAACCGATTTTTTGTTGGAAAAATCACTAGTGGGGAGATAAGGACTTTTAAGACTTTTAGTTCAATTCTAATAGCAGCTGTTATTGCTTTTACTTGGTAAAACCGTTCCATAGTTAACACTGAGGTAGAGATTTTTTTGTGACATCAGAAGTGTTTGCTTTCTTCTCTGCAACGGTTTCGCTTTTTACAGCATAGCCAGGCGAAAGAATGTGAAGGCACAGAAAAAGTACCTACTTCTCTATTTACAGCATATTTTGAATATTTTTTAATTTATTTAATTTATTTTTATTAGCGAATTTTCTTGTACAACATGTTCTTTTAATAACTGATTTTGTTGTAAATAAATATAATGAATTTTTTTGGACGAAAAATTTGTTTCGACTTTTCGTGTCAAACATTATTTGACGAAGTTTTGGTGGAACACTTTTTTAACGAAATTCGTCGAAAATAATGTTTTAATGAATTTTCGTGCAAATTATTTTTGGGAATTTTTTAAAATTTTTATGTAAATTTTTGCAACCACAATCACACCAATAGCTCAAAAAATAATAGGCGTCACTTTTGATAAAATTTGGCAGGTACCTTTCTTTTGCAAGTGGCCTCCATAAGTTCGTTAACCAAGAAAATCGGACGAGTTGTTTAGGAAAAACTTTTGAGTTTTCTTTCAGAAAATTTTTGTACCTCCGAAACTAACACAGTTATGGTCACCTAATTTGGTACGCAAGTTTCTATTAGAAAATGTGTGCTACATACTAAAATTAGGAAGTTTAAAGAAAGAAGCTATAAGCATTTAATTAAAAAATAAAAAAAATGTGCCGCTGAAGTTCACAGGAGGTTATAAGACGAAAATATTTGTGTTAAGCAAAATCTATTAAATATTACAGACAAGTAATATTTTTTGTTGATGGATATATAGTTTTCGTAAAAAAAAATAAAAAAAAGGTAATTTTTATGAAAATTCACTACCATGCTGCGACTAGGCTTCTTTTAATTACAGCCTAAATATATCATTTACAATACTACATTGTAATATCTCCATTTAGAACGGGATTTTTATTAAAGTTATGCTCTTATACAAGCACAAGCTAATGCTTTATAGTATATCATATATTGCATAATTATCATAAACAAAAGAATAAAATAGAAATGCCTTTAAATTATCTTTATAGATGTGTTTAATAGCTGTTGCTAGTTAGATGCATTCAGTGTTATTAACTGACCTATGCCAAAAAAAAAAGTAAACTAGTTCACAGTTGCAATAGGAAAAAAGCTTATCTCTAGGTTAGAGACCTCCTAATCAGGTTTTAAGTATTTGACACAATGTGGAACAATCGAATAACTCTGTAGCATTAATTATTTTTTTAATAGGATGGACAATAGATAAGACTCCTTTAAAAGAACCCATGAAAACAATTTAGCTTATTCGGTTTGCCAGGAACGGACTAGCTTTAGCACAGTAATGTCAATTTTTTTACACCTTTTTTACGATAAATCCACAAAAATAATATGTTTAGTTATCTTGAACCTTATACAAAGAAAAGCTACTCTTGGTTGATATTGATAAAATGAACTGTTTTCGAGAAAAAACGATTTTTGTTTAACAAGTTTTGTATTACATCCGTTAAGATAACTGAACCGAAGAAATTTGCATTCATTCTGTGCCTATCTAAATAAATGCCACTTTTATTTTCATTAATTTTTTGCTTTGCTTTCTGTTGCTATGGTTGTATTTTTGACGAGTACCGATGTAAATAAGAATTAATATGCCAGTGTCCGTCAGTTCCAAATGTTCCACCACCAACAGTCCCCAAAGTCGCGCATACAATGACGGGTATCATTTTCAAAACTAAAAATGTACGAAAGATGCTCTCTTCTCTTAATACCAGGAAAGCCTCTGGTCTTAACGAGATCCCAGTAATTGTTCTCAAAAAATGCGCACCAGAACTTGCTCCTGTCCTGACTCGTCTGTTTTAGACATCTTACAATAGAGGCATATTCCCTAGTAACTGGAAAACTGCTCGAGTACAACCCGCCCCCAAGAAAGGATCCAAAGCGCTTCCTAGCAACTACAGGCCTATTTCTCTCCTTTCAGTCGTCTTTATGATGGAAAAGTATATAAACACCGAATGACTAAAATTTCTTGAAAAACAGTCTAATCTACGACAGGCAGTATGGATTCCGTCAGCGCAGATCAACTGCCAAACTCCTTTCCTTTATCACCCATTCTTGGAGCAAGTCTATGGAACTACACGGTGAATCCCAGATTGTTGCTCTAGACATATCCAAAGTATTCAACCAGGTTTGGCACGCAGCGCTGCTTAATAAACTTCCGGCCTATGGCCTACCACCAAAACTCTGTACCTGGACAGCAAATTTCCTCTCCAACTGGAGAATTTCTGTTGTCGTGGATGGCCAATCGTCTAAACTGTATCCAATTAATGCAGGAGTCCCTCAAGGTTCAGCTTTAGCCCGTACTTTGTTTCTTCTCCACATCAATGACCTCCTGTCTAGCACATCCAACCCAGTTCACAGTTACGCGGATAACAGAACCCTCCACTCAAATATATAATATTCTAAGCCTGCCTCTTTAGCCTAATTAGATGAGGATCACAGACTCATGGAGGGTTCTGTCTCTGTGGATCTTCAAAAAATATTGGGGAAGTAGAAATCTTGTATAATTCAATTCCACCAAACCCCAGTCTTGCTTTCTATCTCATAAGAGATACACCAGCCCTAGACCTATCACAATGAACAACCAAGTTATTCAAAGTAATGAGTCCTTTTCACTTGTTGGCATTTCTGTGGATCGAAATCTCCATTGGCACCAACATGTCACATAAATTGCAGAAGCGGCTGCTAAGAAATTAGGTTTCCTCTTCCGGGCTTGCAAATACTTTTCACCAGCTAATCTCTATACCTTATATACTTCACAAATAAGGCCAAACCTCGAATACTGCTCCCACATCTGGGGTGCCACTGCCGCTTCTACACTCGCTATCCTGGACTCCATTCAGAAGAGAGCTCTGTGTCTCATCGGTGACCCTACCCTCACCCAAAGGCTGCCATCCCTTGGCCACCGACGTGCCGTTGGTGACCTCTCTCTCTTTTATAAATATCTGCACGGGCACTGCTCAGAGGAGCAAAGCCTTGCAATGATAAACTTTTCTCTTCTGGATTACAATACAAATGCCCATATACAAATGCCAAATATTTATACTCCAACTTCAACTCTATGTTACATGATCTAAAAGGTTAAAATATAATAAACACCTTCACGCAGCTTTACGCCGCCAATAGCTAGAACGCATTTTGCATTTTATGCATTCAAGGAAGAGAATTCCAAGTGAGATAAACGAATGAGACATGTTTGAGACAAAGAAGACACTATACTATATTGCCTGTATGACATGTTGAGCGTTCATTGGCGGTTTCAGTTAATGTACCAAACAGCAGCCCTAGGAGAAAATATTTATGTAAAAAAAATTCATATAATATAAATATATGAAATCAAAATAAAAATAAATCTGCTAGTGACACTATTTTACAAAGATATAATTTCCAGGTCTACTGAACGATTTCCATGACATTTGAGCAAAATCAGGAATTTCCCAGACATTTCCCTGACATTTTAGGGGTTCTTTCAAATTCCCTGATTTTTCCAGGTTTTCCAGGTCGCTGGGTACCCTGTCCAACACCAATTGAGTGGTAAGACACGAAGCTGGCGTGACAACATACGACTTGGTTCCGCAACTAGGTGGCGGCACGTTGCTTAGTGTCTTACAACCCATCTAATTTTTACGCTTCCTGGAATAGGGTGAAAAAACTTATTTTTACAATTTCTTATTTTCGCAACAACCTATTTATTTCTGAAAATATGCAAATACGGTCTTCACTTTTTTAAAACACTTTTATCAGTAGTATTTGAAAATGGTATCACAACCGAGTTTTGATGTTACATTTTTTGAGAATCACCAACATCGATTTTTCAAATGGGAGTCACATTGAATTTGAACATCATTATGTTGGACTTGTCCAAACAATTTCACTGTTGTATCACATGTAATGGCTATAGAAATGTTTGTGGAAGAAGAAAGGAAAGAAAAAGCAAGATTGATCAAAATTCAGAAAGTGACATTAAATAAAATTGTTTTGACAGTTTGATTATTTGAGGATTTTTACAAAATTATGTTGATACAAGCACAAGCTTTTTTGTAAGACATAATGTATAATTTTGACCACTAATAAATGAGTAAATGAGTATGAGTATGGGTCTAAAGTAAACGATTACCAACTTACATCAACTTTTGATTCAATTCAACCATCTTATCACCCTTTAATAAAAGAGGGTCAAAACTCACTCGACAAAAATATAAAACAAGATTAGGGATTCACTAAGTGAAGATTGGAACCTGTGGTGAGCACTGATTAGTACACTTGGATGATGAAATATTCAGAATATTTCATCCTCTGATGAAGCTAATGTTGGTAGCGAAATTATAGTTAGCTCTTTAAAAAGATGTGCTGTGGTGATTTGGGTTTCTCCATGTGTACTAATAAGATTAGGGATTTCAGAAAAAGTTAAAAGAAGATAACATTGTAACAGCAATATTTTGAGATAGCAGCCTTCAAAAAGAATATAAAAATATTACCTCAATTGTACTTGAAAAAACCTTTCAAATGTTTTTTCCTGAAACTCTAGCCATAGTTACCAAGATATAAATGTCGCTCACCTAATGAATCACCATGTATATCTCGGCTCCGATGCACCTGTTTTCACCGCTATTAAATATGTTGTGTGAGGTACTATCGAGGAATGCTAGTTTTATTTCTGGCTGCTAAAAAAGTGATCATCCCAAAACCCAATGTAAAATGACCATACCTGTTTCAAGATTTCTTTGCACAAATGTTTTTTTGGGGTCAGAATCGAGATGCCTGTGAAAAGTTAAACAACTTTCCCCATTTGAATCACATTGTAGCTCCAATAATAACAGAGATGACTATTGTAAACAATGCCTGTCAACAAGCCTATCCAGATCTAGATATCTCTGGAACTATGCAGAGTCGACAACGTGTCAGCTTCATAAGATGGACAACCAAATTTGCTGTTAAAGTAGCCGGGAAAATACCTAGCGTTCAACAAAGAAAAATTAACTTGATATGTCAATATCAGCAATGTGATGCGCAAGTTTTTTTTTGACGTCAGAATCGAGATGTTTGTGAAAAGTTGAATAACTTTCCCCGTTTGAACCACATTGTAGCTCTAATAACAACGGAGATAGCTATTTTAAACGATTCCCGTGAACAGCCTGTATAAGGGGGTCGTAACTCAGACAAAAAATATTGAATAGGATTAGGGATTTCAGGAAAAGTAATAAGTTCGGGACGCAGCAAGTGCGTTATGTTTCGATAACTCAATTTTCGATAAACGTAGAAAATTGAATTTTGGTATGTAGTAAGGCCTTTCCAAAGGCAACATGTACACGAAATGTCATTAAAATAGCTTTGTAATTTTAGGAGAAAAGATTTTGTTTTCAAAGAAAACTCAAAATTTGAAAAACTCAATTTTATATAAACTTAGAAAGCTGAATTTTGATATGTAGTAAGGCCTTTCCGAAGGAAACGTATCCGCCAAATTTCATTAAAATGGCTTTGTAATTTTCAGAGAAAAAAAATCGAAAGTTTTCTTTCGATTTTTTTTTCCCGGAAAACCTTGTCCGATGTTCCTGGCTAACGAACTCATCCAAACCATTAATAAAAGAAGGGCACTTGCCGAGTTTCATCGAAATCGGTTAATAATTTTTTGAGTTATTGGTTGGATACATACATACATACACACATACATACACACACACACACACACACACACACATATATATATATATATATATATATATATATATATATATATATATATATATATATATATATATATATATATATATATATATATATACATGTATATGTATATATATATATATATATATATATATATATATATATATATATATATATATATATATATAAACATATAAAAATTGAAACTGACCCCGGATATGGGTTCTCGGGGTCCTAGTTCGCGCTCATTTGAAAAAATGTTTGCAAAGTCTGACCATCGATACCTCTCTATTAGTGAATTTTTTTTAAAATAAAAATTCACTAAAAGAAGATAACATTGTAAGACGAATATTTTGAGATAACAGCGTTCAAAAACTTTTAACTGAAAAAGCACCATCTGTTGGCAAGAATAAGAAAGTAAAATGATATTACATGTTTTGTACTTGAACAAAATCCCAAAACCCAATGTAAAATGGCCATAGCCCTTTGCAGCCAAAACTTGTTGAATTACTTTTCGTGAAACAGAGTGTATTTTATGTAACAAATATTATTGTGACATAATATGCAATTTTATTTTAAAAAAAAGTCTCGACGCAGCAAGTGCGTTATGGTAGTGAATTTTCATAGAAATGATCTGGCACGAAATATTTTTTATACCTTTTAGTGAATTTTCTTAGAAAAAATTCACTAATGAGGAGATCTCGACTTTTGAATTTTGAAAAAGTGTCTTCAAATGAGCGCGATCTAGGACCTCTAGAACCCATATCCGGGGTCAGTTTCAAATATATCAAATATATATATATATATATATATATATATATATATATATATATATATATATATATATATATATATATATATATATATATGTATGTATCACACCGATAACTCAAAAAATCATAGACCGATTTTGATAAAATTTAGCTTGTGCCTTCCTTTTGTAAGTGGCTTGGATAAGTTAGTTAGCCAGAAAAATCGGACCAGGTTTTCCAGGAAAATTTTGGGTTTTCTTTCGAACAAAAATATAATCTCAAAAAGTAGGAAAGCTATGGTAAACAAATTTGGTACGTAAGTTTACGACATTAAAAAGAAACTATATACCAAAATCTATATTTCTATGTTAAAAGAAAAAAAAGTTATAAAAAAATATTTCGTGCCAGATCATTTCTATGAAAATTCACTACCATAACGCACTTGCTGCGTCCCGACTTTTTTCTTTTAACATAGAAATATAAATTTTGGTATATAGTTTCCTTTTAATATCTTAAACTTACGTACCAAATTTGGTTACCGTAGCTTTTCTATTTTTTGAGATATTTTTTTTTTTTTCGAAAGAAAACCCAACATTTTCCGGGAAAACCTGGTTTGATTTTCCTGACCCACGAAACTATCCAAGACACTTACAAAAGGAAGGCACATGCTAAATTTTATCAAAATCCGTACATTATTTTTTGAGTTATCGGTGTGATACATACATTCATATATATATATATATATATATATATATATATATATATATATATATATATATATATATATATATATATATATATATATATATATATATATATATATATATATATATATATATATATATATATATATATATATATATATATATATATATATATATATATATATATATATATATATATATATATATATATGAGACATAATTGGTTCTCGGCTTGAAAAGCGTCTAGAATTTAGGAAAACTCGACGTTTTGGCTCCTGTTTTGGAGCCATTTTCTAAAGGTAAAGGATATATGTAAGGACACTCTAATGCCTCAATCTGCCTACTCCTTAGAGTGGTGGACAAAGGTGGGTAAAGAAAATATGTGAGGACACTCTAAGCCCTCAATCTGCCTACTCTTAGAGTGGTGGACAAAGGTGGGTAAAGGAAATATGTAAGGACACTCTAAGGCCTTAATCTGCCTACTCCTTAGAGTGGTGGACAAAGGTGGGTAAAGGAAATATGTAAGGACACTCTAAGGCCTTAATCTGCCTACTCCTTAGAGTGGTGGACAAAGGTGGGTAAGGGAAATATGTAAGGACACTCTAAGGCCTCAATCTGCCTACTCCTTAGAGTGGTGGACAAAGGTGGGTAAAGGAAATATGTAAGGACACTCTAAGGCTTCAATCTGCCTACTCCTTAGAGTGGTGGACAAAGGTGGGTAAAGGAAATATGTAAGGACACTCTAAGCCCTCAATCTGCCTACTCTTAGAGTGGTGGACAAAGGTAGGTAAAGGAAATATGTAAGGACACTCTAAGGCCTTAATCTGCCTACTCCTTAGAGTGGTGGACAAAGGTGGGTAAGGGAAATATGTAAGGACACTCTAAGGCCTCAATCTGCCTACTCCTTAGAGTGGTGGACAAAGGTGGGTAAAGGAAATATGTAAGGACACTCTAAGGCCTGAATCTGCCTACTCCTTAGAGTGGTGGACAAAGGTGGGTAAAGGAAATATGTAAGGACACTCTAAGGCCTCAATCTGCCTACTCCTTAGAGTGGTGGACAAAGGTGGGTAAAGAAAATATGTAAGGACACTCTAAGGCCTCAATCTGCCTACACCTTAGAGTGGTGGACAAAGGTGGGTAAGGGAAATATGTAAGGACACTCTAAGGCCTCAATCTGCCTACTTCTTAGAGTGGTGAACAAAGATTGGTTGGGTTGTTGTGGCTCGATTACGGGGCCTCAATCTGCCTACTCCCTAAATCTCGCCGGAGATCGTCTGTGAGGTCTCAGTGTGTTCACGCCTAGGCCTCAGAGAGATCTGGCAGTTCGTTGGTCTAGGGTTGAACACACTGAGACCTCACAGACTATCTCCGGCGAGATTTGGGGAGTAGGCAGATGGAGCCCCGTAATCGAGCCACGAAAACCCAACCCACCTTTGTCCACCGCTCTAAGGAGTAGGCAGATTGAGGCCTTAGAGTGTCCTTACATTTTTCCTTACCCACCTCTGTCCACCACTCTAAGGAGTAGGCAGATTGAGGCCTTAGAGTGTCCTTACATATTTCCTTTACTCACCTTTGTCCACCACTCTAAGGAGTAGGCAGATTGAGGCTTTAGAGTGTCCTTACATATTTTCTTTACCCACCTTTGTCCACCACTCTAAGGAGTAGGCAGATTGAGGCCTTAGAGTGTCCTTACATATTTCCTTTACCTCTTGAAAATAGCTCCAAAACAGGAGCCCAAACATCGTTTTCCTAAAATTCTGGACGCGGTTCAACCCGAGAACCAATTATGTCTCACATTAAAGACAGCGGAAATCTTTCTGAACATATATATATATATATATATATATACATACATATATATATATATATATATATATATATATATATATATATATATATATATATATATATATATATATATATATATATATATATATATATATATATATATATATATATATAAACATATAAAAATTGAAACTGACCCCGGATATAGGTTCTAGGTGTCCTAGATCGCACCCATTTGAAGAAAATTGTTTAGAATTCAAAAGTCGGGATTTCCTCATTAGTGAATTTTTTCGAAGAAAATTCACTAAGAAAATTTGATCAAAATACCTTGACAAAACAATAGATTTTTATTTATGGAGTGGTTTTACCAAGTTAGGACCAGCAAAAAAACTTTATATTTGTTTTTTATATACCAATTACTAAACAAATATTACAACTATTTGCATTCTGGTTTGAATGTTTTGTTTGTTAACAATTTTAATTTAATTTTAATGACAAATAAACATAAGGAGAAACTTACTTTAGAAGAAGCTGGTTCCAGTCCGACAACCAATCCCTCTAAAAGTGCATGTGTAGATAGAGCTATTAAAAGTCCAACATTAGCAATAGGCAATTGCTTACTGCAGGGCTCCTGATGCCCTACATGACACATTTGAGAAGGTGCCCTATTATCTTCTACAAATAATTCACTATCACTCCTTGCTTTATAAAATGACGGATTGTAAGAAGGGGGTCTTGACTGACAGAGTGGATCTCGTTCTCTTCCAGTATTATTCGAGCCATACTTTGCAGTGAAAGAATGCCTTCTGTCATTGCCATGACTGTGTCCTGAATTTCTATCATTCATGCTTGAATTTGTCATATAATTTGTTTCATCTATTTCACCATAACAAAAGTGTACGATTTCATCAATTATATACAAAATAAAAAATCCAACACAAAAGATTATTTCAGAATACTCCTGGTATTCTGGCATTAATTCACGAACTTCGGGCAACATATGCACTATTGAAGTTGCTAACAATACACCACCACCAAAACATAATAAGGCGGAAATGAGGAGAGGCCAGTTGTGTCTTCTATTTGTGAACCAGAGAGGAATTAAACCTACTAGTAATGATCCCAGTCCAAGAAAAAGGATTGCACACAATTTTGTTAGCCACAGTTCCATTTTAGATAAATATTTATATAAATAAAACACCTATATCACATTTAGGTTATAAAAATCAATGGTGAAGTGTGAAATATTTTAAACACAACAAATTAGTACAACACTTGTCAAAACTATGTCTGAAGGATTTTCTTATCAAGAGATTTTATAGAGATAACATTTATCTACATTTTAGAATAGTGTGCACAAAAATATTCATAAATAAGTTTTCACCTCTTGTCTTCGTGAATTTATTCTGATAAATGCAAATAATGTAAGACACACTGGAATTTAATATCTCCTTATCAGCTTTACTTAGTCATCTTTACAATAATTGGGTTATGAAAAATTATAATCAACAAAATTATCATTTTACTTTTCATTGTTTCATGAGGAATATAATTCTTGTTTATCAGTTAATATTTAATCCATTGAGAATAAAATCAAACAGAAGAAAGGAGTGAAAGAATAAACTTTTTATCAAAGGCAGTTTGGTCAAATTTCAACCTTGAATATATTATAATAAAAATAGATCAATGTTTGTTATGTAATGCAGTATTTTGGTACATAAGTCAAGGCTATGGGATTATAGTCTTATCTCAACTTTTATTTAGTTTGTATATACAGGAATAGGCCATACCCATCAAACAATTCTTATACACTTCAAAACCAAAAGATAATCAATAAAATGTTTACAAATTGACACATTTTTTTAAAACAAAAACCAAAGATAAAATATATTTAAAAGAGAATCAAGGCAAAACAAATATGATAAAAATAAAATAAATAAACATTATTTAAAGTATGTATATTAGAAAAATCAGACTATTTACTTTACCAAAATTTGGAAGTAGGTATACAGTAACCCCAAAAAAGTACAATAATATTTATTTTCCTGTGTTTATACAAAGTAAATAAGTTTACATCTAATACAACAATAAGTTATAAAAGGTGCATACAATGAAAAGAAATTGGCAAATCTAGTTTTATATGATTTAAGTAAAGCCTTTGACTGTAGTTTTTTATACAAGACATAGAATACCATATACGCCACTACTTGCGATTGCCGAAGAAAATATCCCATGTCACAAAAGCTACAAATACTTAGGTGTAATAATATATATATATATATATATATATATATATATATATATATATATATATATATATATATATATATATATATATATATATATATATATATATATATATATATATATATATATATATATATATATATATATAGCACTGAAAACTCAAAAAATAAAGGGCCGATATTGATAAAATTTGGTGAATACCTTCCTTTTGCATGTGGCTTGGATAAGTTCGTTAGGTAGGAAAATCAGCCCAGGTTTTCCCGGAAAATTTTGTGTTTTCTTTCGAAAAAAAATTATATCTCCAGAAATAACAAGGGGCAACCAAATTTGGTACGCAGGTTTATATCATTATAGGTAAATTACCTACCAAAATTTAGCTCTATATGTTAAAAGATAAAAAGGCATTTAAAGAAAAATAAATTGGAGTTTTCCTCAAAACGTCAAAGTCGCGATTTAAAACGTCAAAATTGGCAACATTTAGGCAAAGAACTTGAAACTAATATGGGTTATGGAAAGAAAATGTCTCAAGAAGAATGTTTTACAAATCCTGAAGTCTCAGCTTCAACCGTCATGGGCCTTCATTTCACTAAAATATTTCCAGAAAATTCATTTCAAATAGACCCTCTCTCTGATGCTTTGGCAGTAGTCCTAGCTATAGAATTTATCGTTTAATGGTATACAATTTTTATCGAATTTTCGTAAAAAATCAATAAAGCTCAATATATCCGTTATTATACAAGAGAGGAAATATATATATATATATATATATATATATATATATATATATATATATATATATATATATATATATATATATATATATATATATATATATATATATATATATATATACATTAATTATACGGTGTCTTGAGCTACATCTTAAAAAATAATTTATACAATCACAGGATGGCCCATAAGTCGTTGGTGATACAAATTTTCTTTTTTTGTTAATCGAACATGCCTTATGTTATTGCATTTTTGCATTTTCCATTGAAATATAATGCGTGTTTGTAAGAAAAGAAATTCTGGACGCAGCAAGTGTGTTATAGTTGCGGATTTTCATTAAATGCTTCAAATTTGAATAGCTCAATTTGCTATTAACTTATAAGCTTGACCAAGACATCAGTTTTTTCGGGAAGACTTTAAGTTTGCTTTCGGAAATTTTTGCACATTTTCAAACAATAAAGTTATTTTGATGAGAGATGGCACATTGTTTCTACTATATAAGATATACTGGTAACCAAATTTGATGCCTACTTTCTTGAAACAAACACACATATTTGCTATTAAAAAACATTTTAATGAAAATTCAGTACCATAAAGCACTTGCTGTGTCAAGACTTTTTATTTATGATTAGGACGCTACCAAGGCGTTCAAGGCATGCATTTTGAACATCTCTTATAGTAAGATTGATGTTGGGTACCACATATTTCTATTTTGTAAACAACTTTTCCAATTTAGATTTTATAAATGAGATGAGACTCTGGGATCCATTTTCTCCACTTTATTAATTTGGCACTTGTACCCCTTCTGCTTCTGACCCCTTTATTTTATGTAATTTGATAGACAAAAGCAAAACTACTTTAGGTTAAGGGACCGAATAATATCAATACATTAAACTTAGCTTTGGTATAAAAAAATCAGATATTCTAAAGTGTAATATAATGGATAGAGACTTCCATTGCAACACTTCTTGTCAGATACATTGTCGAACAGTGAAATGGAATAAATTATTGTGCATATTTATAAAAAATCGCGAAACACGCCAATTTTAGATTAAAAAATGACATCCTGCAATGTAAAAACTTCACCCCTACATTCAATCCCTTCTTGTGATACCTCATTTGAAAGATATCTTGATTATCTTTTCTTGAGAGAGCAACTTCGATCTGTAATCATGTTTTATCTCCGTAACCAATCATCTGTAGAATTGTTATTTTATGCATTTTTGTTAAATTTCATTAGATTTGGTGAAAATGGTCATTTTTTCGTTAAAACACAAGTAGTATAACGTTTTAGGATTTGTTTATTAGAAAACTTTTAATTTCATTAAACATCTGGTAATCTGTGCTGAAATTAAATTAGGGGTTGAATGTGTGGGGGTGAAATATCGGTGATAGAAATTTCGATTTTTTTTTTGCTAAAACGGCGTAAAAAATCTCAAAACATACAGAAAACCTTATTGTGGAACGATTTTTTTTTGGTCTGTCGGCCTATAAGTCTATCTGTTAGTAGATGTAATAACTTTCGAACGAATTGAGATATTATTTT